>CM076584.1:1166550536-1167150536 GCA_034641835.2 Pinus albicaulis | reverse complement strand
ACACAATGATGGAGTATATGGGGCATATTCTTTAAAAGATTAATTTGCCTAAAATTCTATCTCTTAGCAAAGAACTATATCTCACACACTTTAATAGAAATGGAGTTATGGAAAGGAAAAATTGGAGTTTGGTCAAAATGACATGATATTTGTTTAAAGCCAAAGATCTATTAAATCATTTTGGGTACATAGAAGCTATTTATTGTTCAAATTATATCATGATCCTTATTCTAAATAAAGTTATATGTGATATAACCCCTATCAATATATATAGTGAGAGAAAACCCTTACTCAAATCCCTCTAAAAGTTTCATTGTAGTGCATGAGATAACTTTTTAGATAATTGTAGGAAGCACCTAAATTAAAAGAGTTAAAACAATATGGACTACTCTAAATAATTGAGGACCTATAGATTGTTTGGAGTAATCAAATCTCAAATAATTCTTAGAATAATGTTTTATTGGAAGATAATACCTCAAGTATTAAGCTATTGAATTCCTCTTCTAGTTTGATGATTAGTGATCCCTTTGAAATTCTAATAGAGACTAGATAACTAAATATCATATTGGAGCATTGACTAAATAGTTAGTTCATTTACCTACTTCAACTTATATTTTTTCATTGACTACAAAACTAATTACCAATTTTGGCACCCTTGAGTAATCTTGGAGTAAATTTGTTGATAATGCAATCTCTTTATTGCAAAATAATTATTTAATCTAATGGGTTGCTAAGATAATTGAAGTTGCTAAATTTGAAGCTTGAGACATCAATGACTCAATGAAGACTAGAATTTAGAAACAACATGCTAGTGTTCCTCTAATGATGTGTGTACTAGAGGTGTGTGATCTACATACATATGTAGATGCACATGCTTGACCTAAATAGAAGAATGCTATTGTTGAAGAATATCATTCCTTAATGAAGAATGAGACATGGGATTTAGTTCCTCAATCACAAGGAAACAATATGATGAACTTTTAATGGGTCTACAAGACCAAATTTAGTTCTCAAGGTCATGTTGAAAAACACAAGGCTTGTTTGGCATCAAAGGGTTTTTCTTAGTGGGAAGGCATCGTCTTGATTGAAACCTTTGCCCTTGTTGCAAAGATGTTTTTTTTAATTGATTATTTCAATTGCTACTCTGATTTTGGTGGGTGTCAAAATTTCTTTGCTTCATGGATATATGACTAAATAAATTTCTATGAAACAAGCCCCAACCATTGAAAATGATTCCAATCTAGTGTCTAAATTGAAGAAGTCATTTTGTACTTTGAAAAATGTCCCAAGGGTTTAATGTGATAAGGTTGGCCATTTCTTTGTCAATTTTGGTTTCAAACACTATCAATAAAATCATACTATTTTTTTATTAGACATAAAAGATAAATATTAATTGTTTCATTACATGTTGATGATTTAGTCATAGGTCAAAGAAACACTTATTTAGTTTTGGTTTGAAGAAACAATTGGAAAATACATTTCAAATAAGTAACTAGTCTCTTACATTTCTTTTTAGGCATCCAAAATTTGCACATGGATGATAGTAATGACAACCTAAATATGTAATTGACATTTGGAAGGGATTTAATATGGAAGATTGTAAATCTTCTACTACACCCTTCTTGTTAGGAGTGAAGTTGACCAATTTGTATTGTTGTATTCTAGTGAAAAAGATGCCACCAGTATTCATCAGTTTTGATACATTGGGCCTTTTTTAGTACTTCCTTTCATGATGTCATTTCATGCATTCTTAGCAACCCTTGGATTTTTTTTTGTAATCCAACAACATACCATTGGACCAAGAGAGCTTCATTAATGTTGTATGGGATTTGACTCAACAAATCCTTATTTTTTTTTGTCATACTCTCTCACTTTTTTCATATGCTTTTTTTTTTATTCCTGTTTCGATTTTGTTCTGCAAGATGCTTAACATTTTGGGCTTTAAAGGAGGAGAGTAAATTGTTTTTGATATCAATCTTACTTTTGATCTGGCTCTCTGTGAAATTCATAAACCATGTCAGATCCAGTTTTCAAAGATCTGTTGCAAATTGTGCCATTTGTTTATATTCATCTATAACATCATTAGTTGTCCACAACATTTCACAAATGAACCAGTTCCTCTTGGGATCCTTGTATCCTTCGTAGAGGGGGATATGGCTCAATCCCATGTTTATTTGTGAAGGCACAGTATGTGTTATTTTCTTTGGACTTGGGGGCTAGCCTACTGAGATGGTATATTCCTCAAATAATTCATTTAGGTGAACATTGTCAACTTGTTAGGTCCTTATAATACTAGTGTAGCCCCTTATTTTTATTGCTAGTGTAACCCCCTTATTATTATTGGTGTGCCCTTACATTATTATTGTTATGTAGGCTTTTATTATATTATGACCCCTTAGACTCCTATATATAGAAAGGAGGTTTTGTCATTTGAATCATCTAAGAATTGTCCATTTATGTAATGTAAGGGAGGTTTCTCCCTCGAAGAGGATATTTTTTAAGTCTTTGATCTATTATTTCTATTGTTTTGTGAGTTGGTTGTATAACATTTGGTATGAGAGCTTTGGATGGGTTTCTCTTCTTGAAATGAGAAATCTTGGAATTTTCCCTATCAATTTCTTTTCTACGAGGCTTCAAAAGATGGAATTTTAGCCACATGGAGCTGAAATATTTTTGAAGATATGATCTGGGGAAGTTAGGGTTTTTGTAGGCTCCAAAATTTAGTCTCAAATAAGTGACCTAAGGAAAATCATCATAAATTTTGTTTCAGACGTCGGATTGGAATTTTGTAAAACTTGGTTGAAAGCGCACGGAATGCAGTTTTTTCGTGTAGAAATTTTAGGGCTAAAGGTCAAAAAAGTGACACGTGGAACTCTGTATAAGTTTTCTCTACTGAATGAGTCTATAATCAGGTCATCGTGGAAGATCGAGAATAACTCTTTCTTGAAGACTCCAATATTATAGTCTCATCTTCAACAACACCACATTACACTATGTATATCTGAAAGCTACTCCAAAACACCACTACTGCAAAGCACAATTTCTTCTAGTGAAAAAAAAAACTCCATCAAGCATTGAAATTAGTATCAGATTCTTTTCATGATTGTATTCTTCTTCACACTGTTTCTAATTATGGTGCTTTGTATTATTATCAATCAATCCTCAGAGCTTCTGGAACGTCTCTGTGATGATATATGAGTATTTTCTCTTTGAATAAAAAGTTAGTGTTGTTACGAAGGCCACAGATATGAATGGATAACTTTGGCCTATTATTCTCGACGATGTTGTTGCAAGAATTTCGATCCAAGACCTCCAAAGTAAGGTACTATAATACATAAAAGAGATGGTTTACCCTACTCTTCAATGTTGCATTTCTAAAAATAGCCTTTGCAGAAATTTGATGTTGCATTTCTTCGCCCTTCTCTTCATAAATTAAATGTGAACATTGTCAATAAGAAGATTTTTTTATGGATTCTGCTCATCCTTTTTTATGTTCGATATCTCTCTTTCGAAATGATGTTGACATCATTTAATGTGCTAAATAGTTACATACTATAACCTAGTTAAATAGGATAAATAAAAAGTATGAATAAAATGTATGTAATATAAATCTGAATGTAAAAGGATTTATATTTTAAAAAGCGTAATCTATATTCTTATAATAGATATGTGCTTAAAATAAATTTAAATTATTTTTTAATAATAAATTAACTATATAGATAATCTATGATTTTTTTCTTTGAAAGTGATTTGATTTCCGGATTAATCACATGGTATTAATCACATTATTTGCTAAGGACTTATGTTTTTCTTCTTTAATAAGAAAATTATATATTATTAATAGATTATATATTAATTATTTTTAGTGTAGTAAAATATTAGATTGTTATATACCTCTATTATTTTTAATAAGAAATTAGAAATAAACAAAGTTTATTTTTATTTTAAGTTCTATACAATTTTTTTAACATATCTTAAGATTGAGAATAAATAAGAAATAAATAAAGTTTATTTTTATTTTGAGCTTTATATAATTTTTTTAACATATCTTAAGATTGAGAATAAATAAGAACTATATGATTCGTGTTCTAAATCAATATGATAAAATGACTAGATATTGTGGATAAAGCATTGAGATTGTGATTTTTATTTCAAAGGTAAGAAAGTGAAATAATCTGGAGTTATTATAAAATTTAATTAGTGTAGAATTTAATTAAGAATTAGTTAAAAAATATATTTAGTAAATATTTAATTTGATAAAAGTGCGTGGTGTTATATTGATTTGGTTTTATTTTCATTAATTTTTTTATTTTTATTGTTTATCAATTATTGGGTTGTATAATTATCTATATTCCTTAAATAAACATCATCACATGTGTGAGAGTTATTTTAGGGTTATTTTATATTTGGATATACATGTGTATATTTATTAAAGAATAAGAGTTGAGTGTTTGAAAATTTAAACAAATTTAGTGTAGTGGAAGAAAAGTAATTTGAGATCACACAATGGTGAAGTATATGGGGCATATATTTTTAAAGATTAATTTGCCTAAAATTCTATCTCTTAGCAAAGAAATATATCTCATACACCTCAATAGAAATGGAGTTATGGAAAGGAAAGTTTGGAGTTTGGTCAAAATGACATGATATTTGTTTAAGGCCAAAGATCTATTAAATCATTTTGGGTAGAAGCTATTTATTGTTCAAATAATATCATGATCCTTATTCTAAATAAATTTATATGTGATATAGCCCCTATTAATATATATAGTGAGAGAAAACCCTTACTCAAATTCCTCTAAAATTTTAATTGTAGGGCATGGGATAACCTTTGATGCAGGAGCATCTAGAATTTTGCCAGAAATGTGATTGTGTGTTCACATGTTGTGGCTAACAAGAGGTGAAAAAAATTGATTATTAATATTTTGTTAAGTTTTAAATTGAGAGGAGCTAGTTTGTTTTGATTTCCAACTTGAATAGGAATAAAATAGCAAATTGGTTCTCCCTATGAGGGGATTAAGCCAAATAGAGTAGATCATGAGGATATGATAGAATTTTTTTATTAGAGTGGTTCAACTAGAAAGCTAATTAAAGACAATAAGAACCACTTTCAAGTATATATATATATATATATATATATATATATATATATATGTATATATATATATATATACATATATATACATACATACATACATACATACATACATACATACATACATACATACATACATACATACATACATACATACATACATACATACATATATATATATATATATATATATATATATATATATATATATATATATATATATATATATATATATATATATAAGCATGAATAGAGAGAAATATATAGAGAATAAGTGTGAGAGAAGTGTGTGAGAGGTGTGAGAGAGGAGTGGACAGAGAAGAGAAGTCAATGTAAAATCCATCCACCAAAGGGCTTGGCTTTGTGTATTTTCATATCTGATTAATTCCAAGTGCATTTTATTTTAATTCGACTGTTTGGCTTAAAATGTCTTTTCTTTTGTAGGAATTTTTGTTGCGCATAGTTGAATAGCGCACGCAGCCAACCTAGCCGCCTCTACTAGCCGCCATGGCCTCTGGAGGGGGATTCGAACCCCTCCCACTACCACTGGAGATGAGCGCCTTCAAGAACCTGGTGGCCTCATGCAGCAAACCTCCAACAACAACACAACAAAATTTCGTGAAAAAAATGGACAGTATCCCCACGGTGGCTCTCCCAGAAGAAGAAAACTATAGATCTCCCCTGAATCTTGCCGAAAGAGGCCTCATAGGGCAGTTCACAGGCCTCTATTCATCACCTAAAGTAGTGGAAGACTGGGTTCAGAGGAACTGGATCCCACTAATCAAAGAAGGTATCAAAAGTTATTTTGTTGGAAAAGGCTTCTTTTTGTTTGTGTTTGAAAGTGGAGAGGATAGAAGTATTATATTTAGGAACGGTCCATACTTCATGGGACCGGAAGGCTTATACCTAAATAAGTGGTCGCCTGACTTTTATCCCACCCAAGACATGCCCTCTACGGTTCTAGTATGGGTGTGTCCCCCTCACCTCCCACTACATTGCTAGAATCAGAATTCCCTTCAAATTATTGGAAATACCCTCGGAAAATATATTGACCAAGTTGTTAGAAAATACTAGTACTCTTGTGCCCGCATCAGTGTTAAGGTAGACCTGGAAGAAGGGCTACCGGAAGCCATCAGACTAATATTTTCTGGTTGGTTCCATGTACAAGAGCTGGACTATGAACAAATCCCTTTTAAATGCAGATATTTCCACGACTATGGACACTTCACAAGACACTGCAAGAAAAAGGCCAAGGAAAAGCGTGAGAAATCAAAGGGTGAGAAATGGTCCCTAGTCCAGAAATTTGCCATGTCAAAAGAAAGTGGAAAAGTTATCATAAAAGGGAACACCAAAATAAATCAAGTGACCGAAGAGAGGAGCTCCATCCCCATCCCGAATGAGGCCAAAATCCCCAATGACAAGGAAAGCACTCCTGCAGACCCTCCAGAATCAACCTTAGGTAGCATGGAACAGAATGCGCCTCACTCCTCTAATAAATATGGCAAAGAAATAGTCCTACTTGGAGAATCCCAAGGTAGCCCCTCTAACCCTTCATATACAGAAATTACAAGAAAAATTCCAGTGGACAACTCTTGCTCCTCAGAGGATGAGACCTTTAAGAGGCCCTCGAAAAGAGTCGAAAGGAAATATCACAAAGAAGTTAGGGACGAGGAGGCAGAAAGGAAAAAAATGCAAGGAATCCAACCCAGAATAGAGATGTCTATTGGGAGAAACACCAGAACAAGGCCTCCAAAGGAGGATTCATTAACCCCTCTTCCGATAAATAATGCGTCTAATCTCTTGGAATTGCAGAGGCTTGGGGAACCCATCGAAAATCGAAGCCATCAAATATCTCTTGAAAATAGACCCCCCAAACATCCTCATGCTCCAAGAGACTAAAATCAAAGGGCTTTCCCTTCTCGACATCAAGAAGTCGAAGTGGAAGAAAAATGTAGGCAAGGCATTAAGCTCAAGGGGCTCCTTAGGTGGAATAACTACTCTATGGTATGAATATCACTTCCATCTACTCAACTCCCATGAGACCCAACACTGGATCTTAACTGAGCTAAAGCACCATACAAGTAAGTTGACCTTCGCCTTATTCAATCTTTATGTCCTTGTACTATATGTTGAAAAAAGAGAGTGTTGGAACTCTCTCTCTCTGCCTTTCTAGAGCTTCACTCCCCCAGTAACAGCATTCTGGCCGGAGACCTAAACATAGTCCTGAAACCAAGAGAAAAGAGGGGAGGTAACATCAATAGAGATCAAATTCTACCCTTGGTGGAAGATCTTTTACAATAGTGGGATCTCCTTGGTTTCAACCCAGTGAGAGGCCTTTACACCTAAACCAACAACAGAACCAGGGATGATCACATTTCTGCCTGTCTGGACAGATTCTTAGTCCAAGGCACATTACTGATGGAAAAATGATAATCTCAACAAAAATCCTTCCCAAACTGACCTTGGACCACAAGCCCATTCAACTACTTATGGAAGAAGAAGAAGACTTGGGCCCAATCCCCTTCCGGTTCAGCCCCCTTTGGATTGAAAGAGAAGGATTCTTTGAAATTGTTCGAGTAGCCTAGGCCAAATCAATCACCGGGTCCCCAAGCTATGTGTGGGAGAAAAAAATAAAGGCCACAAAGCAAGGCCTAAAAGAGTGGATAAGAAAACCCATCAAAACCCCAACTAGTCAAAGAATAGAAGCAATTTAGTCATTGGAGACCCTGCAATTGGAAATGGAATGCAAAAATATCACTTCCGAGGAGCTTGACAGAGAGGTGCAAGCGCAAATCTCTTCCTACTGCTCCTTCCGCATGGAAGAAGAGTACTAGAGAATCAAATCTCGTAGCCTGTGGCTCAAGGCATGGGATCGAACACCTCCTTCTTCCACCATCAATACAGATCTCGCCTTTCCCGCAATCATATCACAGAAATCACAACAGCTGAGGGACATATTTGCAAAGGGTTTGATCAAATCAAATTAGCAGCAGAGAGTCACTTCAAAAATATCTATGGCCCAGGGATATATGGCAGTGATGAGGACACAACAGAACTTCTTTCAAACGCCCCCACCTTGTCATCTTATAATACAACTACACCCATACGAAACCCTTCTCAGAAGAAGAAATAATCAAATTCATCTGGTCTATGGAACCCGACAAGGCCCCTGGCTCTGATGGATTCACGATCCACTTCTACAAAATCTTTTGGGACATAATAAAAAATTACTTGTTGAAAATGATAAAAGGATTTATGAGCAAAGAAAAGGTGGGGGGAGGCATCAACTCAACTTCTTGGCCTTAATCCCGAAAGAAGTCAATCCTTAAACCTTTGGCAAATTCAAACCCATCTCTCTATGCAATGCCTCCTACAAAATCCTTGCCAAACTCCTTGCAAATAGAATAAAACCTTTGCTAGGGAGACTAATCTCCAACTTCCAATGGGGGTTTTTCAAACGCAGGCACATATTAGACAATGTAATTCAAGTGCAAGAAGCCATTCACTCCAGCAAGCAGCAGAAAGAGAAGGGGACATTGATAAAACTAGACATGGTTAATGCCTTTCATAGGGTCAACCTCTCCTTCCTCCTCAAATTCCTTCTCTCCTTTATATTCTCCCCTATGTTTGTCAACCTAATAAAATCTTGCTTTGAAAAGCCTTAGGTTGCACTACTAGTCAATGGGCACCCTACATCATATTTTCAAGCATAGAGAGGATTGAGGCAAGGCTGCCATCTCTCCCCATTCCTGTACATTTTGATGGCGGATACTCTCAGCAGGAAGCTATCAGTGGAGATGAACATTGGGGCTCTCCTTAGCATAATAATATCGAATGGCTTGGACCCCATAAACCATGCCCTCTTTGCTGATGATTCTATTCTACTCGAAGGTGCCTCAACAAGAATATAAAAAGCCTTCCAATATGTTCTTAAAAGCTACTATAGAGTCTCTTGATCTCTACTTAATGATAGAAAAAGCACAGTGTATGGATGGAATGTTGAGCAGCATGAACTTACCCGTATTGCGCAGCATCTTGGCTTCACTAAATTTTCTCAATGGGAAAAAATTAAGTACTTGAGACTGCCTCTAACAATTGGTGTTACAAAAAGATCTTTGTGGGCTGAAATTATCGGTAAAATCAAAACCAAAATAACCTCCTAGGGAGGACACTGGCTCACTAAAGGGGGGAAATTAATCCTCATCAAAACTATGATGTCTGCACTCCCCATATATCAAGCATCCTTCCTTCTGGCTCCAAAAAACATCATGAAACAGATCTCCAAGCTCTTGTGTGAATTCCTTTGGCGGGGAGGAAAAGGAAACCACTGAAAATTCCATCTGGAAAATTGGGAGCTTGTGAAATGTCCAATTGACGACGGAGGCTTACAGATCCGTGATCCCTCCCTTTCTAATCTCGTCTTGGGTTGCAAAATCCTATGGAAAATGTATGTTGAACCAAAACATCCAGTCAAAAAAATACTCAGAATTAAGTATGCGCATGGAGTCCCTCTAAGGCTACTGCTTGCAGAAAATACAGTGACAGGCACACAGGTATGGAACCTCTGCCGCAAAATTTTAAAATGTTTTAAAGAAAGATTATACCGTATCCCTGGCAATGGCCAGAAAACCAAACTCTGGGAAGACAGTATAATGGGCCACGCCCCCCTCAGCAAAAACAATGAAATCAAATACCTACGCGAATGGATGATCCAAGCTGGCATCTACAGAGTTGATGAAATCTATGCCTAAGACAGTAATGGGAGCTGGAAATCCTGGGATCTCCCTAGAGTGATGGATAAATTGCGTCAACAATAACCAATCCTCAAAAATTTGTTGATAGGTAGCTAATGTTGCACTAAAAACTGTCACCTTGACATTCTGTTGACTATATGAGCTCATTTTCACTCATACTTACCTTCTTTGCAAGTCTTACAACTTCTACTCCTCATGTCAAGCCCTAAAACAGGAGAAAAAACCCTAAAAAACTCCAAAACCCTGGGTATGCAAGTAATGTGAGCCTTACCTGCGTTCCTGGCTAGGGAACGTAGGTAATGTGAAGAAAAAATGTGTTCCAGAACGCAGTTTCTCTATGTAATGCCTGTGTACCCCCTTCAAAGTCAAAAGGGTGAGAAACCAAAGTTAAGAAGTTGTTTTTTGGTCAATTCTAGAAGATTTTGGGTGAGATTTTTTGGGGATGACTACGCTCTAATAAGGTTCATGCATCCCACACCTTAAGGATATAACCACTTGATGTGAGGAGCCTATCCCTTTGAAGGAGGATTCTATCCCTTCATAGGTGGAACCCTAACCTCCTCATCTGCACTATAAAAAGAGGCATTGGGTAGCCTCAAGGGAGTTCAAGCTTTAGTGTGTGATTGAGGTGAAGTGCTGTTGAAATTTAGACTTCTTTCTACTGAGATTTTTTGAGGAAAGATCACATACCTCTATGTGCTCCTGGCGGAAGAGTGAAAGACTTATCAAAGTAGAGGAGACTCCTGCTTTGAACCCCGGGAAGGCCTGTTCAACATCAAGGCTAAGGTTTTAAGGTTCTTATGTTATTTTAAGATTAATACAATCAAGTTTTGTTTTCTCAATAAATTGTCGATCGATTGTTTATTTCAATAAGTTGTCGTTTGATCATTTATTTCATAGATTCCTTGATCACTATGATAGGTATGTTTTATAATTATTTGTTATACAGGTGCTATTTAATATTTTCTTGTTTGTGATTGTATGTCTTTAAAGACGACACTTTGTTGCGACAAAAGACGACACTTTATTATGATGAAAGATGACACTTTGTTGCGACGAAAGACAACACTTTGTTGCGACGGAAGAACTATTGTTGCGACGGAAGAACTATTGTTGTGACGAAAGAACTCTTGTTGTGACGGAAGAACTATTGTTGTGACGAAAGAACTCTTGTTGCGACGGAAGAACTATTGTTGTGACGGAAGAACTACTGATGCGACAAAAGAACTATGATTGCAAATAAGAATTTTGATCTAAGGTAGGATCGACACCTTCATAGCGTTTACTTGTAAAATGAATATATTTAGATAAAGATAAACTTAGTTGTTCGTTTGTTGCTAGATTGTCTTCTGACACTAGGGAGATCAATCTTTTCCGCAAGATCGATTTATCCGGCCAACAAATTAGCGACTCCACTGGGGAAAGAACTTGTTTTGATTTTCCTTTGTTTTGATTTGAGAAAATGATTTTTCTAATTTTTGATTGATTTGTACGGGCTTGGGTAACTTAGATTTACTTTTCTTTGAAAATATTTGAAGTCTTTTTTGTTTTTCTTGAATTTTTCTGGTGACCGCACATCGTTGCAGACCCTGTTAAAAGTCTTGAAAAACTTAGATTTCTTATTTTAGTTTAGTTTAGATTTGATTTAGGATTCTTAGTGTTTGCCCAAATCTGTATGTTTTCTGTCGAAAATCTCTTGTGAATGAGTCTCATAGCACATTTGTTTTGAATGATTTTCTAGAAGTTTTTCATTTGAAGAGTGGTTTTCGCTTTGTCTCTGTAGTGACCAAAAGATTAGAAGCTTAAAAGTGCCTTAGATCACCTTGGTATCTTTTATCTTCTGGATGATTCTGACTTGGTTGTGAAATTCATTCTTTTCGAGAAATAGATCTAGTTTTCTCTTTGCAAATCTTTGAAAAAACTTCGTTATAAGTTCTGAATTTCATTTTTACAAAAGAAAACATATCTGGATGTTTTTTGATTTATTTTTTATTTTGGGCAAATGAATCCTTAGTTTACTGAACAACTAAGCAAAACATTCTCAAAAAAAAAATTTAAAGCTTTTATTCAATTATATTTTCAAAGTTTGTAGATCTCAAAATTAGTTTTTCATAGTTTTGAGTGCTTTTTAGAACTTGTAAATTTATTTTGAAAGAAAACTTGTTTTTGTACTTTCGAGTTTTGAAAGAGAAAGGGATTTATTGTGAGCATTTATTATTTGTCTCGTTTTGAGTTCTTATTGAAAAAACAAAAAGATTTTCTTTTCATTTATTCTTCATGTTCAAAGAAAGAATTGTCTCTTAAAGGAATTGCATTCTCGAACTCTTTCTTTAGCTAGAATTTCATTGAAAGAAAAATGAATTGATTATCATTTTTAGATGCATTTTTTAGTGTTTTTGGAAGTCGAGTCTTCACACCATCAAAGTTTCATTTCCATACCTATTGACTTAAAGAACAGCCCATAAAAACAACGCTTAATTAAAATTGAACTAGTAATATTTTTATTTCTAGGGTTCTTATCACCAATATAGCTTAGGCTAGTATCTTGGAGTAGGGAGTAATTAACTCTCCAAGATAGTAAAAACAAACAAGTAGATAAATCTTGCGGTAGGAAATAAATCCAATTGTAATTGGTACAATCTGGGAAGCTTCTCTTAAATGAGTTAATCATGAGATCATGTCCGAACCTTTGAGACAATTTATTCTGTTTCATTGGGAAAGATAGAAGATCTGCGCGCATTACAAATGGTAAACCTCGGATTAACCATTGTCGAGGAGCCTGGGGTCAATTGTTGGTAAACCTCGGATTGACCATGTGAAGGAGCCTTCAAGGGGATTTAGCTTTGTTACTCTGCCCTTGCGCGTGGGATCAGATCGTAGACTGTTCCCCCAGTTGTATTTGTTATTGTTGGTAACCTTAGTGTCCATAAGCTTAAGATTATTTCCTAAGGTGACAGTGAAGGAAAGATCTCACTGTACCTGGAGCAAACGTCCACTAGACTCACTTGGACTCTCTGGGGGGTTCTCTTCACTCGAGATGGTTTTGTGAAGAAACTTGTGCCAGTCTGTTTCATTAAGCAGGTTGTCGGGGTAACTGTTCCAACCACCCTTTATGTATTAAACTTCTACTTAGTTGGATTTCATCACCAACTAGTGTTTTTAGTACGGGAAGTTACTATTTGTGCGTGGTTTGAACTCTTATATTTTTTAAGTGTGTGCTTCAACTGTTTGTTTCTTTAGAGACTTTAGGTGTTTTTATTGAAATTTTCTTTGTTTGCGCGTGATTGATTAATATTTAATCGTGGTAGAATTACCGATACAGTCCCGGAGACTTCAGGGAAAGCCCCCTGAATATACACCAAGTCAACTTGAAGGGCTACGTGCTCTAGTATCATCTAGTAGCGGTAGAATTAGATCAACAGAAATTGGAATTTCATCTATAGTTTTTCATCTTGATCATCAAATACCCATGACAGAACACATTCAAGAACTGATTTCAGTTTCTGAAGTTACTGGTACTATTTCTCCTTCCAGTGAACTAGTTGAAGAACCTAAAATTTCCAAAGTTGACACTAACCCTTCTGTTTTGGAAACATCCTCAAGATTTATTACTCCAACTTCTAGCGATCCTATTTCACCTAGGGTAAGAAATATTATTACTGAAGATCTTCCATCTGGCCTCATTTGCATTGAAGAACTTGCAAGTCTAGATGAAGAGGTATCTCTTCCCGAATCCCCTCGGTCTTTGAATCTTAGGGAGTGTGAATCCATTTTCTACAGCCCTATTAGAAGTGACGCTTGATATTTATCTTTGACAATTTTTTTAGAAAACCTGAGTCTTTATTTTTCTCCACCTCGAATTCCATTTCATCCTACGCCCAGAGGTTACTATCCTTCATCTATCATGTCAGGATAGTCATCGATGTTTTCCCAAACACCATAAGAATTTTTACATGGTATTCCTTCTGTTCCTTCGGGGTATTAGGCTCTCTCTGGTACTTTCTCAGGAGCAACTCCTCGACCTATTAAAAAGGTATTATCACCTGGTCTTAATGGAATTAAAATTGAAACGTTGAACGCAGAACAAATCTTTATGACGTCTATTAATATTCCAAATCCTCAATCTCAAGGTGGTCAATTACCGCCTGGGGGGCAACCTCAAGGCAGTCAGTTACCACCTGCGGGGCAACCTCAAGGTAGTCAATTACCGCCTGGGGGGAAATTTTAGGGTAATTTTTTCCTAGGACAAACTGTAGGACAATATTATTTTGGAGAAAAACCTCAAGGAAAGTACATACCTTAAGGTTATCAACCTTCAAGATATTACATACCCCAAGGTCAACCCCAGACTCAATATATCCCTCAGGGTCCTTATCAACCCAGATTCAGTATGCGCCTTAGGGTTATCAACCTCAAGTTCAGTACCCAACTCAAGGTTTTAAACCGCCTTCTGGTCAATCATTTGTACAAGGAGTTGGAAATTTACCTCTTAATTATCAACCCTATTTTCAACCAGGCTATGGTCCTTACATTCAACCTTCTACGAGACAATACCCCGGAATGAACATGGTGTGGGATCCGTCCCAAATTCAACAGACTATGCAACCTAATGTGCAGTTGTCTACTCAACCTGGACAACCTTTGGTTTCTGGTCCAACCCAGCAACCTGTCCAGCCTACTATTCAAATCCCTACACCTGGTTATGTTCAGTAGTCTGGGCCTAGTAGACCTCAGACTCCACCTCAAACTGCTGCAACTACTACAACATCTATTCAACCTATAACACCTGTTTCTGGAGTATCTGTAGCTCTGGTTTCTTCTATCCTTGCATCCGTGCAAATCCCTCAAGTCTCTGTACCCCAATCAGGACCTATAGTTCAGACTTCGGCCTAGATACCTACGGGACAAGCTAGTACAAGTACAATTTTTACAAGTCAACTGCAATTTACATATAAACCATACTAGGGGCAGTATCAATTCGGTCCCATTTCACAAAACTCAGTTTATCAGTATCTACCGTACCTTGGCTATACTTATCAACAACCACAGTTTGGTCCGGTTAATCCTGGTTTCCTGGGGGGTTATACCATTCCTAATGCAAATCCGATTCCTAGTTATACTGGGTATCCTCCTCTCGGAACTGCTCTTGTTACTCAAGTTTTCACGATCCTAACCGTCAGTTACCATTTATTGCAACTTTGGATTTACCTGATTTGTCACGCCTTACGAATGATCCAATTTTCTATCATCCATATTGGCCGCCAATGCCACATAAGTTGCCCAATGATATACCAAAATTTGAGGGTAAGTCAGGAGAGGGCCCGTCAAATCACGTTATGACTTATCACCTCTAGTGTGCGTCGAATTTGATAATTGATGATTCAATTCTCTTACGTCTTTTTCAATGAACTCTTATTGGTCTTGCTGCCAAATGGTACATTGAGTTACCATGAGGCTCTTTTAATAATTTCAGTCAGTTAGCAACTGCTTTCTTAACTCATTTTCAGTTGCGTGTCAGATACGACAATGGCACGGAACTATTGACTTCGCTAAAACAATCCACATCCACGTATATTTCTGATCATATTCACGAATGGTGACGTAGAAGGTGTTTAGTGAAACTTTTCATTCCAGATCAAATTTTGGCGGAATGGTTTGTTAAATCATTATTACCCAAAATCACTGAAGATGTAGCTAAGGTAGGAGTTGTTACTGAGGAGCAAGTCATTGCTCAATCTCAGTACCTTGACCTCGTCTATACGCAGTCAGGTACTTTACATGAAAAAATCTCGGATCTTCCAAAACAAGGTCAAATAACCGTAGCTCCTTCAAGGTCTCATACCGTTGATGCTATGATTGGTTCAGTTAGTACTAAAAGTAAGAATAAATCTTCAAATAATTATTCTCCTATAATAACTTTACCTGATTCCCTGAAAGGAGAGTCTTTCGCTAAAATTTCTACCGACATTCATGTCGTAGAGACATCTACGACCAAATCTAAATTTGGTAGTAAAAAGAAGGGGAAGAATAAAAACAAACAAAATTCAAAAGATAAAAAAGATAAAAATGAATCTAATGACGAAAAATGTAATCCTCGATATCCTTGTTTCATTTGCGAGGAGAATCATTTTACTAAATAATGCCCGCATCGAGTGGAGGTTTTGAAATTCGATAAAGGTTATCAACAACCTGCTGTCTTGAAGGATCCTTTTCCTACTCAAGATAGTAATGTGATTGGTTCTACCTCGTACGCCTCAGAAGAGCCCATTCTGATGATGTATCATGTCAGGATTGCGACGCTTGCAAGATTATGGTAGTAAAAATCTTGTTGATGGTAAAGAAGCAAAATTTTCTAATTCAAACACATCAACTACAACTCCTCCTATTTCTGATCCACTACATATCGAGAAACCCAATCCAGACTTAGTAATCAAACCGCCTGCTAAAGGTGTACTTCGTAAATCAGCTTTCAATCCACATGCGAGAGCTGCTCAGAATTACAACATTGTTGAGGACTTAGCTATTTCTCCTTCAACAATGTCAGCTTTGGAAGTGCTACAATCATGCCCAGCACAGCGTAAATTAATTTTGTCTGCCATAGTAGCTATCGATATTTAGGATTCGAACCTAATAGTCTTCAATTTAGAGAATAGTACACCCTGCCTATCTCATCAAATGGCTTTCCAGATTCCAGTATTAGTAAAAAACAGACCCATTTTTCAGATTGTGATTGATGAAGGGGCTTCTACATATATTATGCCGATACAGTGTTGGAAATCACTTGGTTCTCCTACACTCAATCAGTCTTCAACAATTCTAAAGGCATCCTTTCGGTATTTTGCAGGATTTACCTATATGGGTCGAAGGCAAAACCGTAAATCTAGATGTGGAAGGGGTTGATGCCCCTCTAGATTACAACCTTCTCCTGGGTCGTAGTTGGTCTTAGGCTATGAATGTTGTTGTTTCATCGGTATTTTGGCTTATCAAGTTTCCACATCAAGGAAAGATCGTTACAATAGACCAGTAAAATTATTTTTCCTCTGATCCAGCCTCTACAGAAACAATCCAGCACGTCGGTAAAACGGCTATCCCCTATAATGATGTTGGTGTAGAGTTGATTAAAGATTCTGGTTTACTAGGAACTTTTTCCTTTAATCCTCCTAACGTATCGCCTTCTATTGCAAATATTCATATGATTTCATCGAATACTATTACTTTTGATGATCCTTGGATCGTACCTTCCGATTCCGAGTTGGATTAATTTGATGGCGCGGTGCCCTTGAGTCCATTTGAAATTGCATGTCAGGCTGTACAGTCGCTTTCCGATCCTTCTTCAACCGAAACTAATCCAATGAATGTGATCCATGAGGAATCACTTTCTATATCTAGCTCAGCCACAACGAAATTTCCCGATCCTGTTCATATTGATGAGCAGATTCGTGAACTTTTTTCTGTTGACGATTTACCATGGGAAGATCTAAATCATCGATCTTCATTTTTACCTAAGCTGGATCATTTTGAAAATTATTTCGCTTCTATTTTCACTGCTGAATATGTCAAAGAACTGCAGAATCCATTGCAAAATCCTAATTCTGAGTTAAATTTGGAAAATATCTCTCGAACGATCCCTACTGACATTTCAGTTAAGCCAAGAATAATTGAAAACATTCACATAGGTGCTTGCTGTACGGACGAAGAAATCCAAACTTATAAAGCCCTATTTCAAGAATTTCGTGATGTGTTTGCCTAGTCATATGAATAAATGCCATGAATTGATCCATCAATTGTTGTACATGAAATCAAGACTTACCCAGATGCCAAACCTGTCTGTCAACGCTTACATCAAATACATCCGAGGAAAGTTGCTGCTATCAAAGCCGAATTTGAGAACTTACTTCGTGCAAGTTTCATTTATCCAATTCCTTTAACTGATTGGGTATCAAATATTGTTCTTGCTAACAAAAAACAAGGAACGATAAGAGTATGTATCTACTATAGGGATATTAATCGAGCTTTTCCTAAAGACAATTATCCAACCCCCTATATCGATCAAATAATTGATGATTGTGCCGGCAGTGAAATTTTCTCCTTTATGGATGGTTTTTCCGGTTACAATCAAATAAACATACTCCCTGTTGATCAGCTAAAAACAGCTTTCATTTGTCCATGGGGGACATTTTCTTATTGCAAACTACCTATCTCAATCAAATAATTGATGATTGTGCTGACAATGAAATGTTCTCCTTTATGAATGGTTTTTCCGGTTACAATCAAATAAACATACTCCCTGCTGATTAGCCAAAAACAACTTTCATTTGTCAATGGGGGACATTTGCTTATTGCAAACTACCCTTTGGATTGAAGAACGCTGGGGCAAATTTTCAAAGGGCTATGTCTTACGCATTTCATGACATTAAGCACATTGTGCAGCCTTATCTCGATTATTTACCAGCTCATTCATCGCGTAGGGATGACCATCTCACTCATTTACGAGCTATCTTTATGATATGTAGGCATTATAGAATTCGGCTGAATCCACACAAATGTGTTTTCTATGTAGAATCGGGTCGCTTACTGGGGTTTATTGTTTCGAAAGTAGGCATTCGCATTGATCCATCAAAGGTCGAAGCTATTGTCAATCTACCTCCTCCTTCGACTCTGCGCCAACTCCAAAGTTTGCAGGGGAAAGCAAGCTTTTTACGTCGTTTCATTCCTAACTACGCCAAGTTAACAAAAGGTTTTACCTGGTTGTTAAAATAGAACGTTCCATTCTTTTGGGATGAGATCGCTAATCGATATTTTGATGCACTCAAACATGCGTTGACCCACGCACCATTACTGCATCCTCCCAATTACAACCAGGACTATTTTTTGCACCTTGCCACTTCTCTTTCCACCATTGGGATGGTTTTAGTTCAGGAAGATGAATTCAACAATGAACATGTGATTTACTATCTTAGTCTAAATATACATCCGACTGAGATCAAATACACGCATGTGGAGAAATTGGCCTTGGTAGTTGTTTAAGCTGTCCAAAGATTTCGTCACTACATCTTATTACGGAAAACCACAGTAATTTTTGACTGTAACCATATGATGTACATCTTGGCCAAACAATTACTAGGGGGCAAATATTCCAAATGGATAGTTATCCTGCAGGAATTTGACTTGGAATTTGAAAAATCCAAGGCAAAGAAATCTTTGGTTTTTGCAGAACTGATGTGTGATTTCCCGTCTACTGATACTGAAACTGTGGCAGAGTAGCCCATTGTGGATAAATCCTTGTTTCTGATCAGTACTCTTGATCCTTGGTATGGAGATATTATTGTTTATCTCCAAACCCAATCTTTTCGGCCTGAAATCTCATGATCTCAGCGATGGAAAATACTTTTCCAATCCCAACAATACAATATTATTGGTGATACACTCTATCGTCGTGGAGCGGATTCTTTTTTCTGACGTTGTCTTACTCATGAAGAAGCTGAAAATGTTCTAAATGACTGCCATTCTGGAGCATGTGGCGGTCATATGTTTGGGTATTCCACAGCCCAAAAGATATTGCGCGCTGGTTATTTCTAGCCATCGTTATTCAAAGATTGTATCTATGCAGTCTGGAAATGCCACAATTGCCAGGTCTTTGATCATAAAATGTGTGCACCACTCGCTCCTCTTCACCCTATAATTTTTGTTGGTCCTTTTGAAAAGTGGGGTATTGACTTTATTACATGTAACCCTCACTCGTCCGGGGGGCATGCGTATATTATCCTTGCGGTAGATTATTTTACTAAGTGGGCCGAGGCGATGCCTACATTTTCGGTAGACGGAAATACTGCTGCAACTTTCATGTTCAATCATATAATTTCTAGATTCAGTGTTCCTCAAGCCATAATTACAGATCATGGAAGTTATTTTTGAAATATCATGATGACTGAACTGACAGATCAACTTGGCCTGCGCCACGATAGTTCTACTCCATATTACCCGCAGGCTAATGGTCTGGTTGAAGCTATCAATAAATTTTTAGTCACTATGATTAAACGAATCATTGGTATTCATAAGTCGAATTGGCATTCCATTCTCTTTTCAACACTTTGGTCATATCAGACCTCAGTAAAAACATCAACTGGTTTCACTCCCTTTCAACTGGTTTACAGTTTGAAAGCTGTGTTGCCTATTGAATGCAAAATTCCATCATTGAAATTAGCCATAGAATTACTCCCAGCTAGGTCTGAAGAGGAGAAGCATTTTTTGTACTTGGCTCAGCTAGATGAAAATCAACGAAATGCTGCATTAGCAAACGAAGCTCCTGTCAAACGAATAAAAGCTCAGTATGATAGAAATGTTACACCTCGTAATTTTTCAGAAGGAGACCTAGTTTTAGTGTATGATCAAGCCAACGATAAGCTAGGGGCTAGAAAATTTGTGCCTATGTGGCATGGTTCTTTCATTGTTAAGAGAAAGCTGGCAAAAGGGGCCTATGCGCTGATATATTTCGACGGTGTCCCTTTAGATAAACCCAGAAATGGGCTTTATCTGAAGAGATATTATGCTTAAATTTTGTGTGGAGATTTTTTATTATTAGTTTCTTTACTGTTGGTATGTTTTAGATTAGAAAAGTGTGCCTAGTTTAGAGTGTGCTCTTATCACTATTCCTGGTTATCTGAGTTTTACTATTGATATTGCAGATGTCGACGTCTCTTTAGACATACATTGGTTTTGCTGATGGTGCTTGTCGTAGTACACGAAACATTTCGTCTGCCGCTTGGGTTATCTATTCACTCTCTGATGAGTTAGTGTCTATGCATGGGGTAAGCCTCGATCAAACAACAAATAACATTGTAGATTATAGTGCAATGATTGAGTTATTATCTGAATCCATCTCATTTAATATTCAGAGCTTTATTGTTAGGTTGGACTCTAAACTTGTTGTATTACAGCTTAACAGGGTGTATGCCATTAGGAATCCAGTATTATTAAGGTTATTTTTGAGAGTTCGTCTCTTGGAACGTGAATTTGATTACATTGAATATCAGCATATTCCAAGACATTTAAATACATTAGCAGATGTAGTTTCTTCTAGTATGATAAATAGACATTTGCAATAATCAAAACAATAAATTAAACAACATTCGATAACATGTACACAGATAGCCGGTAATAGTGATATATCATAGCATATAAGTGTGTTTAAAACTATACATCATATTGTGTTGGATGGTTTAAAATACAAAATAAAAATAAAAATTAGGACTTAGAAAGTGTTGAAAATTATTTTTACTTGAATCATCCCATTGCTCTCCTGGAGGAAAAGCCATGTCTCTGTTGCCGTGGAAGTCCATCCCGGCGTATGGAAAATCCTTAATGACAAAGAGTTGTTTGTTCAACCAATGAAAATATGTCGACAAAAGTATAACAATCTTAATGCCCTCAGCATGATATTGGTAACATGTAATGCTGCACTCCTGTACAGTCTAATAATAGTGAAGACAATAAATTTGAACTCAGTATGGATGATAGTTTTGATATCTATCCGTTTATCCTTGAGGTCTACTAAACCATTTCAAAACTCTGCTTTGAGACTAGCAACAGACTGGCTACCTGGTCTAGTCCCGAATAGAGATAAATGTCCACCCCTCTTGGACAAACCAGTCAAAAAATATATGTCCTCCAGCTCAACTTCGAGCCGGTGGCCGCCAAACAAGAAACACTGGTCCTGTGTGTCCCACCTATTGATTAGCCATATCAGGAGATCAACTTGGGCCCTCATATGGTCCAAAATTTATACAAATTACTTGGAGCTGACGGTTTCTGATTCCGACGAACGGATTTCCAGAATCTTCACAGGAAGTTTTTCTTATCCAAAAGCTCTTACTTTTTCACTCTAAATTCAAATAGTAAAAATGAAGTTAGAAAATTCCTTTTTATAATTTTTTTCGAATAAATGAATTTTTAATTTGTTTATTTTTCACTTTAAAAAGGTAATTTGGAAAACATTTTTACTTATCTTAAATAGGTATGTGTAATTGTTTTGAGTTTCTGTGCAGAATATTGGAATTTTTGGTAAAACTGATCATTTTTTTCAACAAAGAGCATTATTTTATCACTTTTTCGGACTCTTTCAAAAATTTACGAAAAAGAGAAACCCTAGAGTCCTCTTTTTAGCTCTTTTCACACTCCCTAAATATGAAAAGATTGCCGAGCACTTGATTATTCGAACTCGTTAAAGTAAATGAATGATTGTCCCTTCAGTACAAGTTTACCCCTTTTACGGACTGAAATGGAATATTTACGAAAAAGGTATACGTTGACTAATTACAGTCAATAGAGTTCTCTCCCGCATTATTTTATCCTTTTTCGGGATCGAGAGACTAAATTAACGAAAAAGTACACCCATGGAGTTTTCTTAAGTTTTTCTTCTGACTCCCTAAAATTGAAAAACACCGAGTTTCTCCTATACTGGACTCATTAAAATTTAACAGTAAAGGACCTGTTCAATTTTTAAGCAGGAATGAACCACTCCTTCTTAGGGTTCAAATCTTAAACTAAGTTGGACTCATTCGAAGGATGAACTTATAAACAAGAAAATGTTATCCTTCTCAAGCTTGTCAAAATAAAGAGGTACTTGCCAGAAATGGTGGGGGAAAGGAGAGAAAAACAGACCTGTTTATTACATTTTGATTATTCAGAAAATCGTTAACCACTCTTGAACATGACGCTTTTGTTCACCTGGGTTGGGAAAATCCTTTACCTAACAGTTAATCAAACCATATTGAAAGTCTTCAATCGGTTTCTGGGTATTAGCTTTGGGTTAATTGTCATCAAACCATCTGCAGTGTCGTTATGTGTTCAAGAGGAAAATTCAAACAAACCATTCATTTGCGAAATATTTGTCTTCCATTTTGACCATCCCTGAGACAGTCCTTGCCAATATATTTCTTCAAAACTTGATCTATGATTTCGTGTTGTGGGCTTGCCTACGACGGATCACTTTCTATCAACGACGGCTCATTATCTAGGAATTTGATCTAGAAACCGTCAGTACCTTGAAATCTGCATGCCTCAATGGCAGGCTTCTCGCCTTCGACAATAGGTTTCATCATTGACCTTCGATCGAATGATTCCGTGACATGTTTGACTTCAGCTCATTCATTCACATTTCATGGATTATAATGAGTACTTTGAGAGCCATTGACATTACTGGTTGTTACTCTCACACTTATTAACAGTTTACATTATTGATTGGTAATCAAGTGGTTTCTACCATGTTCGACTTCAACAGATTTATTCACATGGATAGAATCATACTGGTTCGAGAAACGGAAATCAAGACCCTGGATCCAGTTTCTACCATCCAGGCTGCGAGGAATTTTGTTATTCATTTATACAGTGGACTATTCATAAACATATGGCTGTGTCCATATTGTGTCTACACACGTCTATATTGTTGATGTATTGAAAATCATACATGTATCAGAACAGTTTAAATCAATTTTCTAGTTAGTTTTGATCTGAGTATGGGAATGTCTACCTCAGCGATGATATGATTATATATATATATATATATATATATATATATATTGCATTGAATGTTTTTACAGGTTCCGACTGGGGTGTCCACAGGATGATCCTTGAAATGATAAAGTACTTCACTCTTCATATATGGCAGACTTCATCTTCATCTATTCCAGACTTCGCACTTTAGGGGCAATCTATTGCACTAAAAACTATCACCTTGACATTATGCTGACTATATGAGCTCATTTTCACTCATACTTACCTCCTCTGCAAGTCTTACAACCTCTACTCCTCATGTCAAGCCCTAAAATAGGAGAAAAAAACCCTAAAAATCTCCAAAACCCTGGGTACGTAGGTAATGTGAGCCTTACCTGTGTTCCTGACTAGGGAACGCAGGTAATGTGAAGCAAAAATACGTTCTAGAATGTATTTTCTCTATGTAATGCATGCGTACCCCCTTCAAAGTCAAAAGGGCGAGAAACCAAAGTTAAAAAGTTGTTTTTTGGTCAATTCTAGAAGCTTTTGGGTGAGATTTTTTGGGGATGAGTACGCTCTAATAAGGTTCATGCATCCCACACCTTAAGGAGCTAACCCCTTGATGTGAGGAGCCTATCCCTTTGAAGGAGGATTCTATCCCTTCATAGGTGGAACCCTAACCTCCTCATCTGCACTATAAAAAGAGGCATTGGGTAGCCTCAAGGGAGTTCAAGCTTTAGTGTGTGATTGAGGTGAAGTGCTGTTGAGATTTAGACTTCTTTCTGTTGAGCTTTTGTGAGGAAATATCACATACCTCTATCTGCTCCTGTAGGAAGAGTGCAAGACTTATCAAAGTAGAGGAGACTCCTGCTTTGGACCCCGGGAAGGCCTGTTCAACATCAAGGCTAAGGTTGTAAGGTTCTTCTATTATTTTAAGATTAATACAATCAAGTTTTGTTTTTCTCAATAAATTATAGTTCGATTGCTTATTTCAATAAGCTGTTGTTTGATCGTTCATTTCATAGATTCCTTGATCACTATGATAGGTATGTTTTATAATTATTTTTTATACAGGTGCTATTTAATATTTTCTTGTTTGTGATTGCAAGTCTTTAAAGATGACACTTTGTTGCGACGAAAGAAGACACTTTGTTGCAACGAAAGATGACACTTTGTTGTGATGGAAGAACTATTGTTGTGACATAAGAACTATTGTTGTGATGAAAGAACTCTTGTTGTGACGGAAGAACTATTATTACGACGAAAGAACTCTTGTTGCGATGGAAGAACTAATGTTGCGACGGAAGAACTACTGATGTGATGGAAGAACTACGGTTGCAAATAAGCATTTGGATCTAAGGTAGGATCGAAACCTTCATAGCATTTACTTGTAAAATGAATATATTTAGAGAAAGATAAACTTAGTTAAAAAAATAAAATATACTCGTCTCAGTTAAAAAAAAAATTGTCTTTTATTTCTATATGAGAGTATATATATTGCATCGCACACAGCAGGAGTTCTCTGAAAAATGTTTATGTAAGTCATGATTCGAGCCAATCTTTGAAGTTCATGCATCAGCCATTACACATCGCACCCGGAGAAGGGTGACTGGACGAGCGAAGTTATGCCAGTTGCGATGTGAAGTAGATCAGAAAAGGATCCGTGAGGACCTTTAGATCCGGGTGAAAATCAATGGTAGAGATTAAGTCGCAATCCCATCATATTTCACACGTCAGCAAGTTTTGATTTTTATTGTTAAGACTTGCACAGTAAATTATTTTAGTTGCGATGCAATAAAAGTTAAAGTTGTGATAAGGTAAGGAGGTGGTGGTGCAATGTGATAATAGATCGCATAAGATAAGGAATACATTTATTGTTAAACGTTAAAGGTTGTGATTTGTGATAGGAATTTGGTTACGAGTTGCGAAATGGCATAAATCGCAATATTGTGAGAATTGTTAAATTGCGAAGTTTACGAGGAGGTAAGTTGATAAACCTGTGAAATTGTAATCCGCTTATAATTGGTCACAATCTGTGCGGGCCCATAAAACTAGAGTTCCGTGTATATATTATGAAAGTTGCAACTTTGCTGCATCATTTGCTATCAGAGAAGATACTAAGTTCTGTTATCAAGGATTGTAACAAATATGCCACCCAGGAGAGGAGCTGACATAGGTCGGGGAAGACCTGTAGAAAATGCAATTTTTCTTGAAGAGATTCGACACCTTTGTACAAGGATGGAAACAATGGAGACTACTCAGAGGAGAGCAACTGATGAAGGACATGTTAGTGCAACAGAAGAATCTTTTGAGGAAGAAGAAGAGGAAGAAATAAAGGAAGCTAAAGTTTTCAAGATATTAGCAAAGGTTAGTGGAAAACCAAGAATGGAGATTCCTTTATTTGAAGGGAACCTTAATGTGGATGAGATGATGGATTGGATCAGTTCAATGGATAATTATTTCGACTTGGAAGAGGTCAAAGATAAGAAGAAGGTAAATTTTGCAGCTACCAAGTTGAAGGGCCATGCATCTATCTGGTGGGATGAACTATAGACATTCAGGATTAGAAATGGAAAGCCTAAGATCAAGCAATGAGATAAAATGGTGAGTAAATTGAAGAATAAGTTTATGCTAAAAGACAATCAATTAAATATTTTCAAACAATTTTAGAATTTGAGGCAGAAATGGATGACTGTCAAAGAGTATACAGAGGAGTTTTACAAGTTGAGCATTAGAGAAAGACATGTTGAAGATGATATGGAGAAAGTAGCCAGATACATCAATGGTTTAAGGTATGAAATACAAGGTGAAATTAGTTTATTGAGTCTGAAGAAAATTGAGGATGCCTACCAAGTAGATTTTAAGGCAGAAGAGAAAATGTTAAGGAAACAAAATAAGAAGAATAGAGGTAAAAGTCTAGCAAGAGGAAGAGGAACTTTCAAATCAAGATTTCAGCACTCTCATAATGAAGTAGGAGGTTTGAGTAGGAGACTTCCGCAGAGAGAAGACTTTTTAAGAGGGATATTTGTACCTAGAGGTAGAGGCCGAGGAAGAGAAACGGTCTGCACGCAATAACTTGGGCATAAAATGTTATATTTAGGTGAAATGAATGTTATTGGATTCATAACGACAAGTACTTAGACTTGGTGTTAGTTTCAATACCTTCTGGGCACTTTCATTTTTGGGCTAAAATTTGATCACCTAATCAAGAGGGTTAATTCTGTTGTGTAGGAATTGAAAGAAAAATCCATAATATAAGAGACGCACATAGAAGATAAGAACCTAGATGTGGCATTATATAATGACACTACTTCCAGAACTAGGTTAATGGGTGCCATTTATGAGGAGGAAATTTTTCATTTCTTTGAGAAAAGAATAAAAATCCCAAATGAAGAGGATATGTTCGAAGAAGATTCTGCTCTGACATCGATAATTATATCAAGACATAGAAAATTGGACTTCAAAATATTGCAACCAAGTTTTCTATGATCCCTTATTATGACATGGTATGATGGATCATTTCTCATGCTTATATTGAAACTTGAACCATTCTTAATGATGTTGGTAAAGTAGTCGGTTCTTGGATGCTAGATAATTTATATAAAATATTCAAATTAGATACCCCTAAAGTCTATCTTAGTGTTGATTATACATATAATTTCAAAAGTAAAGTGTTGGTTAAAAATAAAATGGAACCAACCTAATATATTGAGAAGTGGATAGTTGACTCTTAACGGTTTAAAACTAGAATGAATAAGATTTATCCTATTTAGAAGTTCAAATATCGACACTCACTAGTGATATTCATGCTTTCTAGATCATATGGCCACCCTAACCCAAACCACTTGAGAGAAGAATGGTTTGTCTATTTCATGGCATTGTAAAGAAGGTCAAGATATTCAACTGGGAAGATATCTCGTCCCATAATATAACAAATACAGTTATAGAAACACTACCTTCTCCACTAGGTTTTTGTCCACCCCACTACATGTCTACTTGTCTATTGGATACTATTATATGTATATCACCATTCCCTACTCTGAAGTGGGTTTGGTCGGAAAAGTAACAACGTATTCTCAAGTACTATTATATTCCCTCTATGTCTCAATTTTCAAACCACATATATGACATATTTGACCATTTAATGGAGCATTTGTATCAATTGTTGCATGGTAAACCCCATCTTAGAATAAGAAATGATCTTTTTAATTCTCTTTGTGGCATTTGACACTAGTTTTTGGAGGAAAACTTATCTTATTTCAGGAACTTTGGTTGTGATACAACTCCCCACCTTATTTCCACATTTATTCTTGATGTATTAGCTCTAAGAGAAATATCTAATTAGATGGCCATGGATTGGATAACCAAATTTTTATAAAAAAATTCCAAGAAAATTTGGAAATTTTTTCTTATTAAAGTTTGTATTTTATCCCCCTTTGACAGAGGCCATGCAATGGAGGAAGAAAAAGGTATTAAAGAAGTCTAGTTGCACTCAATTACTTTTTATGAATATGACCCTAGTAAGATAGTGAGTGCACAAATCAAGTTAGTTATGTCTTTAAATATTTATTATCATAGGGATCCCCCTTTTAATAATTTTCTTAGAGAATTCTTTACCTTCGATGATGTTATTCTCAGATTATTTACTTTAAATGGACCAATCGTCAAGAAGAATTTTCAAGCTTATAGATAAAATTTATATATGTCCTTCTTCAAGAAAGACTTATGTTATCAGTTGTCTCTCTTACTGAGCTTCAAGCTGGAGGGAATATTAATCCATTAATTCATCAAGGTGAACCTAAATATGATGTTATTATGAAACACATTGAAGAGAAAATAATTTCAAAGGATAAGCCTCAAGGAATTCCAGACGATATAATTCCAACACATTCATAACATGTTGAAGGACACAATAAGCAAAACACCAGGTCAAATTGGGGACATGTATTAGAGGTTGAAGGATGAGATGTTTTAGAAATAGATAGTTTAGAGTAACAAAAACCAATAGAATCAACAACCACCACTGAACATATGAAAGTTACAAAGGAAATAAATGAACCAATTCCTAAAGTTCAAAGTGCTCGCCCTACTCCAAATGATCCAAATATCACAATACCAATTAATTTACCTCATATAACATAAGTTATTGAGATCCCTAAAGTATTCTAACTCCTTTGGTAGTTAATTCATAAGGAATTTCCTCTCTATTTGTTGATAATGATCAAATGAAACCATTCACAAAATCATTGGTCTCACTAGAGAATTATTATTTTAGTTATCAATGTAAAGATTTGTTTAAAAGGTTCAAGAAAAGGAAATCAAGTAGAACATTATATAAGGTAACATTTGTATATTGGTATCCTAGTGGTGAACCAACAAAAGTAGAAAAGGAAACAACATCTAGCATAGGGTGCATTTTATACAACAAACAAGTGGTTCATGGATGAAATATCCAAGAAATTAGATCAGTACGAAAACAAGCACATTTCTCTAGAATAATAACTACAAGACCTAAAGAATAATTAAAGTCTAGAGTCACAATGAGACACCTAGGAATTACAAGAAACTTTTAGGATTATAACATAAGAAATTGATGAGAAACATGAAAGAGAAGCCCAGTACCAAAAAAAAATAGCATAGACTAAAAGCACATTTGGAAAACAAATAGAAGAACTGAAATAGACACATCTAAATCAAATGGATATGTTGAAGAAGGAAAATTTAAATGTATCTATTTCCAAAACTCATGTTACTAATATTAATGCTCAACTAAAATAGGCTCAAGAAAATTTGTATCTTCTATCTTTTAAGATTTATGGTCTCCATCTTGAGCTTCTTCAAATCTCAAACAATATCGAAACCTTAGTGAAGAAAAATAAGGAAATTTATGAAAATTTCAATAAAATATTCTTGTGGGAAATGAAAGAGAAATTTTCCAATATCAGTATCTCTAAAACTAATAAAAGGATGATGGATATTTCTCTAAACCAAAGAAAATGCAATGTGTCAAATATAAAGGAATGGGTTAAATAAGAAATGGATAAAAAATTATTGCTATATCTCTGCACCTTTGTTCCCTATTCTACACACATATACATTTCCAACATTGCAAGAATCACCTTAATTGGATTCCATATGCAAAATTATGCCACTTGGAAGTTGACCTTCCTATTTTTTCCACCATAATTTGAGAGGATGGTACATTAAACTCCATTACTCAAGGAGAGTGGGCTAGACATGTGATCACGATGAAGAAGACTCTAGAAGAGTCCATATTATACCTCTAGTAAATATATGAGGGACCTCAGCACTAGTAGGGTATTAGGTTGTGTTATAATTGGGCCACTAAGAGGATAAGGGTTTCCATTCATTTGAGTGCATTTGTTAGATTGGTTAGAAGAGAAACCAAGATTAATAGGGAAAGAGAACACATAAAGGATTTGTGAACAATAGTATCCCATGGGCCACAAGCCTTAATTATTTTTACACGTAGCCATTTTATCTTCAGAGAGAGAGAGCAAAGCAACCTCACCTTCCATCTAATTTTTCTCCAGAAAAGGTTTCCTAGGATATATCTTTTGTCAAATGTGTTTTGTGAGGTTTTATTTCACTATTTTCTATTTTATTCATATGCAATAAATAGTAATCAATAAATCCAATAACCTAGAGAGAAATAAACCCTAATAGTGTAGATTTCAAATTTTTAAGTATAGTTTTTATCATATTTGTTATGATGAACTGTCTAGTGTAATATCCATAGCATTTTATGGAACATATTTGTATTAGAGTATATTTCTTTGGATATATTGTGGAGATTTGCGAGGAATATAGATTGATGAAGTCAAAAGTCATAGAATCCTAGTCATGGCCAATGAATCTATGAATAACCCTCATTATCTTATACAAGAGAGGTTTTCATGGTTGGAAGCATAAGTTGCAAATATATTTCGTCATATGAATATCCTCATGTTAGCCGTAGAGCCTCCTGATTGCCTCATTTTTGAAATATCCTCTTACTTATCTTTCCTTTTTTTTTTTCATCACCATAAGCTCAAATAAGTGTTAACCTACAAGTTTTGACTTGGTAAGGTATTTTAATGACCTGTTTTTCATATTTGGAAATGTTCCTTATTATTAGATTAAAATTTGTATTTATCTATAGAATTAACACAATTCTACAGCTGATCCACATTTTTGTAGCCACTGCCATAGTCTGATGTGTTCTAAGGTGTCAATTGAGCAGCGAAGTATACAGGCAGGTGGAGAATTATCCTCTCATGGATTTCCTCCTATCCATATGACCCAAATCAAGCAAGAAATCACCTAGATGTGCAATCAAAAGGATGGTCAACGAAGTGCTCGAATAAGCGAGCGAAGATTTCAAAGAAATCACACTTCACGATTTTCTCTGTCAAGTAGAAAATCGTGAAGAAACAAAATTATACCTTCTATTTATAGTTTAAGCTAGAATTTTTAGTCCAAATAGGTGAAAAATCCTCACAAAAACTAATGACATGGTTTTATAAATAAAGGGCTAGAAATTGTATTAAGTTTGCGAATTATGACGTGATTGTGAACTTATCAAAACTTTGTTTTATTCCTTGCCTGAATGAAGAATTATTTCAGAGCTTCAATGAGCAACTAGTATTGGATTAGACTTGAAACCATCTGTTGTGGAGGGCCCCTACAACAGAGAAGGTTCTATTTCATTTATGTTTTGCATATAGATATTTTCCATAGATTCATTTTTATCATTTGATACAACCTCAATTTTACGCATTCACCATGTCATTTCTATAATTCCATAGTGTTATTTAAAGTAGATGCATGATTTGTTTTATCATTTGATGTAGTTTTAATTTATGTCTTTATTGTGTTGTAGTCATTTCCAAACTTTCATCTTGTTGGAATAGATGTTTAAATGATTTGTTTTTTTATCATTTGATGTAGCTTCAATTTACGCTTTTACTGTGTTGTAGTCATTTCCAGAATTTCATCTTGATAGAATATATGTTTAAACGAATTTTTTTTGTCATTTGATGTAAGTTCTTATTTCTTTTTGAATGGTTAAATTGCAGAAGTAATCTTATTTTTCTTTCCTTACAACAGTGGTTTATGGTAGATTAGTTTTTCTTGTGTGGTTTATTTCAAGAACATTGAAAGATCTCATTTCCTATTTCAGTGGGTTCCTTTCAAGCAGTGGTGATTTGATGATTTACCTTTTGGTACAAGGATGAGAATGCGTTATATTTTTATAGCTATTTATGGCTAGAAAAATAATTTATTTATTCATTTGTTTTCTCAGTATCAGTTACATAAAATTTCATTTCTAAAAACACAAAAATATCAGAGTTATTTTTTCTATATTTTGATTTTCTTATATTAGATTATTAGAATTCTTAGATACTAACAAATAAACTAGTTAGGACTTTTCTTTGGAAACTTAGTTAAATTAGAATATAGTTTAGTTATATTAAATTCATTAATTTCATTAATAACATAAAAAATAAAAACATCCTTAAAAAAACCTTCACAAATACAATCATCATAATAAACTAAGTAAGAAAGGCTTCTAGCATATCTAGTGCACTTGCACGTCACAAGATTACCAGCTCTGGTCGATAATTTATGATAGCAATTTAAGAACATTAAATTGACTAAACATTAGCCCTAAGTAATAAGCTTGGGATATTTGGAGAAGATGGAGGTTCTAACACAAAGGAAAAATAAGAGGGGATATCAAGAGATTGATAAGGAACACATAATTAGTTGAAAAAAGGACCCAAAAGAGATCAACCCATTTTGAGTGTCGGGAACCATTCACAATCGTTGTTCAAAATGGAAGTCAAGTTTGATATCAAGTTGTACCAAGGTGAGATTTATTCTCTAAAAATAAATCATTGGTTACAACAGTTAGAAGTTTATTTCAATGTTCATTATATAGAGGAAGAACATAATATTTCATTTGAACACATGAAATTACACAACCATCCCCTGATCTAGTGGGAAGGGCCACATAAAGACCTTGTGGTTGGAAGGAGGTCCTCCACTAGTTAAGTGGGAGGAATTTAAAAGCCTCACAAAGTCACAATTTTACCCTATCATGTATGTAGATGGCCAGTGGATCCGATGGTACTACTTCAAGTAGAAGTAGGGGTAGAGTGCACAAGATTACACCACAGAACTTAGAAAGAAGAACATAATGTTAGTTATCTCCCCAAAGAACTTAGATGTAATCCTCAAGTATCTAGGGGGTCTACATAGCCATCTATGGAAGTAAGTGATGTTGTTCATGCCTAGCTCAATCGACGAAGCTTGTGTACATGATTAGTACTTGAAGAACATAATCCTGAAGAAATGGAAATCAAGTGGATCGAAGTAGAAGGAGAAACAATATTCTTGTAAAGAGGGGAAGGACAAGTGGAAAGGGGGAAAAGATAAAAATATCATAGGCATAATGAAATAGTTTAAAGATGCCAACAACCATTACAACCACTGTAATCAATATTCATACAAAGGAGAATTGATATAAGTTGCATCTGAAACTTAACTCAAAGAACAAAAAGAATGATAATAAGAAGAATAATATCATGGCCACTAATTCATGAAACCATGTTGAAATAAAATTAGACATGGATGATAAATATCATTTTGACATCAATGTAGAAGGAGGTGAATTTGAGTAGCCTTCAACAACAGAAAGAGAAGTAAATGAAAAAACAGTTCCACATAAAGATACAGGTCAAGAAGAAAAATATTGATGCTTTGTTTGACTCAAGATTGTAGGAGAATCTCATTGTAGTAGAGCTAGTCAAAAAATTTGGATTGTAAAGTCATGATCATATAATCCCATATCCACTAGGATTGGTAAATAAGGATCCAAAGTTAAAGGTAAAAAAAGATGCAAAAAATAGATTTCCTATAAATGTTTATTTTATTGATGAAGTGGAACTATATGTAGTTATCCTTGATGTATGTGGGGTGGTGTTTTGAAGTAGGATCTACATGTACATGAAATATGCAATAATCATGTAGAGAACCAACTAGTACCAACTCTTCAAGGATGGAAAATCATTCACCATCAACGCACATAAAGGAAAGTTGAAAATTTCACTAGTAACTGCCAACTAAGTTAAGAAATCGATCAATTCTAGAAAGAAGTTTGTTCTAGTGTTTTCAAGAGAGAATCAATATATAGAAGAGTTAGTAAGAGAAAATCCATCCTTTGAGAGGTGTAAAAAGAAACAAAAACAACAAATAGAATATTTTCTATAGGCATACAAGGATGTTTTTCAGGATCCTAAAGGGTTACCGCCCAAGAGGAAAGTGGAGAATAAGATCCAAATATTCAGACTCCCCATTTCCAAACATTAGTTTATACATGAAATATGTAATGCAAGCAAGTGAAGTGAAAAATTGCAACAATTACTATAATAGGGTGTCATTCAACCGATTACATCACCATGTAGGCTACCCATCATCATAGTGCCAAAAAAGGGTGGGACTTGGAAGATGTGTATTTATTACAAGGTGTTGACCAAAGTCATGCTAAAAAATAGATACCCTCTTCCTAGGGTAGATGAATTGTTCGATTAGTTGCAACAAGTCAAAATACTTCGCCAAGTTGGACCTAAATTCTAGATATCACCAGGTTCATGCCAACGAAGAAGATTCGTGGAACACCACCTTCAAAACTAGGCAAGATTTGTATCAATGGTTAGTCGTGCCATTTGGTCTATGTAATGAACCAACTATGCTTATGAGGTTAATGAATGATATAATAGACCATTATATAGATTCACGTGCTATTTCCTATTTGGATGATATATTGGTATACATTACTATCTAGGAGGAGCACATCTCACATTTTACACAGGTGTTAGAGACATTAAAGAAGCACCAACTACTTGAAAATATTAATAAGTGTGAGTTTTCACGACACTATTTTGTGTATTTGGGGTATGTGATAGGTGGAGGAGAGCTGAAGATAGATCCTACCAATATGTAGGCCATCATGAAGTGGTCGATGCCTACTAATGTTTCTAAGGTCAAGGTTTTTGTTGGAGAAGAAAAAATACATGAGGAAATTCTTAGGCTCATTTTCTATGGTAGAAGCACCACTCCATGCCATAACAACAAGTGGCAAGATTTTCTAGTGGGGAATGGTTTGGTATAGGGCCTTTGAGGAGTTACATAAGAAGACCATTCAGGAACTAGTTCTAGCATTACCGAACATGCAAAAACCCTTTGAAGTGGAGACAAATGCGAGTGGGTATGCTATGGGAGAGGTATTAATGCAGGGATGAAGGCTTGTATGCTATCATTCTAAAGTATTTCATGTGGAAATTCTTAACTACCCTACCTAGAAAAAGCTGCTCTATGCCCTGTGTAAGTTGTGAATAAGTGGAAGCACTATCTTATGGGAAGGGAGACAATAATCCATACAAATCACTAACCACTATAGTACCTGTAGGCCTAGAGTAAGCTATAGTAGACCAACATTACAAGTGGATGGGATTCTACAAAAAAATAATTTAGTGAGCAAGTACAGGAATGGAAACACAAACAATTTGACTGACATGCTTTCAAGGCCACCCACATCAAAGATCACAACTTTGAGAAATCTGATGTGTATGGATCCATTCACCCATGATGCATACAAAGAGGCATATTTATAGGATGAGGACTTTAAGGATTCATTTCAGTAGTTGGAAATTTAGATCCATTTGAAATATGCTAACAAAATTTTTGACTACCATCTCCAAGATAAGCTACTCTACAGGCTCGATAAGTTGTGTTCCTAAAGGTTAGAAATTGCAGTTGATTAGATAGTCTCACACCTTGAAGGTTGCAGGGCACATTGGTGTAGGTGAGACAATGGAAAACTTGCAAAGGTATGTGTATTAACATATGATGCAAGAAGAGGTAGATAGGTTCATAAGAGGATGCATGCTTTGTTGTACCAATAAGCCTAGTAACAAGAAACAAGGTCTATATCATCACTTACTTGTACCCAGTCGTCCCTAGGAAATAATTTCCATGGAAATTGTGGGAGTTTTACCAACAAATAGGAAGGGGCATGACTAATTGTTCATGGAAGTCAAAAGTTGCAGCAAGTTTTTAGTCTAAAGCCCTATAAAAAGACCATCATTAGGAAATACACATCAAACTTGTTATTTGGAAAGGTCAAGGTGCACTTAGGTATACCAAGAAGTATCGTTCCAAACAGGGATGTGAGTTTTATTAGTCGCAATTTGTATTACATTGCGGGAGAATATGGACATTAATTTAAGAGGTATATAACCATCCATCCTCATATAGATGGGTAGACAGAAATAGTCAATAAGAATTTGGTGTAGTCTTTGAGGGGTTACAATCAAAAGCATTCAAAGACTTGGGATGCAAATATGCCAATATATACAATACTCTTATAACAAACTAGTCCACAATTCTACTGGTAAATCCCCATTTGAAACTTTTTTGGGATATTTTCCACCTTCAACTTTGGATATTGCATATGGGAAAACAAGAGGAGTAAGGGAGGATATTATAAGGGATGCCTTAAGGGTTGATTTTTTTTTAGAAGATAAGGTAGATCCATAAAAAAGTACAAGAGACATTAGAAAAGTCATAGGAAAAATATAAGTCATGCATGATCAACATATGATAGAGAGGTCATTCAAGGTGGGAGACATAATATGGTTACAATCGAATAAGGAGAGGCTACATGGTATGGTAAGAAAATAAATTCTATATGGTATGGTCCCTTTGATATAATGGAAAATGTGGGAGATAACACCTATATACTTACTATACCCCCATACATGTGCATTTAATCAGTTGTGAATGTAGGGAATATGAAACTCTATGAGCCTTCCATGCTAGATCAGGAAGAGGAATAGGTCCTACCTTTTGTAGAGGATTTGACACCAAATGCTTAGGAAGAGTTGATACATGATATATTTTTGTAGAGGAGGTATAGAAATACAAGACAATGGTAGCATAAATTTGAGAAGATTTGTTTGAAAGGACTACATCCATGAAAGGCTAAATTATATGCTCAAGAGAAGGTAGAAGAAAAAATTCCCCACCTCATTTAGTAGAATATTTTGGGACTAAAATCCTCCCAAACTAGGGAGGTGTCATATATAATGGATCATTGTATTTTTTTCAACCATCTCGGTGATTTTAGAGTGGAAAAAATGGAGGAATCAACTCACACGACCATTTTTACTAGCGGGACCCAGTTTGGAAAATTGGGGTCTGAAAAATTCTAAGAGAATTTTGGCGCATCAAACATTTTTTGGTGGTAAAAATTTATATCTTTAGCACCAAAACTTTTTTTCCTTTTCTAGACAGAGAAACATCTCCAATGGTGCAAGACTCACCTCAATCAATTTGTATACAAAAGTTATGCCACTTGGAAGCTGACCTTCCCATTTTGTCCTCCATGATTCAAGAGGATACCACGTCAACCCCCATCAGTCAAGGAAAAATGGCTAGACACATGATCATGATTAATAATAATCTAAGGAGTCCATATTGTAGCTTTGTTTAAGATTTAATGGAGTCAAACCTAACCACTAGTAGGCCATCGGGTTGTGTTTTAATTGGGCCACTAGGAGGAAAAGGGGTTCCATTCTTTTCAAGTACGCTTGTTCCATAGATGAGCATAGTAGCCATGAGGGATAGGGAGGGAGCACTCAAAGAGGATATGTGCAGCGAATTATTCCATGAGCTACAAAACTTACTTATTTGTACTTGCAACCATTTTCTATTCAGAGAAAGAGAGTAGAGTGGCCTCACCCTCTAGCTGGATTTTCTCCTAAAAGCATTTCCCAGGACATATCTTATGTCAAATGTGTTTTGTGATTTTTTATTTTTTTGTTCTCTTTTTTCTACATATTTTTTAAATTTTCCTAAATACACAACAAATAGTAATCCACAAATATAGAAACATAAAGAGAAATAAACCCTAATAGTTTGTATTATAGATTTTTTAGTTTAATCAGTTATATTGTAACAAATTGTACAAATTGTATAGTATAATATCCATGGTAGTTTACGGATCATGGGAAATACTTATTGATTTCCTGTGAGTAGTAAGTAGTAAAATAATGCACTTCTATTGAAAAATTCAAATCAAGATGAATCTATGATGAATTTCACAAAAGTTTATTTTTTATTATATCTACTTTAATTCATAAATTTATCCTAGATAAAGGAGTTAGTCATATAATTGAATATAGACCACCCTTGAAAAATCCAATAAAACTCTGACTGTAGTAAATGACATGCTGGCTGGAAGAAATATCTTGACACTCGTGCAAAGACACAAGAGAAGTGTGGGATCACTTCTTAAGTAAATGAAAATGTTTAACATATCCCTTTTCACCAACCAAAAGTAAGTCGTGTCGACGATGGGGGGTGAGACATATACGTTCGTGAGATATAAAAAGAGAATAAGAAGAAAGAGGAGTAAGTATATTGGGAGTCAGAATTGGAGGAAAACGGTTGGCTACAAGAATACAAGAGTATACACTCTAGGAGGAAACTTGATGAAGAAATAATTCAAGTATGAAACAAAATAAAAAATCTACCAATATTTAAAAAATAGAAATAGTAAAAAGACATAAAAAATGATAAGAGATGAGGGAGGAATTTTTTTCCTATAAGACAAGACAAAAAGAGTTATCAGAGTAGGAGATCTAATATGCACATGACTCCTTTGAGGTTAGCATACCGTACCCAAAGTGGAGAGGCATAGCACCGATGGCTCTGAGGAGAAGTGAGAGTATACAATTAATCCCTAGTAGGCATGTACAATATAGAATTCAGTGAATTTGGACCAGCAATTTGAAGATCCCCTGTAGAAAGTATAACAAGTCCTGCTATAAAAGAATTCCTATAGGAAAGACTCCATATTGAATTAGAAAATTCCTTGGTTTGGTACATATGAGACGAGAAAATAAATTTAAGAGACCATCTCCAAATATAAATACCAACAGTTAACCAGACTTGGAATAGTAGATTATGAGGAAAATGAAGATATATTCCTCCATATAAGAAATCTCATAAAAATACCCCCTTGCAGAGATTAATATATGCATAGGAAGAAGAAGATAGAATTTTGGATGATGAACCAACACAATATATAACAAACCAACTCATCAAGTAAATATAAGAAGTGTGTCAATCCAATGGAAGCTTTGTAACTCTTGCAAGCGTCAAAGTTGAAAATAATGAGTTTATCCCATGGGTTGATTAGATACTGAGTGTCAAGGTGGAAACCAACATAATACTTGACATTGTTCAGCTAAATGAATTATCTGAAGAATATACCATCTCAACAGGCTAGTGCCCAAGTCCAAAGAAAATAAAACATACTCCACCTTCACTAATAAACATAGGATTGAGCCATATCCCCCTCTACGAGGGATATAAGGATCCCAGGAGGAACTAGTTAATTGGTGAAATGTTTTGGACAACTGATGATGCTATAGATGAATATAAAAAATGGCACAATTTATAGCATATATTTATAAAATGGATCTAACATGATTTATGAATTTCATAGAGAGCCAAATCAAAAGTAATATTTATATAAAAAAAAATTCCTCTCCTTCTTTAAAGCCCAAAATGTTAAGCATCTTGCAACACAAGAAGAAACAAAAACTAGAGGAAATAATGAGAGAGTATGACAAAAAAATTAAGGTTTTTTTGAGTTAAATCCCATAAAAAATTAATGAATCTCTCTTGGTCCAACGGTATGTTGTTGGATTATAAAAAAAAATCCAAGGACTATTAAGAATGCACGAAATTACATCATGTAAGGAAGTTCTAAAAAATGCCCAATGTATCAAAACTGATGACGACTGGTGACATCTTTTTCACTAGAATACAATAATACACACTAGTTAACTTCACTCCTCACAAGAAGGGTGTAGTAGAAGAGTTACAATCTTCCATCTTAAATTCCTACAAAATATCAATCATATATTTAGGTTGAGAAATAAAGATACTATCATCCATGTGCAAATTTTGGATGCCTAAAATGAAATGTAAGAGACTAGATACTTATTTCAAATGTATTTGCCAATTGTTTCTTCAAACCAAAACTAAGTAAGTGTTTCTTTGAATTATGACTAAATCATCAACATGCAATGCAACAATTAATATTTCAACTTTTATGTGTAATACCAAAATAGTATGATTTGATTGAAAATGCTTGAAACCAAAATTGACAAAGAAATGGTCAATATTCTCACATTAAACCCTTGGGACATTTTTCAAAGCAGACAAGGACTTCTTCAATTGAGAAACTATATTGGAATCATTTTCAATGGTTTGGGCTTGTTGCATAGAAATTTATTTAGTCATATATCCATGAAGGAAAGAACTTTTAACACCCACCAAAATGAGTAGGAATTGAAATAATCAATTAAAAAAAATATCTTTGCAACAAGGGAAAAGGTTTCAGTCAAGACATTGCCTTCCCACTAAGAAATACTCTTCGATGCCAAACAAGCCTTGTGTTTTTTAACATGACCATGAGAAGTGAACTTGGTCTTGTATACCTATCAAAAATTCATCACATCATTTCCTTGCGATTAAGGAACTAAATCCCATGTCTCATTCTTCATCAAGGAATGATATTATTCAACAATATCATTCTTCTATTTAGGCCAAGCATGTGCATATACATATGTATGTAGATCACACACCTCTAGTACACACACCATTAGAGGAACACTACCATGTTATTTCTAAATTCTAGTCTTCAGTGAGTCAATGATGTCGCACGCGTCAACTTTAGCAACTTCAATTATCTTAGCAACCCATTATATTAAATAAGTATTTTGCAATAATGAGGTTGCATTATCTGTTAGAAAATTAAATATTATGGAGAAATGCAACACATAAAATATGCGGAAAGTAAAAGCACAAAAAACACATAAAACTAGAGAGAAACAGATATATGTGTTTCACCCAGTTTGGGCTACGTCCACCCCGAACAGCTAGTCCTTCCTTTCTATTATCCAGCAAAAAATGAAGAGACGAAACCTACAGCAGATCCGTTGTAATATCCTTTGTTCTCTCTCACAGTATCCCTCTCTGTTTCTCGCTCCGAGAATACACATACAATACACAGCCGCAATACAATGCCCTCATAAAAGCAAGGGGTTGCCTTCTAGGGAAAAAAGGCCTAATCTAAACATAAATTCTACAGTCAGATCATTTGCCTAATGAACGACCCAGATTGACTAGAAATTAATATACTTTTACAAGGAAATTTTACATCTGTTTTTAGCTTCGAGGGTGCTGCCCCTAAAAACCCCTACCAGGGGGGCAACAACGATTAATTATGGGTAGCGTTGCCGCCCCTTTTAAGGTACAGGGATCCAATGCTATGATACAAAGTAAACAAGATAATCAGGCTCCACACCCAACAATCTCCCACTTGGAGACTAATTGTAGCAACTCCACTGCTGCTTCATTTGCTGGACAATGACTCCTCTTTGGACCTGGTTGTTTCTCATCTTCATCGTCATCCTTGAAGACCAATTGAAACTGAGCATGTTCTCATTTTCTCCCTGGTTACAACTTTTGTTAGCATATCTGCAGGATTCTGGCTAGTGTGTACCTTTTCCAGCTTCAACTCTCCATCTTCCAATACTAACCGTATGAAATGGTACTTGAGATGTATGTGTTTAGTCTTGGAATGAAATGATGAGTTCTTTGAAAGATGAATAGCACTTTGGCTATCACTGTATAGCATGCCCATATCATGCTTCTTACCCAATTCACCTATAAACCTTTGTAACCAAATCATTTCTTTACTAGCCTCTGTAGCAGCAACATAATCTGCTTTTGTTGTTGAAAGTGCAACAACACTTTGGATTTTTGAAACCCAACTAACAGTTGTTCCACCTACAGTAAATACATATCCTGTAGTGCTCCTCTTGTTATCTCTGTCACCTGCCATATCTGCATCAACATATCCATGTAGAGCAATGTTTGAACCACCAAAGCATAATGCTTGATTTGTGGTACCTCTCAAATATCTGAGAATCCATTTTACTGCCATCCAATGTTCTTTTCCTGGATTATTCATGTACCTTCTTACAACTCCCACTACATGTGCAATATCAGACCTTGTGCAGACCATTGCATACATTAAGCTTCCAACTGCAGATGCATATGGAACTTTAGACATATAATCCATGTCTTCTTGGGTCTTTGGGCACATCAATTTACTAAGTTTGAAATGGCTAGCAAAAGGTGTACTAACTGGTTTTGCATTGTGCATATTAAATCTTTTCAACACCTTTTCTATGTACTCATTCTGAGACAGTGTTAATTTATGATTTTTCGTATCTCTAGTTATCCTCATAACAAGGATTTGTTTCGCAGCTCCCAAATCCTTCATTGCAAATGAATTTGCCAATTTTCTTTTGAGCACATTTATTTCCTGCATGTTAGATCCTGCAACAAGCATGTCATCTACATACAATAACAATATAATATAGCTACCATCATTTTGCCTTTTTAGATAAACACAATGATCATAGTGACATCTAGTATAACCTTGTTCAGACATAAACTTGTCAAATTTTAGATACCACTGCCTTGGAGCCTGTTTTAAACCATACAAGCTCTTCTTTAACCTACACACCAATTTTTCTTTCCCTTTTACCAATTTTTCTTTCCTTCTGGTTGTTGCTGCTACAAGACTTAAAATAGTTCTGATTGAATTCATTTTAACAACAAGAGAAAATATTTCATCAAAATCAATACCTTTCTTCTGTGCAAACCCCTTCACCACAAGTCTAGCTTTGTACCTCTGTTTTCCTCCATCTTCTTCCTTCAGCCTGTAAACCCATTTATTCTGCAATGTAGTTTTACCTATAGGCAACCTGACTAAGTCCCAAGTTTGGTTATGCATTAAGGAGTCCATCTCTTCTTCCATGGCTAGCTCCCACTTCTTCCTAATTTCAACCTGCATTGCTTCTTCATAACATTCAGGTTCACCAGAATCAATTAACAATAAATAATATAATGAAGGAGAGTATCGTTCAGGGGGTCTAGTTATCCTTGTAGATCTTCTAACACCACTTTTAGGTGTTTGAGGTGCTTGTTGCTGTTGTGGTGGTTACTGCTGCTGTGGTTGTTGATTATTATTATTTTCAGGCACCTTTACTTTTTTAGATATCTCATCAAGAACCGCATATTCCTTGCTTTCTTTTTCCTGTTTCTTTTCCTGCAACTGATTCTTATACAAGACCTTTTCATTGAATATTACATCTCTTCTCCTAATGATTTTGTGATTTTCATAATCATATAAGCGATAACCAAAATCATTAGCACCATATCCAATAAAGGTACATTTCTTTGATTTTGCCTCAAGCTTTGTTTTGTTTTCTTTATTAATATGGACAAAGACCTCACAACCAAAAGGCTTTAGAAAAGAGTAGTTTACCTTTTTACCTGTCCATGCTTCCTCTGGAATACCACCATCCAAGGAACTTGAAGGCCCTCTGTTTATGAGATAAACAACAGTATCTACAACATCTGCCCAAAATTGTAAAGGCAATCCTGCATGCAATCTCATGCACCTTGCACGCTCCATGATTGTTCTGTTCATCCTTTCTGACACACCATTTTCTTGTGGTGTTCTTGGAAATGTCTTCTCTCTGCGAATTCCATGCTCTGAAAAGTACCTATCAAACTCTTTGCTGCAATATTTACCTCCATTGTCTGATCTGAGACGCTTCAACTTCTTTCCTGTCTCAATCTCAACCAAATCTTTCCATTTCTTGAAAGTATCAAATACATCAGATTTATTTTGAATACAATAAATCCATGTTTTTCTAGTCGCATCATCAATAAAAGTAACATAATAACGAGAGCCACCGAGAGATGATACCTGAGTAGGTACCCATACATCTGTATGCACAAGCTCCAATTTTTCGCTCTTCTTTTCTTTCCCAACTCTGAGAAATCTGACTCTCTTCTGTTTTCCATAAATGCAATTCTCACAGAAATCCAAATCAACATTCTTCAAACCTGGCAACAAATTTCTTGAGTGAAGCATCTTCATTCCCTTCTCACTCATGTGTCTGAGCCTATGATGCCACAATGTTGCATCTTCTCCTTTGGAAGTTAAAGCATTAACATAGTTATAAATACCATTGCATAAATACAATGTACCAACCTTTTCACCTTTTGCTATTACCAGTGCTCCTTTGGTGACCTTCCAAGTTTTATCTATGAAAGTTTTCACACAACCTTCATTTCCTAACTACCCTGTTGAAATCAGATTTTTCTTCAGATCTGGAACATGCCTTACCTCCTTTAGTAGCCATTGGTTTCCATTCTATTTTTTTACAAAAACTTTACCCATTCCAAAAATTTTACAGGGTTTATCATCACCCAAATGAACTTGTCCAAAATCTCCTTGAACAGAGTCATGAAAATATTTCTTATCAGGTGTGGCATGGAATGAAGCCCTTGAATCTACAACCCAAGAATCAGTAACATTTTCAAAAGAAAGAATCAAAGCATCTTGTAACACATCACCTATCACATTTGCTTCATGATTTTTTTCTTGCTGTGTGTCTCCTTCTTTTCCCTTCCGAGATCTATAGTCTTTCTTTAGGTGTCCTTTCTTTCCGCAATTCCAGCACACTATCCCCGATTTGGACTTGGATCTGCCTTTCCTTGATTTACTGCGATATCCCGAGCTCTTTCCTCTTTCCATTCTTCTTCCCCTAGACTCTGCACTCAAAGCATTACCTGATGTCTCACCGGAGCTTTTCCATCGTATTTCCTTGCTAAGGATAGCACCAACAACATCATCAAACTTTAAAGTACTAGATTCAGAGACAGAGTTACTAATGGCCATTACTAAACCTTTCCAACTCTCTGGCAATGAGCACAAGAATAACAAAGCTCTAACTTCATCATCAAAGTTTAGCCCTACAGAACTTAACAGACTGGTAACTGTATTAAATTCATTTAAATGGTCTGCAATAGATCCACCTTCCGACATCTTCATATTAAATAGTCGTTTCATAAGAAATACGTTGTTTGAGGCCGAGGGTTTTTCATATTGTTTCGCAAACATATGCATCAAACCCTCTGTTGTTGTTTCCTTCGAAATATTGAAGGCGACTGATGCCGCAAGACACAATCGTACTGTTCCGAGTGCCTTTCTATCGAGAATGTTCCATTCCACGTCTGTCATGGCCGTCGGCTTCTTTGTTTTTCCACTCAATGGTAGGTATAGATCTTTCTGATACAGATAATCTTCCATCTGCATCTTCCACAGTGGAAAGTTTTGGCAGTTTAATTTCTTGACCCTAAACTTACCATCTTCCGCCATTGCTCCCGCTCGAACCAGGAACCCTTCTTTCCTGCGATTTTATCAGCCAAATATACCTTCGGTTCTGATACCAGTTGTTATAAAATTAAATATTATGGAGCAATGCAACACATAATATATGCAAAAAGTAAAATAACACAAAACACATAAAACTAGAGAGACACAGATATACGTGATTCACCCAGTTTGGGCTACATCCACCCCGAACAGCTAGTCCTTCCTTTCTATTATCCAGCAAAAAATGAAGAGAAAAAACCTACAGTAGATCCGCTGTAATATCCTCTGTTCTCTCTCATAGTCTCCCTCTCTATTTCTCGCTCCGAGAATACACATACAATACACAACCGCAATACAATGCCCTCATAAAAGTGAGGGGTTGCCTTCTAGGGAAAAAAACCCTAATCTAAACACAACTTCTACCATCAGATCATGTTGACGGGAAAATTTGTCCGGCCAACAGTAGGGGATCTCCCCGGTAAAAATTCCCAATTAGACCTTGAACCGTTTGGAGTAGGGATCCCGTCCGGGGTGTGGGTCCGGCTACCACTTAAGACGACTTCCCTTCGGTCTCAAAAGAACCTGTTTGAACCTGCGGACATACACTTATTCACATGATACAGAATACATGATTGATGCATTAAACACGAATCAAACACTATGCATAGCAAGATTATAGATAAAGCACGTACACCTCAAGAGATGTCATTAGCAACACATCTTTTGGGGGTAATGCTTATAAGGTAGTCTGATCACAAAAGAAATAGTTCTTAATGATAAGATACCCCTTTACTTCCTGAAAGATAAAAGGAAATGCTAACAAAAAATTTCATTAACATTCATTGCTAGAACAGATGACAAAATGAACATCATTGATACAACACAGATAGCCATGACGCATAAATGATGACATGAAAAGTGCAGCTTCATTAATCATAGGATGTTATGAAATTGTACAAGGAATACACACAGTGTTCGCATAGCAAAACACATCATAACCATAGGGTGTTTTAACAAGAATCTATATTCATATGCTCAAGTGTATAATCTTTCAATACAATGCCATGTAGCTCTTGAGTTTCCAAAAAGAAAAGCCCCTTTTACAAGTTCCCGAAGGAAGTATTTATAGTGCAAAGCTTTCCCTCTGGGGTCCTTGACTTTTCAGCTTCCCGACGATTGGGCTTCCTTGCAACCCAGTATTTTTTGCGACCGCACACGACCTTGGGCGATTGTGCGACCTCGCGACCTTGGAGATGTGCGACCTTGCGACCTCCTTGAATTTGCGACACAGACGCCTTGGGCGGTTGTCGACCTCGCGACCTTGCGACCTCCTTGGATTTGCGACCTCGCGACCTAGGCAGATTTGCGACCTGCGACCTCATTGGATTTGCGACCTGCGACCTCGGCAGATGTTGCGACCTGCGACCTTGGGCAGTTGTGCGAACTCGCGACCTTGGGGATGTGCGACCTTGCAACCTCCTTGAATGTGCGACTTGCGACCTTGGGCAGTTGTGTGACCTTGCGACCTTGGGCAGTTGTGCGACCTGCGACCTCGGCAGATGTGCGACCTTGCGACCTCCTTGAATTTGTGACCTGCGACCTTGGGCAGTTGTGCGACCTTGCGACCTTGCGACCTCCTTGGATTTGTGACCTCGCGACCTAAGTAGATGTGCGAACTTGCGACCTCATTGGATTCGCGACCTGCGACCTCATTGGATTTGCGACTTGCGACCTCGGCATATGTTGCGACCTGCGACCTTGGGCAGTTGTGCGACCTCGCGACCTTGGAGATGTGCGACCTTGCGACCTCCTCGAATTTGTGACCTGCGACCTTGGGCAGTTGTGCGACCTCGCGACCTTGGAGATGTGTGACCTTGCGACCTCCTTGGATTTGCGACCTCGCGACCTAGGCAGATGTGCGAACTTGAGACCTCATTGGATTTGCGACCTGCGACCTCATTGGATTTGCGACCTGCGACCTCGGCAGATGTTGCGACCTGCGACCTTGGGCAGTTGTGCGACCTTGCGACCTTGGAGATGTGTGACCTTGCGACCTCCTTGAATTTGCGACCTGCGACCTTGGGCAGTTGCAACCTGCGACTTAGGCAAATTTGCGACCTGTGACCTACGACCTCAGCAGATTGGCGACCTGCGACCTAAGCAGATTTGCGACCTGCGACCTCAGCAGATTTGCGACCTGCGACCTCGACAGATGTTGCGACCTGCGACCTGCGACCTCGACAGATGTTGCGACCTGCGACCTTGGCAGATGTTGCGACCTGCGACCTTGGGCAGTCGTGCGACCTCGCGACCTTGACAGATGTGCGACCTTGCGACCTCCTTGTATTTGCGACCTCGTTGAATTTGCGACCTGCGACCTTGGTAAACTTGCGACCTGCGACTTAGGCAAATTTGCGACCTCGCGACCTTGACAGATGTGCGACCTTGCGACCTCCTTGTATTTGCGACCTCGCGACCTCGTTGAACTTGCGACCTGCGACCTGCGACCTGCGACCTTGGGCAGATCAGTGAGTTCCTTGGAGTTTCGCCAGCATCTACTTGTTTTGAAAATGGTCTCCTTGTTCGCTGGGGAAAACCTTGGCTCTTATGTGCAAACAGAGAGGTTCTTCCTGCAATAAAATAACCCATGTTACATGTCTTCATGATTTGAATAATAATAATAATGGGGCAACATTAATTAATTGCACAAACAAAAACGATGACTTTAGACCCCTGTGTGGAATATTACAACATCATAATTACTCTTCAATAACGATGACCACAGATGAAACACATGAAATTAACAAGCTTAAGAGAAGTGTTCAAGCAACATGCTTAATGACCTACAGCAGGAGGGCTTTTACTCGTCAGTACACAAAAGGTTTCCATTTAAACGTATGCATGGCAGCCTCGCTACACTTGGCGCGACTGCGACAAGAGTGTTCGGGCGCACGCTGGATGATCCTTCCCACATATGGTGTGATTGCAACGATGACATTGGATCATGATGGCGAGGCAACTCATGAGGGGTTGGGGATAGGTCGACAGGATGTAGATGATTGCAGGTCGGGTGGAAGACTTTAACGCCTAAGCGAGCAGAGGGGGAACCCGAAATTTTAAATATACCCAAAATTTTGGGTGGTGTTGTAGCGGCTACAACAAATGGCGAACCACTGGTAGAATCCAACATCTCTGTCAATATCACCACAATAGTCTGAGTCCGGATAATGATGCAAGGGAATATTGAACCAGTTCCATGGGTACCCTTTGTATTACTTTGGCCCTTTACAGGTATGCCTAATCCTTGTGCCTCAACTAAGTCCCGCTAATCAGAAACACATCAAAGAGAAAGCTCACAGATGCCAGTAGCTTGTTGATGATGTGAAGAGTAAGGCACTGGGTTTATTATTCTCAGGAATTTTGAAGTAAGCTTCTGGTGTTGCTCCGCTGCCAGCAGGCCTGGACAGTACCCCGGCAGAGTCACTTCAAGAAATCACAAACGTTGCTCTGCTGCCAGCGAGCCTGGTCAGTACCCCGGCGGAGTCGTTGTATTACCTCTCTGCGCAGGAAGCCTTTCTCGATCCTTTGCCCTTATTTGTTTCATGTGCTTACAACACTTATTTTCATGTGTTTGTGGCACTTATTTTCATGTGCTCATGGCACTTATTTTTCATGGGCGGATGAGGGATCCCGACTTATTTTACGAGCAAGAGAGGTTGTTTCTCGTGTTACAGAAACTGAAAGATATCCTGATTTGGGTTTTCCCTCATGCCAAACCTTCATATCCCATTCACCACAATAGGCAAAGTGTGCAAAACAGATCATTAAAACATACAAGACTCTGCTGGGCACCAAGGCTTAGGTTTATAGGTATGGGCCATTTCAAACTCATAAGGTCTCCAACAAGCAACCGACTCGTATCTCCCTGGCTAAATGAGTTTAGACTCACAGGCCTCTTGTTGAGAATGCGACTTTGATGGCTAGTCCTAAGAGAAAGCTGCCTCTTGAGATAGCCACCACAACCTCACGCAAAAACAATGGGGTTACTACTTCAGCAATCAGGGCAACACAAGACTGCAAGGTGATAGGGTTGCAATGAGGGCTTGTGCAGCGGCAGGCGACATGACAGAAATCATGTGCGGAAGAAAGAGTACGACGCAATGAAATAGGGGATGCTTAAGATGCAATGCAACGCCATGTGTGAGAACGATCAATCAGTTGTAGGTGGCAAAGAGGCGTAATACAAGCCATGATTATTTATGCAACAACAAGCAACTGAAAAGGGAATGAAAGAAGATACTTGTAACATGATGTTACCTAAGATATTAATCATAAACAAAACAACAAAACAAACTTTTAACCTATGAAGTAAAAATTTGGCAAGTAAACCTAATTAAATTTGAACTAAAAATTTTATTGCAGGTCCTAGCTAGCCTACACCTAAACCCTAGTTTAACCAATGATGTGGTCGGGTTATGTAAAATTAGTTTTCCAGTGCAGCCACCGCATTAATTTGCATCCTGCAATGACAAACATGATCAAGATCAGAGCCAGTATCCAAAAAAGTGCAGTAGCAACAAAATTTACCTGAGGAGCAGGTGCAACAGCAAGACGATCATAGATACTTGCCAAAGAACATGCCAAGACAGATTGTGCAGGCTGATTCCCGCTCTCATATTGATATACCTCAATCTGTTATTGAAACTCAGCATCATTGATAAATGACATAAAATCATTCATGCATGATCCTGGATTTGAGAGGTGATGGGTAAGCCAATTCCTATTTGCAAGCATATTCACCGAAAGGGGGTGGTTGACTTGATCGACAATCTCATCATGGTGCTGGGGATCATCAGTTTTATGGAATGGAAACAATACGCAAGTGCCAGGCGAATTATAGATGCATGCACATCCAAGCGTAGAAATTCTAGTTTCGAAAACCCTAGTCCGGGGTTGCTCCTGGGTTTGGTTAAGGGTATGGGGATCTGAATCCACGTTTAAAGGAGCCTGAAATTCTTCACTGCTTTGAACAAACTCTGGAGCTTCAAGCAAGGGGCTTTCCAGCTTTGACTGCTTGGCGAGATTAACAGGCGAATGGGCATGATCATCAATTGACTGGATGTGACCATGGATTGTGGTGAGTTGCAAAATGTCAGTGGGCTTCGTATCAATTTGGTCGAATATTTGTGCACTGACAGATTGATAGTCCAAAATGTCGGATTCTCCAGATTTGCCAGGATGGGGTGAATTCGACGCGTTTATGCTGGGAGGAGCGTGGTATTTGGGGATCGTCATCTCAGAAACGGTTGGCAGAAACTGAAGCACTTCGACTTTCTGATGGGTACTTGAAACTTCCCAAAGTGCAGCATCGACTGCTAGTGTCTCCATATAGTCAGAAAAAAGATGTGAGTGACAATCCTCAGCGATATGATTGAATATGTTTTCAGATAAGGAGTGATCGCTACAACCATTGATGTGGTCGAGTTGGACACCTGGCATGTCAGGCTCCACGAGAGTTACCGACTGGGATGGATCAATAAAGAGGACATCTTGAGGTTGCCCAATCAGATAATCGCTCCCATGGCTGTCTAAAGATTCCGAGTGAGACAGATCAGATTTAAAAGATTCATCGATTTGGGACTGTGATTTTGAAACACCATCTGCGTGCTTATGATTGTTTCCAATACCAGTATAAGGCAATTTTGAATGTCTCGAAGAAATTACTAGTGTGGCGGGATCGAGAAACAAACTAGGAAATAACGAACGAAAAGATTGAATCGCAGGGGTGTTAACCATACGGGGCTTTTCAATACGCACATCCGTGTCGTTCAGAAGACACGATGATTTGACAGGCCTTGTAAGGGAATACAATTTATGCGGGGTAGGAGTCGATTCATAATACGTATGTGAACCAGATTCATAATCCGAATCTGAACCAGATTCATAATCTGAATGTGAACCAGATTCATCATCCGAATCTGAACTAGATTCATAATCTGAATGTGAACCAGATTCATCATCCGAATCTGAACCAGATTCATAATCCGAATGTGAACTAGATTCATCATCCAAATGTGAACCAGATTCATAATCTGAATGTGAACCATATTTAGGACTAAGTCCAGGGAGGCATCGAGTGGGCTCGGGGTGGGTTTCATGAGCCAAAAGAGATAACGAGCCACTGAGATGTTCAGATTCGACATGGTACGTGAAAGACTCATGGTCAGAACATCCATTGACTTGTGGGTTGTCATAGGGAACACTAGGCTCAGGTCGGGTTGCTAACTGAAATGGTTCAAGGGAAACAAGAATCGCATACGTGAACTGTTCTCTTAACAACCTCCAATCGACCTCCTTTTCAGGGAACTCAAAACAATAATGAAAGAATCTGATAGAGAACTCATCTAAAGATTCCTGAGGTTCCATTCTGATGTCATTTATCCTTAGTAAAACATCATGAAAATCATACATGTGAAAAGCTTGTTGTAATTCACTGGCGAGTTGTTCAAATGAATGGATGGAAGATTCCGGCAAAGTGCAGCACCATTGCTTAGCGCGACCTTCGAGGGTGAGGAAGAAAAGCAAACAAAACAAACCCTCATCATCAATTTCATAACACTCACCAAAGTCACAAAAATCTGAACAGTGTTGGGTTATGGACACCCCATTTTCACCATAAAATTTTAACTGGGACAAGTGATACATAAGTTTATCGGGGATGAAGTATCCAGGTTCATAAAACTCCGACAAACATCTTGGGAGAATAATTTGGGGACGAGCCATTACAGATATGAGATTAACTGCAGGCTCTAAAGGCTCAGCTTGTCATCTGGCCCCCCCTTTTTCGTTAAACATCTGGTCAGAGGTTCGGGCCCTCCTTCTAGCGCCAATTCTGTTGACGGGAAAATTTGTCCGGCCAACAGTAGGGGATCTCCCCGGTAAAAAGTCCCAATTAGACCTTGAACCGTTTGGAGTAGGGATCCCGTCCGGGGTGTGGGTCCGGCTACCACTTAAGACGACTTCCCTTCGGTCTCAAAAGAACCTGTTTGAACCTGCGGACATACACTTATTCACATGATACAGAATACATGATTGATGCATTAAACACGAATCAAACACTATGCATAGCAAGATTATAGATAAAGCACGTACACCTCAAGAGATGTCATTAGCAACACATCTTTTGGGGGTAATGCTTATAAGGTAGTCTGATCACCAAAGAAATAGTTCTTAATGATAAGATACCCCTTTACTTCCTGAAAGATAAAACGAAATGCTAACAAAATAGTTCATTAACATTCATTAATAGAACAGATGACAAAATGAACATCATTGATACAACACAGATAGCCATGACGCATAAATGATGACATGAAAAGTGCAGCTTCATTAATCATAGGATGTTCTGAAACTGTACAAGGAATACACACAGTGTTCGCATAGAAAAACACATCATAACCATAGGGTGTTTCAACAAGAATCTATATTCATATGCTCAAGTGTATAATCTTTCAATACAATGCCATGTAGCTCTTGAGTTTCCAAAAAGAAAAGCCCCTTTACAAGTTCCCGAAGGAAGTATTTATAGGGAAAAGCTTGCCCTTTGGGGTCCCTGACTTTTCAGCTTCCCGACGGTTGGGCTTCCTTGCGACCCAGTATTTTTTGCGACCTGCGACCTTGGGCAGTTGTGCGACCTCGCGACCTTGGAGATGTGCGACCTTGCGACCTCCTTGAATTTGCGACCTGCGACCTTGGGCAGTTGTGCGACCTCGCGACCTTGGAGATGTGCGACCTTGGGACCTTCTTGGATTTGCGACCTCGCGACCTAGGCAGATGTGCGAACTTGAGACCTCATTGGATTTGCGACCTGCGACCTCATTGGATTTGCGACCTGCGACCTCAGCAGATGTTGCGACCTGCGACCTTGGGCAGTTGTGCGACCTCGCGACCTTGGAGATGTGCGACCTTGCGACCTCCTTGGATTTGTGACCTCGCGACCTAGGCAGATGTGCGAACTGCGACCTTGGGCAGTTGTGCGACCTCGCGACCTTGGAGATGTGCGACCTTGCGACCTCCTTGAATTTGCGGCCTGCGACCTTGGGCAGTTGTGCGACCTTGCAACCTTGGAGATGTGCGACCTTGCGACCTCCTTGGATTTGCGACCTCGCGACCTAGGTAGATGTGCGAACTTGAGACCTCATTGGATTTGCGACCTGCGACCTCATTGGATTTGCGACCTGCGACCTTGGCAGATGTTGCGACCTACAACCATGGGCAGTTGTGCGACCTCGCAACCTTGGAGATGTGAAACCTTGCGACCTCCTTGAATTTGCGACCTGCGACCTTGGGCAGTTGTGCGAACTTGAGACCTCATTGGATTTGCGACCTGCGACCTCATTGGATTTGCGACCTGCGACCTCGGCAGATGTTGCGACCTGCGACCTTGGACAGTTGTGCGACCTCCCGACCTTGGAGATGTGTGACCTTGCGACCTCCTTGAATTTGCGACTTGCGACCTCCTTGAATTTGTGACCTGCGACCTTGGTAAACTTGCGACTTGCGACTTAGGAAAATTTGTGACCTGCGACCTCAGCAGATTGGCGACCTGCGACCTAAGTAGATTTGCGACCTGCGACCTCAGCAGATTTGCGACCTGCGACCTCAGCAGATTTGCGACCTGCGACCTTAGGCAGATCAGTGAGTTCCTTGGAGTTTCGCCAGCATCTACTTGTTTTGAAAATGGTCTCCTTGTTTGCTGGGGAAAACCTTGGCTCTTATGTGCAAGCAGAGAGGTTCTTCCCTCTGGGGTTCCTGACTTTTCCGCTTCCCGACGGTTGGACTTCCTTGCGACCCAGTATTTTTGTGACCTGCGATCTGAGCCGTTGTTGCGACCTGCGACCTAGTCGCTGGGTCGCGCCGTCAGGCATTTACCAAGGGGTGGGACTTCGCGACCTGGCGACCTCCGCGACTTGCGACCCGGGGCAATGTGTGACCTTGCGACCTCCTTGGATTTGCGACCTGCGACCTCGAAAGATGTTGCGACCTGCGACCTCGGCAGATGTTGCGACCTGCGACCTTGGGCAGTCGTGCGACCTCGCGACCTTGAAAGATGTGCGACCTTGCGACCTCCTTGTATTTGCGACCTCGCGACCTCGTTGAACTTGCGATCTGCGACTTAGGAAAATTTGCGACCTGCGACCTGCGACCTCAGCAGATTGGCGACCTGCGACCTGCGACCTCAGTAGATTTGCGACCTGCGACCTTGGGCAGATCAGTGAGTTCCTTAGAGTTTCGCCAGCATCTACTTGTTTTGAAAATGGTCTCCTTGTTTGCTGGGGAAAACCTTGGCTCTTATGTGCAAACAGAGAGGTTCTTCCTGCAATAAAATAACCCAGGTTACATGTCTTCATGATTTGAATAATAATAATAATGGGGCAACATTAATTAATTGCACAAACAAAAATGATGACTTTAGACCCCTGTGTGGAATATTACAACATCATAATTACTCTTCAATAACGATGACCACAGATGAAACACATGAAATTAACAAGCTTAAGAGAAGTATTCGAACAAAAGCTTAATGACCTACAGTGGGAAGGCTTTTATTCATCAACACACAAAGGTTTCCATTCAAACGTATGCATGGCAATCTCATTACACATGGTGCGACTGCGACAAGAGTGTTCGGGCGTACGATGGATGATCCTTCCCACATATGGCGTGATTGCCCCAACGACATTTGATCATGATGGTGAGACAACTCATGAGGGGTTGGGGATAGGTCGCTAGGATGAAGTTGATTTGTGGGGTCGGTGAAAGACCTTGACAACTAAGCGAGCATAGGGGGACCCGAAATTTTAAATATAACCAAAATTTTGGGTGGTGTTGTAGCGGCTACAACAGATCATTTTCCTAATGAACGGCCCAGATTGACTAGAAATTACTATACTTTTACAAGGCAATTTTACATTTGTTTTTAGCTTCGGGGGCACTGCCCCCAAAAACCCCCGCCAGGGGGGCAGCAGCGATTAATTACGGGCAGCGTTGCTGCCCCTTTTAAGGTACAGGGGTCCAATGCTGTGATACAAAGTAAACAAGATAATCAGGCTCCACACCCAACATTATCAACAAATTTACTAGAGGATTACTCAAGGTTGTCAAAATTGGTAATTAGTTTTTTAGTCAATGATCAAATATAAGTTGAAGTAGGTAAATGAACTAACTATTTAGTCATCAACCTAGAAGAGAAATTGAATAGCTTAATACTTGAGGTCTTCTCTTCAAATACAAAATTTATTAAGAATTAGTTGATATTTGATTAAGCCAAACAATATATAGGTCTTCAACTATTTAAAGAAGTCCATCTTGTTGTAACTTTTTTAATCTAGCTTCTTCCTACAATTATCTAAAAGGTTGATGTAGCAAAGTTGCAACTTTCAAAATATATGTGCGGAACTGTGGTTTTATGGGCCCATAAAGATTGTGACGAATCAGAAGTGGATTGCAATTTCGCAGGTTTATCAACTTACCTCCCCGCAAACTTCACAACTTACCAATTCTCGCGATATTTTGATTTATGCGATTTCGCAACTCGTAGCCAAATTCCTATCACAACTCACAACCTTTAACGTTTAACCATAAATGTGTTCCTTATCTTATGCGATCTCCGATTGTATTACACCGCCACCTCCTTACCTTATCAAAACTTTAAATTTTATCGCATCACAACTAAAATAAGTTACTGCGCAAGTCTTAACAATAAACATCAAAACTTGCTGATGTGAAAAATACCATGGGATTGCGACTTAATCTCTACCGTCGATCTTCAGCCAGATCTAACGGTCCTCATGGCTCCTTTTTTGATCTGTTTCGCATCGCAACTAACACAATTTCACTCGTTCAGTCGCCCTTCTCTAGATGCGATGTGTGATCACCGATGCACGAACTTCAAAGTTTGGATCGAATCATGACTTACATAAAACTTTTATAGAAAACTCCCACTGTGTGCAATGCAATATATATACTCTCACAGAGAAAATAAAAGACAATTTAAACCAGATAGTCGAATTAAAATTAAATACACTTGGAATTAATCAGATCTAAAAATACAGAGAGACGAGCCCTTTAATGGCTGGATTTTACATTGGCTGCTCTTTTCTGTCCACTCCTCTCTCACACCTCTCGCACACTTCTCTCACACTTATTCTCTATATATTTCTCTCTATTCACGCTTATATATATATATATATATATATATATATATATCTACCTGAAAGAGATTCTTCTTGTATTTTATTATCTTTCTGGTTGAATGACTCTAACAAACAAATTCTATCCTATCCTCATGATCTACTCTATTTGGCTTAATCTCCTCGCAGGGAGAACCAATTTGCTATTTTACTTCTATTTAAGTTGGAAATCAAAACAAACTGACTCCCCTCAATTTAAAACTTAACAAAATATTAATAATAATTTTTTTCACCTCTTGTTAGCCACAACATGTGAACACACAATCACATTGCTGGCTAAATTTCGGATGCTCCCGCATCAGACTCCCGGGGAAGAAAATATTGATCCATTAATGTTTCAGGATCAACATTAAACTTCTGTAACTTTGTTGCTGTCATCCAACTCGAATCTTCTAATGGTTTTCATTTCCATCTGACTAGATACTAATAATAGGTTTGTCCTCTAGTCTTCTTTGTTTCTCTTTGGCATATGTTCCTTACAATTCAAAGTATGTTCATCCTCTTCTGTAGGTTCTTCTTGTAGTTCTTCCTCTGTTCCTTTGTATGGATACAAATCTGCAACATTAAATATGGGTGATATCCCAATTCCTGCTACTAACTCAATCTCATATACATTTGAGGAAAAATTCATCAAAATATTACATGGCGCTATCTTTTTCATTTTCAGTTTATTATAATTCCTGACTGGAAACCTTTCCTTTCGCAGATAAACCATGACTAAATCATCTACTTGAAACTCCTTTTCAGTCCTCTTCATATCAGCTCTTTGTTTATACTTTTGGGTGTTTTTCTGTAAGATCTGCTTGACATCTTCCAACTACTTCTATATATGTTTTTCTTATTCTTCAGCCTTTGCATTCCTTGTCTCTTGTTTACTCAAATCTCTAAGTTCATACACACCTCTTGGATGAATTCCAAAACTAATATGAAACTGACTCATCCCGGTACTCTAGTTAGGAGTATCATTATAGGAAAATTCAGCTTGAGCAAGTGCTAAGTCCCATTGCTTTGGATTTTTGTAAACCAAAATCCTTAATATGTTTCCCAAGCTCCTATTCACCACTTAATTTTTTCCATCCGTCTGAGGAGGATGGGCTGAATTGAAACCGAGGTTTGTACCTAGCTTCTTCCATAGAGTCCTCCAAAAGTGTCCTATGAAATTTGTATCCTTTTCTGAAACAACACTCACAGGAAGTCCATGTAATATTATAACTTCAGAAAAAACAATTTAGCAATGTGAGTTGCATCACTATTTTTCTTAAAAGCAATAAAATGAGCCATTTTAGAAAACCTATCTACAACAACATAGATAGAATCATGTCCTCTTTGAGTCTTCGGAAAACCTAAAACAAAATCCATGCTGACAACATCCCAAGGTCTATTGGGTATTGGAAATGGCTAATATAACCCAGTGTTTTGGATCCTTCCTTTGGAATGTTGACAAATCCTACACTTCTCAACAAACATTTTGATATCGGTTTGCATTTTTGGCCAATAATAAAAAGCATTTACTTGAGCAAATGTTTTATCCTGTCCAAAGTGTCCAGACAATCCTCCACTGTGTTTTTCCTTAAAAATATTTTCCCTCATGGAGCACTTAGGTATACACAATTTATTATTCTTGAACAACAATCCTCCTTGAATCAGGTAATCCAACCACTAGCTTCTATTATGAATCACATTATTTTTAACAGATACATATATTTATTTGAAATCTGTGTCATCCTTATACATATCAATCATCTCTTCAAACCCCAAAATGCCAATCTTCAATTCCCGCATAACCAAATTTACTTTGCTCAAAGAATACACAATTTTATTTCGCTTACCACTTGTGTGTTTGATTACAAAGGTAAAAATATGCAAAAAACTCCACCCACTTAGCATGCTTTTGGTTCAACTTCGGCTAATTATTTATGAATTGCAATGCATGGTTATCTAAATACAACACAAATTCTTTGGGAAACAAATAATGCCTCCATTTCTTCAAGGCCCGCACAACAACATAGAACTCCTTATCATAGGATGAATACTTCTTCTTGGTCTCATTTAAATTTTCAGTGAAATAAGATATCAGTCTCAGCTCTTGACTCAAGGCAGCTCCAATTTCTATCCCACTAGCATCAGTCTCAACTTGGAATATTATATCAAAATTTGGCAAGGCCAAAATAGGTCTTTTAGTGATCTTCTTTTTCAGCAACTTGAAATTATGATATGTCTCTTCTGTCCACTTAAATGGTTGGTTTCTCTCCTTTATTTTTTCAAGTATTGGTGCATATATTTGACTAAAACCTCTTTTAAACTTTTTATAAAAACATGTAAGACCATGAAAACTCCTTACCTCAAATACACTTCTCGGAGTTGGTCAATCTAGTATTACCTGGATATTTTCTGGGTCCATCTTCAAGCCTTCTTCTGAGACTATAAATCCCAATTAAATGAGCTCCTTTTTCATAAAAATACACTTCTTAAAATTTATAAGAAACTTCTCCTTTTGCAAAGTATTTAACACCAGCTTGACATGTTCCAAATGCTCCTCCTTACTCTGACTGAAAATCAGAATGTCATCAAGATAGACTACCACAAATTTTCCTGCATACTCTTTCAAGACCTTATTCATTAGTCTCATAAATGTTCTTGGTGCCTTAGTGAGCCCAAATGACATCACTAACCATTCATAGAACCCACTATTAGTCTTAAATATTTTCTTCCATTCATCTCCTTCTCTAATCCTTATTTGATGGTATCCACTCTTCAGATCTATTTTAGTAAAATACTCTGACCCACTTAAACAATCCATCAAATCATCTATGCGTGGCAATGGAAATATATACCTGATAGTGATCTTGTTTATGACCATAGAATTAGTACACATGCCCCAGTCACCTCCTTTATTTGGACTAAGAACAACTGGTACTGCACATGGGCTAAGGATTTCTTTGATCAATCCTTTATCTAACAACTCCTGTACCTGTCTTCTAACTTATTCATTCTACCAAGGGGTCATTCTATATGCTGCTTTTTTTGGTAAACTTGCACCAGGTATTAAATCTATGTGATGACTGATACTTTTGATTGGTGGCAATTTACTTGGTAATTAATCAACAACTATATCAGCATAATCATCTAACATATTTTTAATTTCCACAGGCAGATTGTCTAAATTAGTAGAAGTCAGAATTTCCTTGGGTTTACCCACAACAGAAAAATGTATTTCTTTCTCCTTCTTGACTTTTTGTAACAATTCCTTTCCATTAATCAACATAACATTATTCCCAGCTGCTCATGCTTCATCCTTCAAAGGTAGCAATGTGTGCTTCTTTCCATCCTTATCTATGGTATAGGTATTCCTTTTGCCATCATGAATGGATTTTTTGTCAAATTTCCAAGGCCTTCCCAGCAATACATGGCACACATCCATTGGCATTACATCACACAATATGACATCTTTATATGTACTGATATGTATCTCTACTTTTCACTTTTCTACCACCAAAATATGATGTCCCTTCTATAGCCACGACACTCTGTAGGGAGTAGGGTGTACCATCTTAATCAACCCCAATTTCTCAACCATCTATGTGGAAGCAAGATTATCAGTGCTTCCACTTTCAATCACAACTTTGCAAAACTTTTCTTTAGACTTGCATATAGTCCTGAATAAGCTCTTCCTTTGATCTAGCCCATTTTCTTCCTTCTCTGCCTTAAGCAATACTCTTTTGAGAAATAAATACTCTCCTGCCTAAGGTGGTTCTTCTTTTCTCGTGACTTGAGGATTTTCTTCCTTTACCTCAGCTACATTCACATTCCGCTAATTTTCTGGTTTTTTACGAGGGCAGTCCCATGATTTGTGTCCCCATTCTCCAAAATTTTAGCAGGTCTGTTGACTGGGAAATTGAGTGGACGGTCGTATAGTTGAGTCAGCAGGGTGACTATGTGTATGCTTGGACCAATCACAAGCTGACAAGTGGCATCTTATGAATTTGTCACATGGTTGAATTTTTATTGGTTGATTACGTTAAGTCGTGGGCCAATTAAATGGTGCCACGTGGCCCAGTCATGGGCTACCACGTGGCACCTCTGGGGGTCATGTAAAATTTTGGTATGGCAAGAGTGAGGTCTGGATGGTTCGAAACCTTGGATCCTATTTTTAGTGAAAGAGCCTTATCTTTGGGCCCTTTTGGTGGTTCTTAATACCCATAGGTTCGAACCACTATATATTTTTTATGTTGGCGTTGTTTGGGGGAAAGGGGTCGGTTTGCCAGCCCCGACCCCTGGTCGTATCATACCATATGTCCACAGGCACGAGAAAAAGGAAATATGGTAAACGCCAATAGGAGGAGGGCTTGGTGAAATCCCGACTCATGGTCACCTTACTTGCAGAGGATCATGGCTAAAGACAGAAGGCAGAGGCACGGAAGAGTGGGGACCAAACCCAGGACTTATGACCAACCACTTGACCCGGCGCCAGGAGATAAAGGGGCTCAGCAGGAAGAGCGAGCTGTTAGCACAACCCTTGGTCCTTGGCACCCGAAAATACCACATGCCTGATGTTTAAGGGTTAGGTCGGCGAGGGCAGGCATTAAGGCCCAGCCCGCGACCATATGTGGCCATATGGCCTAAATTTTTGGTCTTAAGGGGTTATTGGAAAATTTAAAGTTACAAAAAATGCACTGTCGGAGGGAAGATTTGTCGCTTGATTAGCAAAAAATAGGGCGGATTTGTAGGACAGTTAGTCTACTGCTCTAATTTGTAGGAAAGTTAACAACAAAACTCAAGGAGGAGCTTAGGGAGCCATATATTTGGGATTTTTTGGCCAAATTGAGCTCAAGAAGAGTCCACTTAGGGGTTTTTGGACATTTTGGATCCAATGGCGACTTCTATTTTCTGACTTGAGCACATGTAAGTAGTATTTTTGTATTTTTAAGATCAATGGTTTATGGATTAATTAGGTTTTTGAAGCAATTCTTGAGGGTGTTTGATCATGGAAAAGGCCTTATAGGGGTTTTCTTACCTTAGAAGCCTACTGCACCAGTTGTTACTTGCAGGGTTAAACTCGGGTTTATTTTTCTCATTGTTTCATGTTGAGAAAGTTTATTTATGCTCTTGAATGTGGAATTGAAGTGCTCATATGCTCATATAAGATCATTTTAGTTGGAGTATAGGATATTTTTAGGAGATGATGTATGTTGTTGTTTTATGTGATAGTTCTTTGGAAGAGAACATTTCCTTTTAGGAGAAATAACCACGTGTTTTCATCAAAAAAAATTTATGTACTCCCTTTTCTACTGAATATATGGAGTGCTCTATCTTTGTTGGAAAGCCCAGAGATGTAGCCCAGGAGGGGTGAACTCTGTCACCAAATATTTTGTTATGCTCTTCATGATTCCTGTATGAGTTATGTGATATTGTTTTTCTTATGTTGAGTTTACATGTGAATAATAACTCATAATAGAGACATTGGAAAAACATGTTTTGTGTTAAGACCCATTTTACCTTGCAAAGTGTTAAAACAATCCTTGTTTGTTTTTGGAGAAGAGGAAAGAGAACACCTCCATTTTCAAATGAATTGGTATCAAAGCTAAATCTGACCAAGTTGCAAGAATGGGCAAGAAGAGTCTCCAAGAATTAGAGGAGTTGAATTTGGCTCTTCGTATGGAGAACATTGAATTGAGAAGAATGCTATAAATGGATGAACAGGAGAAGAGGCATATGCGTCTTCTATTGAAGAAAGTGATTGAGGAACAAGTTGTTGAAATTTCCACTCCTGTGACAACAAAAGACACCTACAAAATGAAAACAATATGTGGTCATGATTCAAATTGTATTTATGGACCATATGAGGAATATGATGCATGTGCATTTTGCAAGCATATCCAAGATTCACATCATATTCTAGTTGGTAATATTGGGTGGCTAGAGTCATCTACAAGTTGGTCAACATCATCATCAAAAGATTAAAACATGAATGGCAATTTTAAGGAGGTAATAATCATTTCACATACAATTCCTTTTGTTTATGTTCATAACACCTCTTTTGCAGTATTTGAGAAACATACCAAAGGCATAGGTATGAATTTTCTTTCTAAAATGGGTTATGGAGGAGGAGGCATCAGCATAAATGGCCAAGGGATCACAAATCTAATCATGGTTGAAGAGATACCAAAGTATTAGGGATTAGGATATGGTCAAAGGGAGTTTTGAGAATGCTCTAAATGGTTTGAGGAACATCAACCATCTGAGGGTGAGATGTCACCACCACCTTGTAAAAATGTTCATTTGTCTCCCAAAAGAGATGAGTGCTTGAAGGGACCTTGCATGTCATTTTCCACTCCACTCCATCAAAGATGCATCACAAGAGATAGGTATAAATATCATGGGTTTTTTCCAATGCATGGTAATTTTGACTATTAATGGAATATGTACCCTTGTACTTTCTTTGATGCATTTGACCATTGTGTGGTTGTCTTTGAGAAATGCATGGTAATGGTTAAAATAATGGATCAAATTCTAGGCATCAAGCATAATGATTCTCCTTCACATGAGATGACTTCTTTGTTAGGAAACAAGGGAAATTTCCTTTGTACCCATTGCAAGATGCATGGGCATGGAAATGAACGATGTTCGAAGTTACATGCATAGCTTCATTATAAGAAGGGAAAACAGATTGTGCAACCTAATTCAAGGGAAGCAAGAGGTGGAAAAGAGGACTCACAACAATCCTAAGCAACCTTCAAGGCAAAGATGATGCAAAAAGAGAACCCATAAGCCTAGGAGAGGTAGAGAATGGGTAGACTTGTTTGTAAAGTTTCTTTGTAAAATTTGTAATTACTTACTGGTGTTTATATATTTGTGTACTTTTGTAAACTAAAAAATAATTTTCACTATGTACAACAAGCATGTTTTTTTCATTGATGTTATGTATTGGCTTGTTTATAAGTCCACATGTTCAAGGAATTTTGGAATGTACAAGTTTGTCATTTAATATTGTCCACAAGTTTGTCATGTACTCACCGATGCTAGTATTCAAGATGAAATTTGTGTGAATAGAATTTTTTTTTTTAATATTGTACAAGATGGCTGTGTTTTTGTATGGAAGGCTAATTATGTCATTGAAATTTTCTAGTAGTGTACTTTTTATGTACAAGCTCGGTTTGAGGATGATAAAGCAATTTTGTGTTGCTTCCAATTTCCAAGATGGAGTCAAGTTTGTATTCAACAGTTTAAATTCAAGATGAAGTTTTTTTTGAGCCATGAAAAGATGATATTAAAGGTAATTTTAATATTCCACTCATCAATATTTTTTTCCTGCATCAATGATAACAATATTGGCTCAATTCTTAATATGACATTAGGTCTTCATGAAGAAGATAAGTGAACTGCCTTGATTGGGGCTTGAAGCGCACCAATTGACAAGTAAGCATTTTGGATTGAGTTTTTGGGTGATTTTGAGTTTCATACTCAATATATTTACTAGGGAATTAAAATTTTGGAGTCCAAAATTTCCTAGTGGGGATGTGTGGTCAGGTGATCAAATTTTAGCTAAAAAATGAAAGTGACCTGAAATTATTGAAACTAGCACCAAGTCGAAGTGTCTATTGTTCTGAATCAAACGATGATTGTTTCACCTCAATCTAAAAACGTATTCTCAAGTTATCATGTGTTGACTATTTGGCCCAACAATTAAGATTTTAGCAAGTCTGCTAATTGGCTAGCTGATTGGGCGACCGTATAGCTGAGTCAGCAGGGTGACTGTGTGTATCCTCAGGCCAATCACAAGTTTACAAGTGGAATCCTATGAATTTGGTGCATGGTAAAATTTTTATTGGTTGATTGGGTTAAGTCGTAGACCAATGAAATAGTGCCACATGACCCAGTCATGGGTTGTCACGTGGCAACCCTAGGGGTCATGTAAAATTTCGGTATGGCAGGAGTGAGTTCTAGGTGATTTGAAACCCAAAACTCTTAGTCACAGTGACAATGCCTTACTATTAGGTCCTCATGGTGGTTCTTAATACCCATAGGTCCAAACCACTATATAATTTTTACGTTGCCATTGTTTGGGGGAAAGGGGTCGGGCTGCCAGCTCTAGCCCTCAGTCGTATCGCACCATATGTCAACAAGTGTGAGCAGAATGAGTTATGGTAAAGGATGATAAGAGGAGGGCTTGGTGTAATCCCAACCCATGGTAATATTACCTGCAGAGGACCATGGCTAAACGAGGAAGTCAAAAGCGTGGAAGAGTGGGGACCAGCCCTAGGTTTTATGACCAACCACGTGACTCAGTGCTAGGAGATAAAGGGGCCCGACGGGAAGGGCAGCATGTTAGCCCAACCCTTGGACACATGGCACCTAATAATACAACATGATAAATTTTTAAGGGTTAGGCCGGTCGGGGCGAACGTTAAGGCCCAACCTGTAGCCATATGTGGCCATATGGCCTAAATTTTTGGTATTAAGGGGTTATTAAATAATTTAAAGTTCCAAAAATTGTACTAATGGAGGGCAGATTCGTCGCTCTGTTATCGAAAAATAGAGAAGATTTGTAGGATAGTTAGTTTGTTGGTCTGATTTGTAGGATAATTAACAACAAAACTTAAGGACGAGCTTTGGGAGCCATATATTTGGGATTTTTTAGCCAAATTGAGCTCAAGAAGAGTCCACTTAGGGGTTTTTGGATATTTTCAATCCAATGGTAACCTCTATTTTTTTATGTAAGTATATATAAGGAGTCTCTTTGCAAGTTTAATACCAAGGTTGTATGGATCAATCAGGTTTTTGAAGCAATTCTTGAGCGGGTTTGAGCATGGAGAAGGCCTTCTAGGGGTTTTCTTACCTTTAGAAGTCTATTGCAGCAACTGTTACTTGGAGGGTTCATCTCAGGTTTATTTTTCTCACTATCTCATGTTGACAAAGGTTTTGTTTATGCTCTTCAATGTGGAATTGAAGTGCCCATATGCTCATATAAGCTCATTTCAGTTGGACTATAGGATCTTTGTAGGAGATTATTTGTGTTTTTGTTTCTTTGTGTTGTTGTTTTATGTGAGATTTATTTGCAAGAGAACATTTCCTTATAGGGTAAATAACCACATGTTTTCATCAGAAAAATTTTAGGTACTCCCTTTTCTACTGAATATATGGAGCGGTCTAGCTATGTTGGTAGGCCCGGAGATGTAGTGTAGGATGGGTGAACTCCATCACCAAATATTTTGTTATGCTCTTAATGATTCATGTATGAGTTATGTGATATTGTGTTTATTATGTCAATTTTTCATGTGAATACTAACTCATAACTAAGAGAAAATGGAAAAAATTGTTTTGTGTTAAGACCCATTTTACCTTGCAAACAGTAGGAACGATCGTTGTTTGTTTTTGGAGAAGAGGAAAGAAAACACCTCCTCCATTTTCAAATCACCTCTTTGCTTCCCCTTCTTTCCCATTTTCCTAAAAAATCCATTAGGTAACCATGAGAGCCACAAATATTGGGATATTTAATAAGTTCACAGGCTCATGCGCTAAACTAACTAAAGATAGATGTAGGAAAATTGATCTATTACTAGCAATTATGTATCAGGGTGCACAATAAAAATCACGAGTAAAATTCTTGAATGACTGAGCACATAATTATTTTATCTCTACAAGGAAATTGATAATTTTGTGTTAATGACAATAATTTTTTATCATAACTCTTCACATAACATCGCTTTGTAAATTCGTTTCAACATGAATGGATGTCTAATCAATCTTAATGAAAATTTATGAATAAAGTCATTAATTTGGGCATTCAATATCCAATAAGTTCTTCATACATAAATTTGTATTTCAGGGTGGATACAATATTTATGGTTTAAACCGTGATGCATGATTAATTAGTACTAATTTTACTATATTTTGTTTAAACATGTTTAATAATTATTGTCATTTTTATTTAACATATGGTTATTTAGGGTCTCGTGAGTGCAACAGGAATCAAATAGATCAGTAGCCCAGATACTATATTTTCTATTTAATCATCATAATTAATTAATCTAATACTTTATCAAAGTGTGGTTAACACATATTTGGGAATATGGGATCCGTGATAGACAAAATATTTATGTTGGAGTGTGGGTCGAATGGGTAGATTCTATAAACATTTGTTAATTATGTTTTAGACTCATTTTGTATTGATTATCATTATTAGTATCATTCATCTATCCAAGGAGATAGAATATGCAACGCTTGCTAGACAAGACAAAATCCTGGATGGGCATATGTACGGGTGGAACCCAAAATATAATGAAATATAATACAATAATAGTGTGTCGACGAGCAAAATTGTACCACCAACAACAAGGGGGTCTCCCCCGTGAGAGGTCCCAATTATACCTCACATTGTTTAGGATAGGAGCCCCATTTGGTATGTGGGACCGAATGCCACCATAAGTGTTTTCTCTCTTGGCTGTCAAATGAGAAGGGGTCAAAATGGGGACAAGAGTGAAATGACCAGACAGTGAAACAAAATCAGCTCAATATTGACAAACTACAGACATGAATACAACCAATTCCAAGCAGTAATAAGAAGGGGCACGCCATGAGAGGGATCGATGAGCCAAAATTCATGTATACATACATGAACAAGAACATGCCAGAAGTTAATTGAAAATTATTTCACAATATATCACCGACATGACAGGGAACAAGTAAACACCGATTAGAAAGAAAAACATACATGCAACCACCATGAATCAATCCATAACATATTGTGTATATGAAAGCACACATGCAAATATAGTGATATATCAGACAGCTAATACTACCACCATAATCAAGCATGTGGATTAGTACCAGTAAAGGAGAATATCTTATTAATGCTACTGCAACTTCAAATACATATCTTGCAACTCGTCAAAACCCAGCAATGGAACGTGGGCTATTCATACCAATTCCTAATGAAAAACCCTATACTCAATAGAACTCCCTCTACTAACTACGAAGATTTATTTTCCTTTATCTCTCTAGCACAAATCAATTATCTATTCCTAGTCTCAACTCAAGTGCTAAAATTCCCTTCGCAATTAGGCATGAGGACACATTTATAGAGATGGGGACCATTCACCTACCATGACCCTTGACCTCCCCTCATGACTCTTCAACTTCTTCAATTCTCTCTCATGCCTATTGACCGTTACATGCTCATATCAGTCTCAGCATAGCTACTGGCATTATGGTGAGCAATATTTACATTATAATGAAGGAGAAGAGGGGATGTCGAGGGTTCTTGGAAACCTTAGGTGTTGGTTACCTGTATGCTGCAATAATGTGGTTTCTAAGTCTTACAACCATCCTATCCTCCTACCAATATGTTCCATTTCCATTCATCCATCTTTCAGTGATGTGCCTTTGAGCTTATTGTGAGGTTCTTGGAGTTTTGTAAGGAACCACCTTGATCGCCAGAGGAAACATTAGTTTTTTTCATGAAAATCAACAACTTCTACTTGCCAAAAAATAACATGGGTCACATGTCATTATAATAAAATAATGATGCTAGAAGTGTATTCAATTAATTTAAAGAATGATTTAACAAATAATCAGTTTAGACCCCTATGTGTTCAATTGTTTTGCCACTATTTTGATAAAGAGAGTGGCTTTCATAAGGTCTCCATGCATTTTTTCAATCATTGTTTTGTCTGTGGGCCTACTACGGAATGGGTGATGAATGTAGCTCCATTGTTGCGTAGTTTAACTAGTTTTGGGGCATATATGCCCATCAGGCCTCAATAATAAAACCCATGTGGAACTGTGTCCTAGAATCTCAGCCAGGATGTGGGAGTCATTATAGTGAGCTATAACCTGTACAATTCCTCGGGCCCGATGAGCTAGATTGGCACTTATGAACACACCTGAACCTACAATGATGCCATCACAACCTAGCTACATCACCATGGAAACATTATTATGTGTACGTATTCCTCTTGTGTCGAAACTTACAATGTGCAACCTTTCCAGTCATTTGGGTTTGCCTCCCAAGCTCAGAGGGAGCAATAATTTTTTTAGCGAAGGTAGAAATTTTGACATCATCAAAGCTCTGTAGTTCATGCAAATCACCCAAAAAAAACCATGAATTTCCTAATACACCAATACATTCCAAGTACCAGCTTATCCTTTGGCTCTGGTCATAACAACTCCTCTAGCAATCCTTCTTAGATCTCTGTCAATATATTTTGTTGATCACAATCATGTATATCCCCAACATCATTCATGTTGGCTATAAATTATTCTTAAGCATTTGCATATATGATGGGGATATTTCTCCGCAACTTCAATCATACACATGCACATAATCATTAATTAAACATCGAGGCCGATATGTTTTGATAAATTACAAGAAGTAAATACCACAACTAATAATGAGCAAGAATTCGTAGCCTTGAAATTGCTTGCACTTTCTCGATTTTAAATTTGTGCATTGATATGGTTAATATTTGGCACTAAAGTGACCCCAATGGTTGTTTTCCTTGCGTGGTTATACCATCATTGTCATGTAACCTTACACACTCTTTTACCCTTGTTGCGAATCCTGGGTGTTGTTGTTACGAAGGTGTTAAAATTTATGTTATTTTAGCACACCCACCATTGTGGTTTAAACCTCACATGCATGTTTAATAAAACTCCTTTCCCACCACTTATTGAATGGCATGAACCTTTACAACATTTAAACCTTTTATTTCCTAAACTTTCACATCGACTAGGGCCTATCCCTCCTATGCATGGTGAGCTATCCTCCCATTCTCCGAGCACCAATATTAGGGAGGCAAGCTTGTGATGGGTGCATGAGAAATATTGAAAAGGATCCAAAGGAATCCTTTGATACCATACATCCGTCAGTGATCAATTCAACCCTAGATATTCGTCAGTTAGTCGACAAAAGTAGTGTGTTCCACCTCAAATTATGAAGAAGATATATTTTGTTGAGGTTGCAACTCTGGTGTGTAGGTCGCATAGTCGAAGAGTCACATAGGTTGTGAGATCTCTTGGGCATGATATTGAAATATGGTGACTTGAGAGAGGTCATGTACTTGCGCTAACGGTCTGGTCGCACTCCATCGATGCAGGTCTGAGAAAATGTTAGGTCCATATATTACTAGTGTAGTCCCTTATTGTTCTTAGTGTAGCCCCCTTATTGTTATTTTTTTACCCTTGTAGCCCCATATTGTTATTAGTGTGCCACATAAAATCCCACTATTGTTATTGTTGTGCCCTTACATTATTTTTTTTAGGTCGGCTAGGATTATATTGTGACCCCGTGGACTCCTAAATATAGAAAGGAGGTTTTGTCATTTGTATCATCCAAGAATTTTTCATTTATTTCATGTAAAGGAGGTTTCCCCCTTGAATATTCTAATTTATAAGTCGTCTATCTCTCTTTTATTTTATTTTTTGAGTGGGTTTCATAACATTTGGTATCAGAGCTTTGGATTCTAGGGTTTAGCTGACACAAATGGGTCATCGTGGAATTTTCGTTATAACTTTTGTTCTACGAAGTTTCATATGTTGAAAAAAAAAACCATTTGAGCTGCAACCCTAAGGAACGCATGTAAAAATTCAAATATTTGTTTTCTATATTTTTGGAGATATGATCTGAGGAATTTAGGTTTTTTGCAGACCTGGAATTTCATCTCAAAGAGGCAACCTTGGGAAAATCATGATAACTGTCTTTCTGAGCATTGGATTCAAATTCTGCAAAAAATGTTGAAAATGCACAGACTTTAGTTTATTTTTTATCGATTTCAAATCCAAAATATGAAATAATGACACGTGGAACACCATAACAGTGCGCTTTACTAAACCATTCCATAACTAGGTCATTTTTAGAGATTGGGAATAACTTTGCCTTGAAGAATCCAAATCATGTATAACATGTTGCATTGGAAAGATGACACAGAGGGATACTACAAATATGAATTTCAAATATTGGGGATCCGAAATCACAAATATATATTATGATCAATAGTGATCTCCTCAAAAACAATAAAAATGTGTGTATCACTTTTTTTTAAATTGCATAACGTTTGCTTGAAAAAATAGTTTGAAGTGATTCCAAGGGCATATTGAAGCATAGATATCAATATTGATTTATATAAGTTCCCAAAAATAATTCCAAACCCATTAAGCCCTCAAAAATATCTACTATGATGCATGAAGAGGAAGAAGTACAACATGATATATCAAAATTACAAGACCAAGTGCAACAAATTTTGCTCTCGCAAAAAGTAACTAAAAATGAAATGGAAGCTGCGATAGATGGTTTGAAGAAAGGCATGGAAGCTAATATGGAGGGTTTGAAGAATGGAATGGAAGCTAATATGGATGGCATGGAAGCTAATATTGATGAATAAATGAAAGGCAACATGGAAGATATGAAGAATGATCTAAAAGAAAACATGGAAGGTTTGACAAAGTTGCTACAAGAAATTATTCCTAATGGTGAAAAGGTAGTAGAGAAAAATCATGATGAGAAAAAAAAAATATTAATTATGATTTCATAGACTCTAATGTTGGATTGAAGGCCCACCATATTCCAAAGATCGATATGAGGAAGTTTGATGGCAAGTATCCCGTAACATGGATACTACAGATGGAGCAATATTTTGATCTTCATAAAATGAAAAAACACACAAAAGGTACACATTTAAACTTTACATTTAGAACAAAATACATTTTTATGGTATCGATGGATTTTCTCTCGTAAAAAATTGTCACTTGGTCAATTTTTACGGAGGAAATAATAGCACATTATGAGGATATAAATAAAAACAACTTCTTTAGCCAATTGATAAATCTCAAACAAAAGGGTTCAATGGTGGATCACATTGAGGACTTCCAAAAATTGAATATAAGGGTAACTGATATTCCATAGGAACATGAGATTGATGTCTTCATATGGACTTTAAAGGATAACATCCAACATGAGGTTCACCTTTGGGAACCTGATACATTGGAGAAGGCATTCAAGTTGGCAAGAAGAAAAATTGAAAATAAATTTATGGCGATAAGGAAGCCTACCACTCACATCTATAAAGATGGAAGTGTTGCTACTCCTAGACTTCCACAACCTACAAGGTTGACACCACAAAAATTGGAAGAAAAAATAGAAAAAGGGCTTTGCTACATTTCTGATAGAAAATACACTAAAGGTCATAAGTGTGCTAAGAAGAAATTATTTTACATATATTGTGAATAGGAGGAAGAAAATGAACAAGAAACTTCAAAATAAGAGGATATACACCAGGAACCAACCTTAGAGAAAGAAGAAATGAGTCTGACCATATCCTGAAATGCATTGGCAGGAATCACCACTCCTCAAAATATCAAGATAGAAGGACATATCAAGAAGAAAAATGTAATAGTTTTGATTGATTCAGGCAGTACCCATTATTTTATTCATTGTAAGGTAGCCAAGGAATTGAATTGCTTCCTATACCCAACACCAGAGTGTCAAGTGATGGTTGCAAATGGAGGGACTATAAATATCTCTATAAAATGCCATAATATCAAGATAACCATGGGGTAATATGTATTGAATAGTCCAATTCTTTCCATTCCAATGGGAGGTGTTGATGTTGTATTAGGAGTACAATGGTTACAATCTTTGGGGATGGTAGCTTTTAATTTTCAAGAGATTTTCTTGAAATTTTTTTCGAAAGGAAAGGAAGTTGAATTATGGAGTATCATAGGGAACTCAGGAAATATAATAAGCTTTAATGCCATGACAAGGCTTCTAAAGAAATAAAAACAAGGCGTAATTGCACAATTATGCTCACTAGAAGTTCCAACATCAAAATCATCTATTTCTCCAGATCTCCAAAAAGTCTTGGACAATCATTCCAAGGTGTTTGAAACTCCCAAAGAACTCCCACCCATTCATGATCATGATCATGCTATTCATTTGATTCCAGGAAGTGTTCCTCCAAACATAAGGCCTTACAGATATCCTTATGTCTAAATGAGTGAAATTGAACGTATGATTGTAGAAATGTTAGAGGCTAGTGTATTCAACCTAGTCAAAGTATTTCTCTGCTCTAGTAGTATTGGTGCACAAGAAGGATGGATCATGGAACATGTGTCTGGATTATAGGGAGCTCAATAAGCTCATTATTAAAGATAATTTTCCCATTCCTGTGATTGATGAATTATTTGATTAATTACATGGAGTAATGTATTTTAAAAAGTTGGATATTCATTCAATATATCATCAAATTAGAATGAAGACTGAAGATCTTCTGAAAATAACATTTCGAACTCATGAGGGTCGTTATGAATTTTTGGTCATGCCTTTTGGCCTTACCAATGCACCTTCTACATTTCAAGGGTTGATGAATTCCATTTTAAACCCTTAGAAAATTTGTGTTAGTATTTTTTGATGATATAATAATCTACAACAGGTCTTGGAAGGATCATGTTCAGTATGTTGAGAGGGTGCTCAAACTATTGGAGGAGAAATAATTATATTAAAAAACCTCCAAATGTTTCTTTAGAGTACAAGAGGTGGAATATCTGTTCATATTGTATCTCAAGAGGGTGTTAAGGAAAGCCATAACAACATTAAATCCATTAAGTAATGGAAAGTCCCCACAACCATAAGGAAGGTGAGGATTTCTCGAGTTAATACGGTATTATAGCAAGTTTGTTAAGAACTAGAGGTACACATGGAAGGTTTGAAGGAAGGTTTGAAAACGTTGCTACAAGAAATTATTCCTAATGGAAAAAAGGTAGTAGAGAAAACTCATGATGAGAAAAAAATAAATTTTAATTATGATTTCATAAACTCTAATGTTGGATTGAAGACCCACCATATTCCAAAGATCAATATGAGAAAGTTTGATGGAAAGGATCCTGTAACATGGATATTACAGATGGAGCAATATTTTGATCATTATAAAGTGAAAAAAAACACAAAAGGTATGCATCGAAACTTTACATTTAGAAAAAAATACACTTGTATGGTATCGATGGCTTTGCTCTCGTAAAAAAATTGTCACTTGGTCAATTTTTACGAAGGAAATGACAGCACATTATGAGGATACAAAGAGAAACACCTTCTTTATCTAGTTGGTAAATCTCAAACAAAAGCGTTCAATGGTGGAGCACGTTGAGGACTTCAAAAAAATTGAATATAAGGGTAACTGATATTCCAGAGGAGCACAGGATTGATGTATTCATAGGGACTTTAAAGGATAACATCCAACATGAGGTTCACATTTTGGAACCTAATTCATTGGAGAAGGCATTCGAGTTGGTAAGAAAAATTGAAATTAAATCTATGACGACAAGGAATCCTACCACTCACATCTATAAATATGGGAGTGTTGCTACTCCTAGACTTCCACAACCTACAAGGTTGACACCACAACAATTGGAAGAAAAAAAGAGAAAAAGGGCTTTGCTACAGTTATGATATAAAATACACTAAAGTTCATAAGTGTGCTAAGAAGGAATTATTTTATATAGATTGTGAAGAGGAGGAAGAAAATGAACAATACAATTCAAAAGAAGAGGATATACACCAAGAACCAACCATAGATAAAGAAGAAATGAATCCAACCATATCCTATAATGCATTGGTAGGAATTACCACTCCTCAAACTCTCAATATAGAAGGACATATCAAGAAGAAAAATGTAACAGTGTTGATTTATTTAGTTAGTACCCTTAGTTTTATTCATTGTAAGGTAGCCAGGGAATTGAATTTCTTCCCATACATAGTTCCAGAGTGTCAAGTGATGGTTGAAAATGGAGAAACAATAAATTTCTTTGGAAATTTCCATAAATCAAGCTAACCATGGGGTAATATGTATTGAATAGTCCAATGCCTTCCATTCCAATGGGTGGTGTTGATGTTGTACTAGGAGTACAATGGTTACAATATTTGGGGACGATAGCTTTTAATTTTCAAGAACATTTCTTGAATTTTTTTTTTGGAAGGAAAGGAAGTTGAATTACGGGGTATCGCAGGGAAGTCGGGAAATATAATAAGCTCTAATGTCATAAAAAAGCTTCTAAATAAATAAAAACGAGGTGTAATTTCACATTTATTCTCACTAGAAGTTCCAACATCAAAATCATCTATTTCTCCAGATCTCCAAAAATTCTTGGACAATCATTTCAAGGTGTTTGAAACTCCCAAAGGACTTCCACCTATTCGTGATCATGATCATGCTATTAATTTTATTCCAGGAAGTGTTCCTCCAAACATCAGGCCTTATAGATATCTTTATTTCCAAAAGAGTGAAATTGAACGTATGATTACAGAAATTCTAGAGGCTAGTATAATTCAACCTAGTCAAAGTTCTTTCTCTGCTCCAGTATTATGTAATATTCCTAAATTAACACATATTGAATTGGAATATTAAAGTTTTATTTTTCTCTTAGATAGAGGAATAAGAGGCTATGGAGGCCCATAAATATCCTAAGCATGAATAAAAGACACTCCTAGTGTGAATGAAGGTCACCTAAAAGCTGGATTGAAGACCGTTAGGTGTGAAAAGTGGCTGGAGCATGAACAGTGGGTCAATTTTGACCAAATCAAACATCGTTGTTATGGAGGAGTGGCATTCATGGTGGGACAATGCAGTTTTGGAGGGATATTGATTGCATGGAGGTAGTGACCTAATTGATTGGGGCCAAGGGTGAGGATGCTCATAACTTATATAAGGAAGAGGACGGCAGCCATATGGGGGATGTTTTGATTATTATTTTGATATTTCTATTTAGACTTGTTGCTCTCTTTAGCTGTTTAGCTAAGATTGTAGTGTTGTTTAGCACAGGGTGTTCCTAAGCGGGAATCCCACCTCTTTCCTTGAGAGGCCTCTTGGAGGATTATTGCACTACATTTCCACACTTAGGCTTAAGGCCAAGCTATATCTTTCTTCATCAGCGCAGTTTATGCAAAGTATTGTGTTGTCTTGCAGGGTGCAACAATGGATAATTATATTGGGTGACTTCAGAGCTAGTTTTGCAGTGGAGGAAGGTTTCCATCCATTGGAAGGCCTGTAAAGAATCCCCTTGGGATTTATTGACATTTTTTGCATCATGCCAAGGAGTATTTATCCCCTACAGTGTATTTTCAGTCCATATATGTGTTATTTTAGGGAGGATTTGTAGGGGTGGTTGCAGTGGTTGCTTTGGGAGGTGATTTCTTCAGTGGAGGAGCCATTCTTTCATCTGAAGGATCTATTGGGGAAGAGTTGTAGGTTTCTACATCATATTCAGCCATTTCTTCTAATTTCTATTGTTGTAGCATATCTTCAACCCTACAACTATAGCTTACATTGGCACATTGTGTGCATTTTCCAGAAACCCTCTTGGGTTGTCTTGGAAAGTTGAACTAGTGCCCAGATTTGTATGTGTAGTATCTGTTGTGGCCTATATCAGTATTGTTATATCATTGTATGATCTCTAGCTGTATTTATGCTTAATATGACTACATTTTAGCATCTCTCCGGCATTTTGTATTGTAGCAGCAGCTCACATTTGGGAGTGATTGTTTATGGGAGGCTTGTTTCCTCATTTCATATAATTTATGCCTCACTATTTTGCATTGATTTTTTGTTCCTGTACATAATGTTATGGCTCCATATTGGACTCCATTTTTGATGTGTTGATTTACACTGTTATTCCCAATTTTGTGTTCATATATTGCTGCTTCCCGATTTGGGAATATTACAGTGGTATCAGAGCATAACCTTGGCTCAACCTATGGATCTCATCCATCATGCTATCAGGAGATAAGAAAAAGGAGAAAGAGATGAGAATGATGGAAAGAATGAGTTTTATCTCATCTCTTTTCAGATCTAAGAGGGACCTCACCAAGGAGGTCAAGAAAAGAAGAATGGAGAAAAGCAATGAAACCACACTAGGGTTTCAAGATGAGGAAGGTCCATGTACTTCCTATCAACAAAAGAGAGATCCGGTATTGCATAGAGCTCCAAAGAAACATGATATGCCCTTTCCTTTTGAAGAAGAAGAAAAGGGGCATCTAGATGGAGGACACTTAGATCATGAGATTCTAAGTGAGTACCTTGCAGAATATAAATCTCAACTTAGAGCTTTCAAGGAGAATCTAACTCTCCCACAGTTCAGTCAGCTCAAAGAAGAAAGAAGACCTTGCAGCAATAGATTTATATTGCCTACATTTGATGGGTCATCCACATGTACAACAAGATCTTGGGGAATGAAGTTGGATGCATTTTTCCTACTACATCAAGTAGTAGAGAGAGAAGTTGTTGAGATTGCAGAACTGCACCTTGAGGGTGAAGCAAGCATTTGGTAGTTTAGCCATTTGAGTCATGCAAGAGTGACTGCATATGCAGATTTTACTCAAAGGTTGATCAAGAAGTTTGAAAAGAAGAAATAAGAGGAGAAGGAACTTCCACCACCACTTGCTGCAAGAGCAATTGCATCGGGAGAAAAAACACTTGCACCTTTTCAAGGTGGTCTTGATCTCTTGACATTTAGAGTCCCATGCACTATTCTGGAGATGCATGAGGAGGAGGAGACTTGTACTAGCGCTGATGAATCCATAGAAGAGCAGCCATCATCATTAGTAGTTTGGGAAGCCATCACACTGGAGGAAGGAACCCTTGTAGCAGTACAAGATGTTCCCAAGCTGTACCAAGGTATGCACATGTTTCCACTTTATATTATTTCAGCACATCTTATGGAGAGTTGTGGGAATGTACCATTGCATGACCTAGGGTCAAAGCACATTGCTGATTTAGAGTAGCAGACTATCACTACGCTGAGAAACCTTGATTTTTTCAAGGAGGAGATAAACAATCATCTTGGTTATTCATTGTTGAGCTACACACAACTCTTGGGGTTGGAGTGTGGATTTTTGGAGGATAGGACAAGTATTGTCCTAAACAATGAAATGCAAAACTATGTGTTCAGCATTGAGCATGATTTTAAGACAACAAATGCACCATCATGGAGATCAACAACACTGTCAATGAGAAACAGTGATGAGTTGGGGGCCCAAATTATATTGAGACATTTTGATGACCCACACACTTGTGTAGCAGTGGATGGACATATGATTGATGAGAGACATATTATATTTCATTGTTGTGAAGGATCTTTCTTGATGAGCATTTCACATTTCAATGAGAAGATTTTGCCTTCAGCATACTTGGATCCTTATGGATTCAACATGGTCATTAATAAGTGGTCTTCACTTGGATATCTCCAGGAGATTTCATTTCAACATCCCATGAAATGCAAAGATAGAAATCTGATTTGGGAGGATGATATTCTCCATTGGAGGAATGCCAATTTTGAGCATGATGTTAGACACTCACCATTGGTTGGATGGGTGATGTTGATGAGCAAGAGGCTAGAAGGCCACTTCCAGATCTTTGACATAGGGCAACAGGAGGCAAGGTTGTGTTGGCTACTCTAGAAATATTTTGGTCATCATATGACACATTCTATTTCAAATATTATGTTGGCGGATGAGACTTATCATGGCACTTGCATCATATGGTAGCAAGGATTTTGGGTGTATTGGGGTGATGTGATATCTTTCATATCAACCATCATGTTGTTGCTATATGGTCTATATGGTGATGGTGTGAGAAGGAAACAAGAGTCTTTGTTGCTTTGCATACTCTTGGGAGAGTATGGGCTGATTTTCTCCCATACTTTGCATGATGTTGCAGGAGTAGATGGTGGTGACACAATCATGGTGCCAAGGGGCTACTCCTTAACTTTGGAGGATCGGGAGGTACTTCCACCTTGGAAGAAATCTCCCATATATAGCAGCATTATGGTAGATGACTTTGGCATTTGGCATGTAAAATAATGGAGCTATAATATTACATGAGCCTTATTACAAAGGCCAACAACGCTGTCACTTGGGAGCTGGGGTTTGTTGATGGAGTGTTCCCAGGATCACTTCACATATGATGCATTAGATCAAAAAGTAGGAGATGGGAGTGATGCAGTAGTGGATGGAGACATCTATTACCATGATATGATCTTCTTGACTTGGATCTCCAAGCATAAGGAGAATGCTTTTCATGAAGCACATGGCTCATTCCTTTTCATGGAGATATGTCATACCACTATGGAGGGCTCATTCATGGATCTTATTATCAGCCTACTCTCAGGCCTACTCTCAGTGCATGGTAAGAATTGTGTTGTTGCATTTATTGATTATCTAAGATAGTATTTTCATTCTCTTACCATCTCTATATAGTGCATTGCTCCACAAGAGGGCAAGCTTCTCTTTGGGCTTCATGGTAATTTTGGGACCAACATCTATGATGAAGATGGCCATTTATTGTATGGATTTGGGCAAGTGTTTCACTATGATATGTATGCTCAGTTGATATACAATGCCATCTACTATTTATTAGTGGATGAGATGACTTGCACAACTAGCAATTTGTTGGGAGACAACTTGCCACATCATGTTCTGAAACTGCAGTTGGTAAAACTATGTTGTGACTACTTGAGAGACTGTCGGTACCTTCCATCACTATGTAAAACCTTCAGTACCTCTCTCATTTTGATTCCATATGATGATAATTCCATATTAATTTTATATGGGATGATTTGGGCAAGAACCAAAGAGTGGGTCTTTGAGGATCCAATTTCCCTTTTTCTTCATGAAGGCAACATTATTGCAACCCAAATTTAACAGCAACTCTACACTTATCATAAGTGGAGAGAGAGGCAGCATGGGATGGACAATTTGATCCATCATGTTAAGTTATGCAGCCCACCTACTTTGCAGGGGCTTAAGGTGGAGGAGATCTTTCATGAGTTTCCATGTTGGAGGGTGACTCACTTTTTGTAGATGATAGCTTGGGGATGGAGGCTTCACAAGGGAATGATAGTTCCCAATATATTTCATATTTCATGCCTCAAGAAGGCCTCAAGACCACATATAGTTGCTTCCATGGATATCCCACTTGTTCATGATGAGAAACATTTGGATTTTTCACCAAAAGCATACTTATACACTTCGGAGGAGCAACTAGAGACTTATTTATGAGACAACATCTTATTCATTAGAGGAACTTATCATATGAGGATTCTACAGGAGGAAGAGGAGAGGCTCTTCAGTTCTATACTGTAATATTCCTAAATTATCACATACCTAATTGGAATATTAAAGTTTGATTTTTCTCTTGGATAGAGGAATAATAGGGTATGGAGGCCCATAAATCTCCTTAGTAGGAATAAAAGACACTCCTAGTGTGAATGAAGGTCACCTAAAAGCTGGATTGAAGACCCTTAGGTGTGAAAAGGGGCTAGAGCATGAAGACAGGGTCAACTTTGACCAAATAAAACAATTTTTTTATGGAGGAGTGGCAGTCATGGTGGGACAATGCATTTTTGGAGGGAGATTGATTGCATAGAGGTAGTGACCTAATTGAGTGGGGCCAAGGGTGAGGAAGCTCATAACTTATATAAGTAAGAGGATGGAAGCCATATGGGGGATGTTTTTATTATTATTTTGATATGTTTATTTAGACTTGTTTGTCTCTTCAGTTGTTTGGCTAATATTGCAGTGTTGTTTAGCACAGGGTGTTCCCGAGCGGGAATCTGTAATATCCCAAATCTGGAATTTTCTATAACAATAAGAATACCTTAAGGTATTCTAAAGTTGGAGAAAAGAAATTAATCAAATCATGTAACATTTTTTAACACATATCCATCATAATAACAATCACAACAATAAACTATGCATTTATACAGTTCACCAAGTGGGGAAAAGCAGCTATTTTTGCCTCAAAAATGTTATTTTCTGAATATTGAGTTAAAATCGTGGAAAATAATGGTTTTTTCCCTTATAATGGACACTATAGGACATTCATAAAAAATATTTTCAGAAACAAATGCCTTTAGCCTAGTTAAACAGGCCTCCCATGTTCAAGACAGCTAAAAATTGCCAAAACCCCAAGACTACAAAATGCCGGAGCAGCTGCACAAGTGACTGCGCAGTCTAAAGAGAGGTTAACTCAGAAAATAGAGAAATATTACTGAAAATATTATTATAATTCTCAATTATGTACAAAAACAGATATCTAATCTCTTTTACACAGATACAAGAAGACTCGGTAAGGGTTTCTTGACAATAAAAGTTGTACAAGAGAAAGCTACTGCAAATCTGTGGCTGAATAATGCTGTATGGTTGAAGCTCTATAATAGATGCCTGAACATGCAAATAAATGTCTGTATATGCTCCCTCTATCTTTCCCAAAGAAATTTTGATCCTCCTCTTGGGAAACTAGCTCCTCAAAATGGGGTTTCAACCCCTTCCACCACACCCCTTAAGAAATAACGTTGTTTTCTGAAGGGACTGCATTTTTTCTGAAGGTAGATGCTTTTCCCAACACTAGGTAGTGGAAAATTCAGATCAAAAACCTCGTCTTAGATTTCTCAAGCAAGATCTCCAAGAAAGAGTAGGGAATCCCCACCCAGGTAAACCATTGCACTAAGCAGTGCAGCAACTTAGCTACACAGCTAAGTATGCAGGAAGTCTAAGAAGGCCTCATGAAAATATAATCTCCAATATTTCCATATTCTTACCATCTCCTTCATTATATAATTGATGAGATTCCTCACCAAGGGTCCCACCCACTATGAGGTCACTTCCATGCAAAGGCTCCTCCACAAAAACTCCACTGTCCAACAAGATGGTTCAATGCATCTAGATAGTTTTTTTGAATTGGAAAACCTTGAATGATTCTTCATGCCTTGTCCCTTTTCACACTCAAGGTGCCTTCATTTTAGTTAGCTGGATTTGATCCCTATTCACATTGAGCTGGCTTTATTTAGAATCCACTTCTTTGAGAGTAATTTATGTTGACTTGGTCAAACTTGACCTTGCCCACATAGTTTAGACCTTGTTCACACATGTGGATGTTTGAACTAGTTATTATATGATCCCCTTTCACACTAGGAGGGATTTTTATTCATACTTGAGAAAATTATGAGCCTCCTTGCTCAATTATTCATGCATCTAGTTTCCAAAAGAAGAATTTAATATTCCTATTAGCTTAAGCTAAATTAGGAATATTACAGTCTCCATCTCCCAAATTTTTCTTGTCCTCAAGCAACTGCAAGGGTGCTGCAGAATCTTCCGTCTTCCTCTTGTGGAACTCTCATCCCATAGTCTCCTCCATTGCTTCAGAATTTCAGCAAAAATTCCACCTCCCAAAGGCTCCTCCCAAGTGTGCAAGTTGGCCTTTGGTGAATAAACCCAATGGCTCTCATCATGAAAGAATGGAAGGTTGTTGTGGAAACCTTCTTGCTGATCCATGGCCTTCTCAAGAAAGAAGTGATGACAATCATGGGGAATTTCATCATCAATGGAGGTCTCCCTCCTCCATGCTATCATCCAAATAAAATGAATCACCCTCCAGCTTGGTAATTCATACGAAAGCTCCTCCCAATTGCTCATGAGAGGCATGCCCCAAGTGTTCCAACAAAACATATGGTCCACATCATAAAGAAACAAGTGATATGAAATTGTGGCCATATAGTTTCTCATGCTCCCCTTGGAACATGTAGTGCAGAAAAGGTAGGGACTTTCTTCCCCCAAAGACACATCCAACAAGTGTGCCTCTCCTCCAGCCATGCCCCCAACAAAGATAAGAACATCTTCAACATGTGGGATCATAAGTAAGATCATGCTAGCTGCCATATGCAATAAGGGAGAAGGAAAATGGTCCCTCATGTGCAACCAACGCAGTTTTCCTCCTAACTACCATAGGATATGATATGGCAAGTGATCTCCCCAACACTTGCTTACTGCCCCATCCTTCTTGCATGCTTGGAGGAGGTGTATGATGGTTCGTGTTAAGGAACCATACCATGAAGAGTACATCATCTCCAAGATCCCCCAAATAATGGACAACATCACCATTGTTCATCACCCAAAGTGGCTCATGAAGCCCTTCAACAAAAGTGCCCCCTCTTAGAGCCAAGATCTGCATATGAGTGTTAAGAAAATGCAATTATATAATAAATAAATCATGAGGTTAAGTAATACAATGTTTATCATACACTTGTTTAAAATCAGCAAGGTAGCTCATGGATGAGCTCCCTCTCACACTCAATGAATAAGGAGGTGATAATGATAACTCTTCCCAAGAGCTATGTTCCTCCTCAACCAACAAATGATTCATGCACTTACTCATATGAGAGTGCATCTTCTCTTTGAAACCTTCCCACACGAATCCATCTAAGATAGTATGACATGTTTTAATGAAACTAGTGGGATTTGAAAGAAAGACCTCGTAAGTTGTATCAAGTAGTTTATCCTTGAGCTTGGAATACTTGGTTAAGTAGATCTGATTATGAACAAAAATGATTCCATTAACTACCTCATACTCTTCATCCATTTATTGCCCATCAAGGACCTTACATGTGAATAGGTCCTTAGAATATTCCATCAAGAGTTAGGACTCCCAATAAGGGTCTAGGCTTCCCAACATTGACAGCGCCGTAGAAGTAAGGAATGATGCATTTTTCATATGATGGCTCTCCACCTTGACATGCTTGATGTCAAAGTCACATGTTTGAGTATTCCCAACCTTCTTTTGCTACCCCTCTTTCAGCTCATCTTGCTCAAGACAATATTGAAGTTTAGGAGAGTCGCCCTTCCTTTGAAAGGTTCTCTTTCTCAAAAACTTCCACCTTTTTGCTCCTGCATACAAAAATGAAATTATATTTTTGTTATGTTCAGAAATATTCATTATATATTGGAGTATCCTTTTCTGCCCCAAAGCTATGGATTAGCCTCTTGATACTATGCTCATATCAGCACAAATTTCTGAATCTATTCCTTCCAACGCAAATAGATGAATGGAAGAAAGCAAGGTCAATTTCAGAAATTTGCCTAGCCTTCCATCAATGGTTTTCAGCACTGTAGTGGTTCCTTCCAAGGTTCCCTCTCTAAAAAAATATGTTGCTGCTGCATATATTTGATAGAACACTTTAGTTTCCCTCCAATCAAAAGGTCTTCTTGCTGAAATGCCTCCTTGCAAAGAAGAATCAAAGCATAGAGTATGATGTGAATGTAGGTGGAAAAAATTGCCCCTACCTTTGTAGCACAGGTCCTCTTGCCTTCTTTGTTCTTTAAAAATTTGAAATAGAGAAGGGTACATGCTCTTCATCTTGTGATGTCATTCCTCCTCTTTTCCTTCTCCTATTTTCAATATCTCATCATTTTGCAATGAAGGTACATGTTGCTCATGTGTTATGCCAAGAGCTCTATGTGTGAGACCTTTTGGAACTCCTTGCAAGAGTGCAAGAGTTCTTTTCCTTGGAGCAAGTGCTCCCTCCTCTTCTTCATGAGGTGCTTGAGGTGCTCTTGTCATGACTGTGTTATCTTCTCCTACCTCTCCTTTCTCTTCTCCACTAGTTGAAGTTGCCTTTCCTTCAACAAGAGACCTTAGATCTTGATTTTCTTTTGAAGAAGGAATATTCATGTCTCCCTTTTGAGAAGAAATCCCTTCATCTAAAGGAGATCTTGTCCTTGGAAAAGTATCAAACAAGCTAACCTATCCGTCATTGGTTTTCATAAATGGATTTGGATAGATAGACCCTTCCAACTCATGCAAAAGTTTGGTTTGATGTGGTTTGATAGTTGCAATAGAAGATGTTTCACATGAAGTATCATCAAACCTTTCTACTAATATTTCAATGAACTTTTCGTAAGTAGATGTATTTGCATTATTTAAGGAAAATTATTCAAACAACCACCAATAACAGGCCTTACCCTCAAAATGCAGCGCTGCTACTTTGATGGCCTCAAGTTCTGAAACTTGATGTTGCTGCACAAAGGTGTCTAGCTCCTTCACCCAAGCCCTAGCTGGACATAGAGGTGATCCATCAAAAGTGGATAGAAAGAATCTACCCTCTCCATGATTCTTGCTCCTTGTGCTTCTTTCCTCCTTCATTTGGCAAAACCTTTGGAAGTTTAAGTGTTCTTTGAACTCCTCGGATTGGTTTTCATATTCCTACAAATAATCACCAAGAGTATCTCTTTTTGGCATCTCTCCTTTCTTCCTCTTCATGAAGAAATGGTTGATAGAACATGGTAGATCTGATGATATGGCTGAGTGATCATACCCATAAGATTGGGATTTAGAATCTTCCTCTTGTATAGATCTTGTTGAGGGATTTTTAGATTTCCCCCTCCTCATTTCTTTGGTGCCCTTGCTTCCAGCTTGCAGATTTGGAAAAAGTAGTTTTGAGAACCTCCTTTCTCTAGAAAAAAAGGGTTTTCTTTGATTTATTCTGCAAATATCTTCCTCCCCATGAGAATACTCCATAATTCTTGGGCTCACAGGCTGAGCCAAGACTATAGCTTTGATACCACTGTAATATCCCAAATCTGGAATTTTCTACAACAATAAGAATACCTTAAGGTATTCAAAAGTTGGAGAAAAGCAAGTAATAAACTCATGTAATTTTTTTTAACACATATCCATTATAATAACAATCACAACAACAAAATATGCATTTATACAGTTTACCAAGTGGGGAAAAACAATTATTTTTGCCTCAAAAATGATATTTTCTGAATATTGAGTTAAAACAGTAGAAAATAACGGTTTTTTCCCTTATAATGGAAAATATCGGACATGCATACAAAATATTTTCAGAAACAAATGCCTTTAGCCAAGTCAAACAGGCCTCCCATGCTCAAGACAACTAAAAATTGCCAAAACCCCAAGACTGCAAAATGTCGGAGCAGCTGCACAAGTGACTGCGCAGTCCAAAGAGAGGTTAAGTCAAAAAATAGAGAAATATTACTGATAATATTATTAGAATACTCAATGATGTACAGAAATAGAGATCTAATCTCTTTTACACAGATCCAAGAAGACCTAGCAAGGGTTTCCTAACAATAAAAGATGTACAAGAGAAAGTTGCTGCAAATCTGTGGTTGAATAATGATGTATTGCTGAAACTCTGAAATATATGGCTGAAAATGAAAATAAATTTCTGTATATGCTCCCTCTATCTTTCGCAAAGAAAGGATGATCCTCCTCTTAGGAAACTAGCTCCTCAAAATGGGGTTTCAACCCCTTCCACTGCACACCTTAAGAAATAACGCAATTTTTTGAAGGGACTGTGATTTTGCTGAAGGTAGATGCTTGGCCCAACACCAGGTAGTGGAAAATTCAGATCATAAACCCCCTCTTATATTTCTCAAGCAAGATCTCCAAGAAAGAGTATGGAATCCCCACCCGGGTAAACCCTTGCACTAAGAAGTATAGCAACTTAGCTAAACAGCTAAGTATGAAGGAAGTCTAAGTAGACCTCATGAAAATATAATCTCCAATATTTCCATATGCTTTCCATCTCCTTCATTATATAATTGATGAGATTCCTCACCAAAGGTCCCACCCACTATGAGGTTGCTTCCATGCAAAGGCTCCTCCACAAAAACTGCGTTGTCCAACAAGATGGTTCAATGCATCTAGATAGTTTTGTTGACTTGGTCAACCTTGAATAATTCTTCATGCCTAGTCCCTTTTCACACTCAAGGTTCCTTCATTTTATTTAGTTGGATTGGATCCCTATTCACATTGAGCTGGCTTTATTTAGAATCCACTTCTTTGAGATTAATTTATGTTGACTTGGTCAAACTTGACCTTGCCCACATAGTTTAGACCTTGTTCACACATGTGGGTGTTTGAACTATTTATTACATGATCCCCTTTCACACTAGGAGGGATTTTTATTCATACTTGAGCAAATTATGAGCCTCCTTGCTCAATTATTCATGCATCTAGATTCCAAAAGCAGAATTTAATATTCCTATTAGCTGAAGCTAAATTAGGAATATTACAGAATCCCACATATTTCCTTGAGAGGCCTCTTGGAGGAGTATTGCACTACATTTCCACACTCAGGCTCAAGGCCAAGCTACAACTTTCTTCATCAGCGCAATTTCTACAAAGTATTGTGTTGTGTTGCAGGGAACAACAGTGGAGAATTATATTGGGTGACTTCAGAGCTAGTTTTGCAGTGGAGGAAGGTTCCATCCATTGGAAGGCCTGTAAAGAAGCCCCTTGGGTTTTGTTGACATATTTGGCATTAGGAAAAGGAGTATTTATCCCCTATAGCATAGTTTCAGTCCAGATCTATGTTATTTTAGGGATGAGTTGCAAGGGTGGTTGCAGTGGTTGCTTTGGGAGGTGATTTCTTCAGTGGAGGAGCCATTCTTTCATCCAGAGGATATATTGAAGAAGATCTGTAGGTTTCTACATTAGCTTCATCCATATATTCTCATTTCTGTTGTTGCAACATATCTTCAGCCCTAGGGCTGCAGCTTACATTGGCACATTGTGTGCATTTTCCGGAAACCCTCTTGGGTTGTCTTGGAAAGCTGATCTAGTGCCTAGATGTGTATGTGTACTATCTATTGTGGCATACATCAGTATTTTTATATCATTGTATGATCTCCATCTATATTTATGCTTAACATGACTGTTATGCAGCAACTCTTCGGCATTTTGTATTGTAGCAGTAGCTCACATTTGGGAGTGATTGTTTATGGGAGGCTTGTTTCCTCATTTCATATGATTTATGCCTCACTATTTTGCAATGATTTGATGTTCTTATACATAATGTTATGGCTCCATATTGGACTCCATTGTTGATGTGTTGATTAACACCGCCATTTCTAGTTTCGTGTTCATATATTGTTGCTTCCCCATTTAGGAATATTACATAGTATTGGTGCACAAGAAGGATGGATCATGGCACATGTGTCTAGATTATAGGGAGCTCAATAAGATCACTATTAAATATAAATTTCCCATTCTTGTGATTGATGAATTATTGGATGAATTACATGGAGAAATTTATTTCACCAAGTTCGATCTCCATTTGGGATATCATCAAATTAGAATGAAGACCGAAGGCATTCTGAAAATTGCATTTTGAACTTAGGAGGGTCATTATGAATATTTGGTCATGCCTTTTGGCATTACCAATGCACCTTCTACATTTCAAGGGTTGATGAATTCCATTTTCAAACTCTTCCTTAGAAAATTTTTGTTAGTATTTTTTGATGATAAGCTAATCTACAACAAGTCTTGGAAGGATCATGTTCAACATGTTGACAGGGTGCTCAAACTATTGGAGGAGAAACAATTATATGAAAAAACCTCCAATTGTTTCTTTCAAGTACAAGAGGTGGAATATCTGGGTCATATGATATCTTAGGAGGGTTTTAATTTAGACCCTAAAAAATTAAAGCCATTAAGGAATGGAAAGTCCCCACAACCATAAAGAAATTTTGAGGATTTCTCGGGTTAACATGGTACTATTGAAAGTTTGTTAAGAATTATGGGAGAATAGCAGCACCTCTAACAACATTATTGAAGAAAGATGCATTTTCATTGACTCCTCAAGCAACCAAGGCCTTTGAACATCTTAAAGAGGAAATGTGCTAAGCACTGGTCTTAGCTACACCAGACTTCACAAAAAACTTTATTGTGGAATGTGATGCCTTATGAAATGGAATTGGTGATGATTTAATGCGAGAAAGAAGACCCATTGATTTTGAAATTCATCCAATCAAAGGAAAGTATTTACGTACAGCTATTTATGAGAAGGAAATAGTACAAGCACTAAAGAAATGGTAACCTTACCTAATGGGAAGATAGTTCAAGGTAAAAAATAATCATGATAGTCTTAAATAATTTTTTGGAGAAAAGACTATCTTTAGAAGAGCAGCAAAAATGGGTCACAAATATTTTGGGTTGTGACTTTGAAATCATCTACAAAAAGGGGAGCTAAATGTTGTTTTAGATGCACTGTCAAGAAAGGATGAGGATTTGTGTCATTTCTATTATCCAACTAGATTGGATAACCAAAGAAAGGGAGGAATGGAAGAATGATGAAGAAGTGTGGACACTCATTCAAAATCTGCAGCAAGATCCCAGTACATATGATAAATTTAGTTGGAAAAATGATTCATTATGGTATTTTGGCTTGAGGGGTCCTGACCCAGGTTTGAATTTAAGGTTTTGCCAAAAAAACCCTATACTACTGGCCCTTTCGGTAATGACCTTCTTACGTAGGCCAAGGTCTCACTCGAAGTAGTGTGGGAGGGTGTTGGAACCAGGTTTTTGAACCCTAAGAGAGAGGAATTTAATTGAAGGGGGTCCTTACAGATCGATCAGACTAGTGCCCTATACTGAGACCCTTTAACTGTGTGCCAATGGAATATTTCTAGTAGAGATTATAAATCATACAATAGTAGATCAATTGAAGCAACAAAATTTATAAATCTAACCAGATTTATGCATTTATCATCTTATATACTATCGCATCCACGTGCACCTTAACAATCATCAGTATGTAGTGAACAGATATAAATAACACAGTGTGCTGCCAATAATCACAAAATAGAACGCTTCAGTATTCAGAAAATGTCTTCTTATTCATTAACGTTCGAATGCAACTTACAAACTCTATCTACTAGCCCGTGCACACAGCCAACAGGGTCCATACATAGCAGGACTCAGGGTCTCTATGCACACAGCCAGCAGGAGCCCTTACCCAGAAAATCAACCAAAAATCCACAAGTTCATATCTAGCTTTATTACTTATTTATTTCCCCTCTTTTAGACTCGACATATCCATCTATTTATATCATGCTAGCCTACACTATCCTATGGTCTGCAAACCGTGGTTTGAGGACCCTTGGTCTACCATTTTGACCCATTATAATTCATAGGAGCCCTTACCCAGAAAATCAACCAAAAATCCACAGGTTCGTATCTAGCTTTATTACTTATTTATTTCCCCTCTTTTAGACTCAACATATCCATATATTTATATCATGATAGCCTACGCTATCCTATGGTCTAAAAACCGTGGTTTGAGGACCCTTGGTCTACCATTTTGACCCACCCCAAACCCCCTACGCTAGACTAAAGATTACAAAACTAGACAAAATTGAGGCTAGGAAACCCTGTTCCAACAGTCCCCCAACACAATCTTGTGACTTGTACCGAGTCACAATGTTGATGGGGTCTTCATCTTGTCCTTGAGCTGCTCCATCGCAGCAGTAAGCGGGGGGAAAACGCGAAGGCTCTGTGTGGTGGCAGTCTATGCAATGTCTACCAGTTCCTGTGATGTTGGTCCTTATGTGGCAGCGATGACACTGTCTAGATTCTGGTTCAATTATCGCACCGCCCCGTCTAGGTTTTGCGATAGCTTGAGGGCGTCGTCTGACCAAGCTGTCAGATGGTCACTGAGTACCTATTTCTTGCGCCAGAGCTCCACGATTTCAGTGAAAAGCACGTGGCTAGTTCGAATACGGGCGAAGTGCTGGGCTAGAACAAGGGTGGTCATCAATACTTCCAACTGCTCAAAGTCTTGTTCTTTCTGAGTCAACTCTTGATCGATTTCTCGGAAGAGAGAGTTGTGTTGTACCTGGGACCATAATTCCATAGAATTTTTCAAGCATAGTGATGCCCTGACTGATTTGTGACATGATAGTGGTTGTGGCTTCTGTAACCAATGTGGCTCGCTGGGCCCGCACTTCTTGGGGTCTCAGGATGGAGCTTGGCCTACAATGATGTGATCTGGAGTTTGAACTCATACTTGAAAACCTATACCTCAGTCCAGGATGCCTTCAGAGCAGCGACCAACCCTTGGATCTTGGATTGCGGCTCAGCGGAGGCAAGAATGACTTCTGGCATGTCCTCGTAGAGACAGTTGAGTAGTTGTTCTAAGGCAGCTTGTTGCGCAATGGTGGCAACGTGCACAGTCTGGATTTGGGCAGCTTCGGTACCTTGAGTCATAAGGGTCTACTTGGCCTTGCTGAGGTGTTGCTGCACACGAAGTTCTTGGTGCTAGATTTCGCTAGTAATGGCAGTCAATAATCATGCAGTTGCGCACCGGCCATTTGACCAACATCAAGGTCGAAAGAGAAGCACGCCTGGACTTAGGTGCACAATTTAGCGGGTTTCATGATAAAATAAGCACCGGGAAGAGGGAAAATTTGGTTTTCTGCGAGGGTTTCCAGGACTGTAATGGGGACCAACTGGCCCACATGAGTCTGCCTCGCTTGATCCACCCTCACTTGATTCTTCCTCGCTTGATCTACGCTCACTTGAAGGGTGTCTGCTTTGAGTTGGAGGGCTTGAGGCTCTGCTTTCAAGACTTCTACAATAGCATTGTGTTTCTCTTCCCAAGTAGTCCATTGATCAGTAGACGCAGTGGTGACAACATCAGTAATCTGGTCAAGGTCATCCTCCGTTAGGGTAACCTCCATGTTGTTTCCGGTCTTACTAGCCTTACACTTCTTTCTAGGCCCCTGAGACAACCTACGGGGATGCTTGAGACTATGCAAGACTGACATACCTATGTCATCAACATCATTTATGTTTTGATCCAACAGGGAGTCTATTTTTGGCTCTGCAGTAGTGCTTCGGGGGGTTGCCTGCTGCGTGGAGGCAAAATCACTGACTCTATCGTTGGACCGAGCAGAACGGTAGGTTTTGACACTGCGTTGTGGCCATATGTGCCTACTGTTTCCGGGTCGGTTAGTGGGGCTGTGACCTTCCACTCTTGCGGCCAAGTGGAAATTACCCATTCAATTTCAGCCTCTATAGTCATATATGGGAGATTATGCCAAGTGTGATCTTTACGGGTCCGAATTTCCACATTGTGCATGGTTACTTGAAATGCTACTATATGCTTATACTTTCCATAGACTGTTGAGGATGGGCACAGTTGGGAATCAATGGCCGCAAAGATAGCCCCATCATAGAGTACCCAAAAGGACTTGTTTTCCATAACCCACTTTGGGTCCTTTGATTCCCAAAGGTTGGAAATCTGCACCCCCTTGCACATTCTAGGCTCAAGAGGGGGGAAGATCGCTTCTTCTGGGGTCTCTCAGGAAATTAAGATGATTAGTAGGACTAGCCACAAGTAGTAGAAATATTTTCCTTGCTCCTGAGCCTCGCACACATTGTCGAGAAATTCTTCAACCAGGTACTGGGACCAATTATAGCAGACTCCCTTTTCATAATGGCTGGTGATTTGAATTACATGAGCAAGGGCAGTCAACGCCTGGAATTTCTGCATCAACTTGTAGGAAAGAAATAGAGTGCCCATGCGCGTCCCAGGTCATTTATTGTATCAATCTGGAAGCCCCGCTTGTTGCGTGTGACATGGTATTTGTCCCAGACAGCTTCAGCAGTATGGTGCTTGAATTTCTTGCTTGTTCCTTCGCTAGGATTGGATTTATGCATAGGGAGGCCTGTAATGTGGTGAATGAGAGCAAAATCAATTGGTATGTGGCCTTAGAGCCACAAGAATCCATCATGAATGAGTTCTATCAATTGGTGAACAACTAGGTTGGTTATGTTGTAGCGACTGAAGTGGGGGAGGCGCAGCAAGTTCAAGATGCCTACGATGACTAATCCCTTGACCTCAACCATTGGCTTGACCTTGAGCACACCATCTTCAAAAACTTGTGCCAGGTACAGGTGTGGAGCTAATGAAGGAAAAGCTTCTAGGTTTCTCAGTTCATGGTTATTGAAATTTATGTGGGGGAGGTGGCCAAACATATCCCCCAGCTGGGGCACTTCTTCTGGGACGAGAGGCATTTGAAGACAAGCACAGATGATATCGACGTTGGGCACGCGTGTTGTTGTTCTTCATGGCTGAACATAAGATGGCAACCAGGTCAGTGGAGTCGCCTGTAGGCCTTCTGGTATGAATACCATTTGGTTCGGGGGTGCGGTAGGTGATCGTTTCTTAAGCACTTTCCATGGGGAGCACCTAATCTAAGAGAAAGTACGAGGCTTCCCACCAACCCATTTCGCCTTTTTTACCTTTTCTTTTCCCTTCCGGTGTGATGAAGTTGAGACGATTTCTTCTGCTGCAGGGGTTACTTCTTGGACCTCATCAAATCCTATATCCTCAGACGTTGTTTCAAGCGGAGCCACATTTGGGTTGGTAACGGTCATCCTTGCTTGGAAGATGAACTCATTGTTGCTACTTTCAGATGACGTAGCTTACTCAGTCATGCGGATGGTAGGTAGACAGATGAAATGATATATACCAAAGTGGTTGGGGTGCGAAAATCTTAAGCAGTAAGTGAATCCTGTAAAACAAACAGTCCTCATCTTATAGCTTTTGCGAGGGAAAAAATGTTGGTGGATCCTTAATTTTTTTTCATCATTATAAGAATGTAAAAATTCCTCATAAATTGCCACATTAATTGCCAGTTACCCGCTTCATCAAATGGTAAGTGCGGTTTTCCATGCTTTCGCTCTATCCCAATGGCTAGTTTTTTCCTTAGCGCACAACACCTACACCTGTATCACACCCACCCATACTCACAGTTTTGTTCACCATCCCTACGCATCCATTCCTACACACCATCCCTGTGCGCAATCTCCATGGTATAGCTGCTCCAGCCATATATTCATTTGATCGACATCGAGGAGTGCCGATAAGGCTTCAGTCGACTCGCATTAACATATCATGGTAGGGAATCATCATGCAGTGTAGCCAATCTTACCGCACTGCCATTGGTAATTTCCTTGACCATATACGGACCTAACCAGTGCTGTCGGAACTTCCTCGAGTGTTTCACAAACTGGCTATCATAAAGTAGGACCAATTCTCCCTTCGAAAAGGCCTTCTATTGAATATGTCGATAATGCCAAGCTTTCTCCTGCACCTTCTAAACTTGTTGGTGGAATTGGGATATGAACTGATCTTCTTCCAAAGCTACCAGATGCACCAAACATTCCTCCATGATGTTAGGGTCTGCCATATTTGTGAGGGCTGAGATGCATAAGATGGGAACAATGTATTTCATAGGCATAATATCTTCCTTTCCATAGACCATTCGAAAGGGTGTCTTTCCTGTGAGCTTCTTACACGTATTTCGATAGGCCCAGAGTACTGAGGGGATGCGTACATCCCAATTGATTCATTGTGCGTTACAGACCTTGGTGAGCACATGCTCCAAAATTTTGTTGAATTCTTCTACGGTTCCGTGTGCCTGTGGATGATATGGGGTACTTTTTGTATGGTGTATCTGGAATTACTCAATCAGAGCCTTAATTGTTTCATTAATGAAATGCATCCCTCTGTCAATCATTAGGACCCTTGGGCACCCAAACTTGGTCAAGATATTTTCAAAAATGAAGTGTGTCACCGTGTCCGCAGTGCAATCCTTGACATATTTAGCTTCTTCCCACCTGGTAATGTAATTTGTGGTCGTAATGATATACCGATCACCTATATTCTTACCTGGGGGGTTAATGGGGCCTACAAAGTCGATGGCCCACTTGTCAAATCATTGCAGGGCCATCTGTGGTTGCAGGGGCATCTCATCCCGGTGGGAGGATTTCCTAGTCCATTGGCATCATTTGCAGGCCCGACAATAAGTATGAGAATCTATGTGTAGTGTGGGCCACCAGAGCCCAGCCCGTAATATATTCTGTGTAGTGTATTTACCCGCGTAATTTCCACCTGCAACTCCTCCATGGGATTCTGCTAGGATAGCCGGCCTTTCATGTTTAAGTATATACCTTCACAATACCTCGTCTACCCCCAGCTTGTAGATTTTTCCTCCAATGATAGTGAAATTGGCTGCGCGGGCAACCAATTCCTTCTTTTGTGGCACCGAATATTCATTGGGGGCTTTACCTGTGGTCAAGAACTAGTGGAAAATATCGACAAAGTACTCATAAATCACCTTCATATCAAATAGTTATGTGTCATTCAATCCATCATCCAAGTTAGTCAGTTCTTCCCCATTCTCAATTTTGGAAAAATGATCCAGCTTGGCATTCAACCTTTCTGGCTTCACAACAATTTTAAAATCATACTCCTGAAAAAGAAACAACCATCGACAGATTCCCCCCCCCCCAACATAGGCTTGTTAACTAGGTATTTTAAGGCCAAATGATCTATGAACACCTTGAAGTGCCCTCCAAGTAAATAGTGCCTGTATTTTTGTATGGCATATACCATTTTCAGCCCCTCCCGCTCCGTGGTAAAATAGTTATGCTCCGCGCTTGACAGCTTCCTGCTAGAGAAGGCCACCATGTGACCTATATCCCCTTCTCCAGGCTATGCCAAGATAGCTCCCAAGGTGATCCCTGATGCATCTACACGGACATGGAAGATCTTTGCCCAATCAAGGAATTTCAAGATAGGTGCAATCACCATATTTTCTTTTATCATCTCAAAGCTCTTATGACATTCATCATCCCAGAAGAATGACACATCTTTTTTCAACAACTTTTCCATCGGAGTGGTGATCAAAGCGTATCCCTGTATGAACTTTCTATAGTAACATGTGTGGCCGAGGATGGAGCATGACTGTTTCTCCGTGGTTGGAACTGCCAAGTTGATGATAATCGCAATCTTGGCTGAGTCAACCATCAGCCCCTGCTGACATACCACGTGTCCTAACAGAATTTTGAATGGGCCACAGAATATGCATTTCTTGATGTTTAGCGAGATTTGGTGTTTCCTGCAGGCATCCAACATCATGCGCAGATTTGATACATGGTTCATTACTAATCCAAACACCGTCCAGTCATCAAAATAGACTTCCAGGAACTTGTGCATGAATTCCTTGAACACGACTTCAACAACCCGTGAAAATATGGCAGGGGAATTCTTTAATCCAAAGGGAATGACAGTATATTGATAGTAGCCCCACTCTTTTGCGAAATTTTTCTTTCCGCGATCTTCAGGTGTAATACATATCTAATGGTACCCTGAGAATCCATCAGTAAACGAATAAGCCTCCTGACCCCCTATGTTATCTAGGATTTCATCGGAGAATGGTATGGGGAATGGATCATGGATACAAGCATCATTTAACTTTCATAGGTTGACGCAGATCCTTATTTCTTCTTTAGTCTTCTTCTCCTAGACTACCATGGGGCTTACCCAATCTGACTTCTCTACTGGTTCAATGATACCTGTGGCCACCATTTTCTCAATTTCCTCCTTAACTTTTTGCTTGTATTTTTGGTTTAGGAAATAGGGCCATTATTTGACTGGTCGTGCATCTCACTTCAACGTAATCCTCATAGCTCCCATATCTCCTATGATTTCTTTAAGTTCAGAGAACTTGGTCGGGAATAGGTCCTGATATTTAGTTGGTAGCTCAGCGACCCTTCCCACCGTGCCATCATCCCAGTAATCCCCAATCTTGGCCATCTTGGGTTGTTCTGTCGAGCCAATATTGTTTTCTTTTAATTCAGAGGTTTGGTGATATCGACTATTTGCAGCAACAGACCTGCCACATCTCGTTCCCCTTCTGACTCTTCAATCATAATATTCTGGGGACCTTCATCGCTTGCTTCTATTGACATATTTCTACAACGTATGATACCTTGCAGCTATGCATCCCAAGCTGGCACATTACGTTCTTGCTCAGGGCGGGCCTCACCAAAGACTAGAGCGTCTATATCCTGCAATGCTTCATCAATTTTCTCGGTACCTCCTGTTAGTCTAAACATCCTTACGAAGTCTTCAGCCATTGTACTCCAATGCTTGGTGCATTGATGTAGTTCTGTACCCAAGTACCAGGAGGTGGGGATTGGTCCTAATGTGTGAAAAAATCTGTGGACCCATTCATTCCTTGTGTCCTCATTCCATAATTATAGCCAGCGAGTTATGTGCCCGTGCGGATCTCCTTCTGTTGGGTCTAGCGGGACTATTACCCTTGTACCTTCATTCTCAAAGATCATGCATATCCTCTTTAGTTTAATGATACCTCCCATGTCAATAGCCCAATCTAGACCTAAGAGCACAAGGTAAGGGTCTGTGTCATCTACTAGTTGGATTACCTCAAAATCTGCATGGACCTTAACACCTGCAATATCTACCACTACCTTCGTCAGTCTTCCGAATGGGATAATCTTCTATTGATTAGCCATCCATAGTTGAATATTCGAACATTATAGTTCAGGTTCTCCCATTTGTTGCCAGGTCTTCTTGGGTAGGATGTTAACATCCAAGCCTAAGTCGAGGATAACTTGGTCCATTTCGTACTCCCCAATCTGCGCAGTCATGTGCATTTCTCGTCCCGTCCTTTTTTATTTTTATATATCTTATTCAAATTTTTCACCTCGAGCTATGGAGAAATTATTTATGCGCATTGTCTATAAGGGCTTGGATATTTTCTACAGCCTTCTGGTTGTGCAACAGCTTCATGCATGCCTAGAGTAAAGGTTTAACTGCTTTATCTACTTTCAGATGTACCTCTCCTTTTGCAGTAGGTGTTTCAGTTTTAGTCACCTCCTTCCATGCTTTGATGAAGGTTTATTTTTCCATTTTCAGGTCTAAGCCTTCCGCTTTGTTCTCAGCCTTCCTGATTAATGATTCGGTTGCCACCTTTTCCTCAGCTCCTCTTGTGGAAATGCTGCTACGCGTGATTACATTGATACATGGCCCATCGTCCCGTGGTTCCACCTTAACTCTTTGCACATTCTGCATAGGTGTATGTTTCTTTTCTTGCATTCTCGCTATTAGCACTGGGTAAACTTCAATGATATGATCAAACTGTCGACAATATATGCAATATTGGCGTGCCGATTTTAGGAAATCTCGTGTGAAATGCCCCACATCTCCACAGTTGTAACAGATTATTTGTCCGTGCCCTCAACCAGCACCCCCCCCCCCCCCCCTCTCCCTCCTCCCCTTCCTCTTGCGGGGCATCCCCCCCATCCCGAAGGAGACAGTGGTGATGAGGGGTCAAATTTTACTCTGTATAAATTTCCCTTATCGGCCATAAGGTCAAGGGTTCAACAATTTTTCTTGTCATGACCTATAGACGAGAATAATCTGCACCATCGTTGTTTCAATTATGGTACATAAGCACCCAATCACAGGCAGTGATCCATGTTGTGTCTTCCTGCCACCCGAGAGTCGGCACACCATAGCATAAGACTGCTAGGGCCATCCGTTTCCCTAGGTCGTAGAGAGCTTGGACCCTTAGCCTGCATGTAATCTGATAACAGTGGACATTGATCCTTAGTGTGACCCAGTCCCTTACAGCGTATGCACCAAATGTCTGGGTTGGCATCCTTACTGTGGTCATTTCACAAGCTCTAAATTTCTAAGTGCATTTCCTCCAACTGGTTTTGAATTTGGAGAGTTTCGAACTGCATATCATCCCTTGGCGCAGCTTCTAACTTCATGGCTATTTCCAGCGCTTCCTCTTGAGAGCCAATCTTTTGCTGTCCCATGGGCCCATGTAAGTGTGGTAGTATCATAGCGTTGAACCACTCTTTATGCTGCTTATCTTCATAGAAAAATCCCCCATCACTGATAACCTTCTTTAACCGTTGGTCAGCCTCCTAGACAGACTCTTTAGGTCCTTGTTTAAAGTCCTTTAGTTCAACTACACATTGAGCGTATGACTTAGGCTTCCAAAATTGTTGCTTTAGGGCATTCTTAATATCTTGTATGGATGCATTCGCATGTTGACCAATGTATCCCATGAACCAATCCAGTTCCCTTCCTTTGAAATCTATGGATAGCTACACTTGTTTGATAGCATCATTGTTCACGTTTTTCGCGGTCCATACAGATTTGGCTACAAACCAAAATCGATCCATGTCCTCATCCCCTATGCCCTTAAAAGTAGGAAGCTTCATGTGCATAGCCATGTTGTCCTTTGATGATGGCGGGGGAGGTGTAGGAGAGTTTTTACCGTGGTGAGGATTCGATGTAGGTGTGACCGGGGGGCTAGTTCCCCCTTGTGCAACCCTTTCTTGGTTATGATTAGATGACTCCCTCAAGGGACTGTATACCCATATGTCTCCTTCTTGATTAACCTGGTAGTATTTACCACTTCGTGTTATGCTTGTACTCTGATCGGAGGTCATTCACTCGGTGTGGCCACACAAGACACCTTTCTCGCTCAATAGCATCTTAATCAATAGCGTCAAGTTTTTTAGGAACTTACCTCTAAATCCTTTGAAGAACCTCCATTCTACTTCTGAATATGACACAAAGTGATCAAAAACAAATTCTATCACGAATCCACCCAATATACTGTTAACCCAATGATCCACGATCCTGGTAATCTTATTATCAGTTTTTTCCATTTGTCGGACCAACTCAGGGGTCCACTGTGTGACCTGATCATCCTTCCAACAAGTCTGAAATTATTCCAGTCAAGCTAACCACTCTTGCAATTTGTGTGCGAAGGATACAAAGAAAATTTTGTGCACTTCCGTAAAAATATACCTATTTTTCCACTCTTCTATGGACAACTTTTCACTCCTATTTTCTTTTAGGGAAAATTCCTGAATCTATTTTTCGAACCAATATTCTAACTCAGGTTTTAATGACTGGCAATGACCCCGTGGCATTATCCAATCCCTCTCTCAAAATTCTCCCACTCCCGGTAATGGAACCATTTGTTGACTTGAGTTGTCTTAACCCAGGTTCGGCTTTAAGGTTTTGCCAACAAACCCCTATACTACTAGCCCTTTTAGCAATGACCTGCTTGCGCAAGCCAAGATCTCACATGAAGTAGTATGGGAGGGTGTTGGAACCATGTTTATACACCCTAAGAGAGAGAAATTTAATTGAAGGGGGTCCTTCCAAATTGATCAAACCAGTGCCCTATACCGAGACCCTTTAACTGCATGCTAGCGGAATATTTCTAGTAGAGATTATAAATCATGAAATAGTAGATAAAATTAATCAAAAACATTTAAATCTAATAATATCTATGCATTTATCATCTTATATAGCATGGAATCCATGTGCACCTCAAAAATCATCAGTATGTAGTGAAAATATACAAATAACACAGTGCACATCCAATAATCACAGCACAAACGCTTCAGTATTCAGAAAAGCTCTTATTATTCATTAACATTTAGATCCAGCTTACAGACTCTATATACTAGCTTGTGCACACAGCCATTGGGGTCTACACATAGTAGGACTCAGGGTCTCTGTGCACAAAACCAACAGGATCCCTTACCCAGACAATCGACCAAAAATACACAAGTTCGTATCTAGATTTATTAATTCTTTATTTCCCCTCTTCTAGACTCGACATATCCATCTATTTATATCATGCTAGCCTGAGCTATCCTATGGTCCACAAACCATGGTTTGCGGACCCTTGGTCTACCCTTTTGACCCATTACAATTCATTACATGTTTTGACCCACCCCAAACCCCTTGCGCTAGACTAAATATTTCAAAATATTAGAAAACTATACAAAATTGAGGCTAGGAAACCCTGTTCCAACATGGTACAAAGATCACTTATATATTTGTAAGAATTCCCAACTAAAACAAAATATTCTTTTGGAATTGCACACCTATCCCATAGGAGTACACTTAGGATTTTTTTTAAATTACCACAAGGCGAAGAAAAAAAAATGGGATGGACATGAATATGATATTCAAAAGTTTGTGTCAGAATGTTTGGTTTTCCAGCAAAATAAATTTGAGACAATTAATACCCTAGGTCTGCTACAACCTTTATCCATTGCAATTCAACATTGGGAGGAGGTTTTAATGGATTTTATCACAGGTTTACCTACGTCTGAAGGAAAGAGTGTCATCAACTGAGACTTACCAATTATGCACACTTTTTTGCATTATCTCATCCATTTAAAGCGAATACAATTGATATTGCATTTATGGAAACCATTCAAAAGCTACATGGAAACCCAAAGATTATTGTAAGCGACAAAGATCCCATTTTCATTGGAAATTTTTAGATGAAATTATTTTCTTGTTTGGGTACTCAACTAGCTGATAGATCATCTTATCATCCTCAACCCGATGGGAAAACTAAGATAGTGAACAAATATTTGTGGATTTGTATCTGATAAACAAACACAATGGGTCAAGTGGTTAATTTTGGCTTAATGGTGGTATAACACTTCCTTCCACACTGCAGCAAAAATGACCCCATTTATGGCACTTTATGATATCATCCACCATCAATCACATCATCTTTAAGAGAAAATTCTAAGGTTCAAGCAGTGGAAGATCACATCAAGCATCAAAAATAAGTTCTCCAACTCTTAAATGACAACCTAAATTTCGCAAAAAATCGAATGAAACAACAAGAATTAACATTGCAATGACAAAAATTTTGATGTAGGCGACTGGGTATTTTTACAGCTACAACCATACAAAATATTGTCCCTCAAGCAAGCTAAGAAGGATAATAAATTATCACCAAAGTACTATGGTCCTTACAAGGTGTTGGAAAATATTAGTAATATGGCATACAAATTGGAGCTTCCTGCTTCTTCCTGAGTTCACCCAGTTTTTCGTGTTTCATGCTTAAATAAGGTTATAGGCAAAAAACATCTAGTTCAAAAAATATTTCTAAAAATCTATAAGGAAGGAAAAACCATATTAGAACCTGAAGCAGTCACGGAAACAAGAACTCAACAACTACGAAATCGGTCAATTTCAGAGTATCTGATAAAGTGAAAGAACTTACCCACTGAAGATTCTACATGGGAGGATGCGAATTTTATATAGAATCATCTAGAACTACTCAAGCCTTGAGGACAATGATTTTTTAAATGAGAAGGGCATGTTAGGTCCCTATATTACTAGTGTAGTCCCTTATTGTTGTTAGTGTAGCCCCCTTATTGTTATCGTTGTACCCTTACATTATTATTGTTAGGTCGGCTAGGATTATATTGTGACCACATGGAATTCTATATATAGAAAGGAGGTTATGTCATTTGTATCATCCCAAAATTTTTCATTTATGTAATGTAAAGGATGTTTCCCCCTCAAAGAGGCTGATTTTTAAGTCGTTGATCTCTCTTTTCTTCTATTTTGTGAGTTGGTTTCATAATAGAAAAATTGGATGCGACTATGCAACCATAGAGAGACCACAACTTGTGAAAGTCGCATGGTCACCGTTTAGAGGGGCCACTTCTCTGGAGTATGAATTCACCGCCTGAGGAGTGTGCGACATATACAAGGTCACAAAGAAATATTTGGTTGATCGTACTCCCCACTCGCCCTATTGAAATTTTAAGACACGACTCTGCGACTTAGAAGCCTTGCCAAAAATATCTTCTACTAGTGGAACGTTCCAGGATATTTGATGGTGGACACTAATGTTGGTCTTTAGTTCAGATTTCTTCATCACACCCCTATAGTGCGAGCTAGTTTTTCAAGTGTGTCTAGTGTCACAATCTGTGTGGGGTGGATACACCCCATCCAATTGGAAACAAGAAACTGAAGAAGGGGTTCACTTGTTAATAACTATATAATACAATATCAAGAAAGCATGATGTTGGTTTGCATAACAAAGGTGTTTTCCGGGTAGTAAACGTAGCTGGTAGAGCCATGAGGTGGTTGATTGGATAATATGATTTGGGTAAAATTGCAAAACAAAAACTTGAGCAAATCAACTTCAAGTAGAAATATTTTGGTGCATTCTTTTCAAGGTATCACCACAGCATCTGAGTGATACCGAAGTCTCTAACCCTAGACGCATGAGAGGATTTGAAAAGAGAGCGCTAATTGTTTGAGCCATCGATGTGAGAGGTAGGTATTACAACAACCATTACCCAAGATTACAAGGACCATAGCATATACAAAGGCAACCTCTAGAGACAAAATTCAAAGAAGCCACGTTTTAGCCTGGTGTGCCTGTGGGTCATCTATGTGTCACCACTTATCCCTGGCATGAGCACTTGGGTACCCTTCGAAACAATGCTTTCACATAATCACGTATCGCCTTTTGTTCAGCATTATTATGACTATCATGGGTGCCATTCTAATGCAGTACTCAAGTTTGAGAGGTCTAGAAGTGGGGTTCCACAGTGTTCTCCTTTGACATATTACTATATCCACGTATATATAAGATATTTTTCTTTGATATGGCATTGATGTGAGATTTCCAATGTAATTACGATGAGCCAAGATACTGATACATCAATCTAATATTTGCTTTGATATTTATTGTTGAAAATACCTTCACACTTTTAGCTAATATCGAGAGTTATAAAATGCTACCCTTATTTGGGAACAAAACCTTGAAGCTTAATATTGATTGGTGTGTGCTCATGCCTACTCCATTCAACGCCTCATTTAATTCCATAATAAAAAGGAAATAGAACAAGTTAGCTCATGAGACTTTTCAAGAAAAAATAGGACAATGACAAAATCTATACATTTGGGTATGCTCTTTAATTACATGTGATCGAGATATTATGTGATATTCAAGATGGTGATGTAAATATAGTGTCAACCCTTCAAGGTAATTGATGAGAATGCATTCCATGGGTCTAAGGTGCACGTTAGGACACTCTATGGTTTCAGAGGTTCGTTAGACATAACGATGGTTTCGAAATCTTACCATGATTAAAAGAGTGAAAACCTCATAAGAATCCCTATTGCCTGCATCGTGAGAAATATATGTGGGAGGTGCATGCATCATTAAAACAATAACCCCTCAAGGTGACCTTGTAAATATAACCGCCCCAAGTGGTCAAATACTTTCATGGAGGGTTGATATGTGAATTGACATGCCAAGATATAAAAACTAGAACTCCCCTTTGAAAACTGAATTTCTACGCCAAATTATATCAATGAAAGATGATGAGGTGCATGAGAGATTTGTGGAGTGAAAGTGAGGATAAAAAACTAGGGTTTGATACATATGGACAGAACAACAACCTTTCCAAACCCTAACACACTCTAAGGTATAAGAACACATGTTCAATATTACCAATGGCTTGAACATATTCTTGTCCCTTGCAAATGCATGTTGGTGGTAGGATAACTCTTGACAACAACTACTTGCACAAATATTAATTAAGTTAAAGGGGATGATGACTAATGCAGTATGAGGTACCTTGTAAACACTAATGGGTATGAGTGATCTAGCTTTGAGATAATATGAGGATATGAAGATGATAAGCACCCTTGGGAGTAAGGATTAATTCACTACAGGTTTGGACCTTCAATCACCAATGCCTAGGGTTTCAAGGATGCCAGGGAATATATATAATTCTCTCAAACCATAATGCACATGTTGAGGCAAAGGACCAGTCAAGGGCCCAAGGGAACATTCTATGAAATAAACCCCACCATGATGTCGTGTGATGTCAATGAGGATGTTCCCTTAGAGGCATAGGTTAAAACATAAAAGGGGTCAATTTCTTTCCCAATTAAGGTTTCTACCAAATCCTAGTATGTTCAACATAAAGGGAGCCAAAAATAAAATCCTTCTTGTCCATATTCATTTCTTCTTTTGGTTGCGATACATAAGGGAAATATAAATTTCAAATTCATGGGAGTCTCTTCACACGTCACCAAAGCAACACACCTTCGCAACCCTAATACAGTCATAAGGTCAACATCTGAGGCAACACATGATGTGTGGGTGGAACATGTAACACGTGAATGGGCACAACATTAAAGTTAGACAGAAAGGGGGAGAGGAGAGTAACTATTTAAGAGTCTGATCGAAACCCTAATGGGTTGAGAAAGCACAAGGGGGGGACCCAAAATTTGAATATGCTCAAATTTCTGGGTGGTGTTGTAGCAAATACAACATAGTGGTCAGTCTAGTTTATGTAACAACATAATATAAGTGGTTTTCTTATCTAGTGATCCAAGGAGTTCACTACACATGTTATCCCTTGACACAGCGGATAGCCATATGGGCATATATCATTTGATTAGTTGCTCCTAAGTAATCCATACATGGAAAAAAATAATAAAATATTAATATTACCTCATTATAACATGAAAATAAATCATTTGTTGGGTATGTGTTATATTCTTTCCACGACTAAGCACATGCGGGGGAGGTAAGAGGGGGGGTGATAGCCCCCCCTTGCTCTGGGCCCAATAGGGGGGTCACAGGGGGGGTGGTAGCCCCCCCCTGTCGGGGTTCGGGGCAGCGCCCCAGTGAAATTTTTTTGGTCCTTAATTTCCGGTGGGTAGTCCGTGCCCATGGTTTTGTGCATGGTTTTGCACATGGTTTTGGGGTACGATGGTTTTCGGCCCCTGGTATTTTTTGTATATCCGGTCAAGGGAACTACGGTTATGTTCTAATCCAGGGTTAATGGATTGGGGTTTATGTATGCTTCGGCATGTATATATATGTGTTGTAACACTAAAAGGAATATAATGAAAAATCAAGCTGGTCGTCCCGATTTGGGATCCAGGGGAAAATCTCTGTGTTTATCCGTTTTATGTTTTATGCTCTCGCTATTGTTTATTTTCTGTTATAAGATTCGTGTGTAGATAATTTCTGTTCAGGGTTAAAACCTACATTTGGTATCAGAGCTGTTTCGGCTTCAAGGGGACGCCTTTGTTGTTGAGGGTTTTTTGCTCGGGCCTGTGGTAGACCCTGTGCAGTGGGAGATATGCGGGATCGATTCTTGCGGTGAAAGAATATGGCGAGCGGCGGAAAGATAGAGATCGAGAAATTTAATGGTCAGAGTTTTGAGTTGTGGAAGCTCAAGATGGAGGATCTGCTGGTGGATAAAGATCATTGGATCGCGGTAGATCCAGGTACTAAACCAACGGCAATGTCAGATGAAGACTGGAAGAAACTGGATCGGAAGGCTAAGAGCACAATACGGTTGTGTGTCTCAGATTCAGTATTGTTGAATGTATCCGGGGAAGCTACGACGAAGAATTTGTGGGAAAAACTTGGGACTTTGTACCAATCTAAGTCTCTGGTGAATAAATTGTTCCTGCGGAAAAAGCTGTATAACCTGAGGATGAAGGATGGAGACTCGGTGACAAAGCATCTGAACGCCTTCAATACTGTGGTAAGTCAGCTGTCATCTGTTGATATTAAAATCTCAGATGAAGATAAGTGCATTAGTTTGTTGTGCTCTCTACCAGACTCGTGGGACAGTCTGGTTATTGCAATAGGTAGCAATACAACTACCTTGAATTTTGATGACATTGTCTCAGCCTTGCTGTCAGAGGAAATGAGACAAAGAAATATGGAGGGTCAGAATGGAGATGCCTTATCTGTACGAGGAAGGTCCCAGAACAGAAACAAGAATAAGGTTTCGAGTGGGAGATCTAAATCTAGAGGGAGATCTAAATCTCCTGGAAAGTTTGTAAAGGTGTGCTGGAAATGCGGAAAGGAAGGACACTACAAAAAGGAATGCAGATCTAAAGCTCCTGAGAAAGGAAAGGGATCTGATGAAGCTCCTTCTGCAGAGGCAAAAACCACCACAGATGAAGGTGGGGATGTGTATTTGGCTTCTTCTTCAAATACACATGTAGATCATGAGTCATGGTTGATTGACTCAGGTGCATCCTTTCACTTCACTCCCCATAGGGAGTGGTTCTGCAAATATGAGAAATATGATGGTGGTGATGTCTTCCTAGGGGATGATAGGAAGGCCAGAATTGTCAGACGTGGAAAGGTCAAGTTGAAGCTGTAAGGTGGAAGCATTAGAACACTTCCTGGTGTTCTGCATATTCCTGCATTGGCCAGAAATCTGATTTCTGTAAGCAAGATGGATGATGCAGGTGTAAAAACAGTGTTCGAGAAAGATGCCTACAAGATGGTTCGGGGAGCACTGGTATTAATGCGGGGAGTTCAGACTGGAACTCTGTACAAGCTACAAGGTAGCACTGTTATTGATGGGTGTAATAGTTATGTGGTTCCTGAAAGTGGAGCAGAAAGCCTAGCTGTCTCTGGAGAAAATACCATGCTATGGCATCAAAGGCTTAGACATATTGGAGAGAAGGGCCTTCAGATACTACATAGAAATGGTATGGTAGAAGGTATGTCTAATTTCTCTCTGGATTTCATTTTTTGTGAACATTGTGTATATGGGAAGTAGAATCCAGTGAGTTTTGCTTCTGGTGCTAAGAGGGCGAACAAGATATTAGAACTTGTGCACAGTGATTTGTTTGGACCTGTGTCAGTTCCATCACTGGGAAAGTCTGTGTACTATGTTTCATTCATAGATGACTTCTCAAGGAATACATGGATATATTTCTTGAGGAATAAATTTGAAGTCTTTGATAAATTTAAAGAATTTAAGGCTCTGGTGGAAAACCAGACAGAGAAGAAGATAAAGGCGCTGAGGACAGATAATGGTGGGGAGTTCTGCAAGAAGGAATTTGAAGAGTTCTGTAAGAAGTGTGGTATAGCACGGAAAAAGACTACTCCATACACACCTCAGCAAAATGGAGTTGCAGAAAGAATGAATAGAACACTGATGGAAAAGGCAAGAAGCATGCTCAGTGGTACCAGGTTAGGACAAGAATTCTGGGCAGAGGCAGTGGAGACTGCATGTTACTTAGTTAACAGATCACCTTCATCAGCGTTGGAGGATAAGACCTCACATGAGGTATGGACTGGTAAGAAACCCTCTCTTTCACATCTAAGGGTATTTGGATGTGATGCATATGTACATGTTCCAAAGGAGAAAAGGACCAATTTGGATAATAAATTTGAAAGGTGCATCTTTATTGGGTATAAGGATGGTTTAAAGGGTTACAAGCTTTGGAACCCAGAAACAAGGAAGGTTGTGTACAGCCGAGATGTGGTGTTTAGAGAAGTGAAAGATGTTGTTAAACATGAAGTCCTACCAAAGGAACCTGAGAAGATAGAGTTTGAACTAAAGGAGGATGAATCAGACTCTACAACAGAAGAAGACTCAGAAGATGAAGAGCCACAAACTCCAGCTTTGAGAAGATCAGTTCGGGAAAGAAGGCAACCAGAAAGGTATAGTCCATCTGCTTTCTATTTAGGTTTTTCCTTAACTATAACTGATGATGAACCCAGAACTGTCAGGGAGGTAGTAGATTCAGAGGATGGAAAACTCTGGAAGGAGGCCATGGTTGATGAAATGGCATCCTTGCACAAAAACGATGCATGGGATCTAGTGGAGTTGCCAGCTGGAAGGAAGCCCATTGGGAGCAAATGGGTGTTTAAGAAGAAGATGAATGTAGAAGGCAAGGTGGAGAAATACAAAGCTCGGTTGGTAGCGAAAGGTTATTCCCAGGTGCCGGGAATTGATTTTGGTGATATTTTTTCTCCTGTTGCCAAAGTTACTTTTATTAGATTACTTTTATCTGTTGCTGCTGCATTTGATTTTGAGATAGAACAGATGGATGTGAAGACAACATTTCTTCACAGGGATCTAGAAGAGGAGATCTACATGAAGCAACCTGAAGGCTTCATGGTGAAGGGTAAGAAAGAACTGGTATGCAGGTTGAAGAAGTCTCTGTATGGGTTAAAACAATCACCAAGGATGTGGTATCAGAAATTTGATACCTATATATGGGGACTTGGCTTCACTAGAAGCAAGGAGGATCACTGTGTTTATTTTAAATTAATTGGTGACTGTGTTATTTATTTGGTCTTGTATGTGGATGATATGTTGTTGATTGGAAATGACAAAGAAATTATCCAAGATTTGAAGACCCAAATGTTTTCCAAATTCGACATGAAGGATATTGGTGCTACAAACTATATTTTGGGCATGGAAATTAAGAGAGATCGGGCAAAGAGGAAGATCGGTTTAAACCAGAGGAAGTATGTCGAGACTATATTGTAGAGGTTCAGTATGTAGGATAGTAAACCAATGAATGTTCCTATTCCTGTAGGTGTAAATCTATCTGCTGAACAGTGTCCCAAGACATAAGAAGAAGAGGAGGATATGTCTGGTGTTCCATATGCAAGTGTAGTGGGTAGCCTGATGTATGAAATGGTCTGTACTAGACCAAACATTGCACATGCAGTGGGAGTATTGAGCAGGTTTATGTCAAACCTGTTAGTGTCACTCTAGTCATACTGCCATCAGTGATCAAAACTGCTCTTTTTCATTTGCATATTAGGAGTCTCATACCAAATAAATTTCACCATTCCGCTAGGACATGGATTCATTGATGGTAGTAAATTTTTATCATTTTTCCCTCATGAGGTACTTTATGATTCTCCTCTCTATGGTCTTTAGTCATTAGTCACTTTCATTCTCAAAAACATGTCATTAGGTTATAGGATGGGTCTCATAAGTTTCTAGGGTCTCACCATGGTCAAATTAATGAGTCAAATGTCAATAAATGTCAGCAAGGTCATGAGAAAGTCAATAAACTCAAAGTCATAGCACCTAGAAGATCAAACATATATTTTATTCAGTTTGATGTAATTTTCACCTCAAAACCATGTTTTGTGGTGAAAACATGATATTTTTCCTTTATTATTATTCATCATATGTAATAAGTCACAATTCAGAAAGCTGCCATCTCCAAAAAGTCATATCCCCACCTTCAGAGAACATTTTCGTAGCATGATCAGCGTCAAATCACCTTCCAAGCAAATCCATCAAAAAGAGCCTAGAAAGAGCTTTCCAACGGTATATTACACTCTTAAAACTAACTTCTGGATTGAAATTTATGCTTAAGTGAAGTATAATTCCCTATATATTCAAATAAACCCTATTTCCCATTTTTCCCTTAAAACTTTATGTTTAAAGTTTTAATATTTTCCTTATAAAAATCCCTTTTCCCCTCTCTGATTGCAAAATCGCATTATAAAAGTATTTTAAACATATAAATCATATATGCGATTAAATATAACCACTTCCCCATCATTACCCCTAAAATTTATAATAAAGTTTATACATATAAACTCCCCATCGTTCCAACCACTTCCCCCCCATACCTTTAACTTTATATTAAATTTAAATACCCCCGATCCAAATCACTCTGATTGACCAGTCGCATCACCCCTCCGTCGATCGCAGCCCCTCCTCCATCACAATCGCAACGTTTGTAAAGTGCACTCTAATTGGCCCATGCCATAACTTCCGATGTGATTGCCCGATTGTATATCTCTCGATGGACTCCACCCGACTACATTCTAGTTGTTGATCTTCCCATCCGATCGGATGGCCCAAACTCGATCGGCGCCTCCAAAAACAATCCCGTCATTTTCAACCCCCGATTACCCCTCCGACCGTCGATCTTGCTATTTGATCCGACGGCTCACAGCCGATCGGAGCATTCTCATCAGCACTTCCTAAATCCCTTCCCTAATTACAAACTCCCGACCATTCCACAGCCATCGATCACCCCACTCCATCCGACGACCCACAGCTATCACGCCCCAATCGCATCAACATTATTATATACGTTATACCCTGATCCTCCCGATCCCGATTGCGATTGGCACTTGCGATTGGCACTTGCAATTGGCACCAGCGCAATGTATATTTTCAAATGTTTTATTATATGATTGTATTCCCCTTCCCACCCCTTCCAATTCTGATTGCGATGCGGGTCCCGTCTCCTTTCCTCCGCTCTTATCTATTTAAAAATTATTTTTTTCCCTTCATAAAGCATATAATTTAATTTCACTTTTGTTTTGAACAGCATTTTATTTAAAAGGTTAGTTTTCTCCAAAATAATAAAGGAAAGAAAAGCGACAGTCAGCTGGCCGAGAGCTAAATAAAACAAATATTTTCTATAGCAGCAAAGAAATAGGATCGGATGGCCTAATTTTCCTTCAGTGCATTTTCAAGAGATCAAAAGTATCATTGTTCCTTATTTTTAGGGGCATATTGTTGTTTTTCTTTCTATGATTGCATTTCAGTTCTTCAGTTGTTAGAACAGCTCCCTTTTTCTGTGGATCTGTGTTCCCACAAATCTGGCTTATTTATTGTAATTATAAATCATTTGTAAAGGGGTCTGAGAGTTGGTAATTCAGCAGTAGGAGAATAGTGTGGAAGAACATTTTGCGCTCCATTGTACAGTTTGACAGGGATTAATAAGAGATGCAGCTCTAATTTGTGGGATCCATGTGGTATGAAAATTAGCATTTGTTTCTCTCCTTTGTTTCATATGTAAATTGTTATGTTTCATCTATCATTCATAAAACATTTACTTTTGAATGCTTTCAAGACAGAAAGGTAGGATCCATTTTCATGCCTTGCCTTGGAAAAACATTCATATTTTGTGCTTTTCTCTTTTGTTTGAAAAGGATCCATTTCATTTGTGCCCTTTTCAGCTCCTCACCAGTCTTTCCATCCCATCCTTATTTAAATTTAATTGCTAACTTTCTTGTCTATCTTGCCCCATGAAATACCCTATGTCCTGATTTAATCCCCAGTTTAAATTGTCTCATTTTATCTCACACATCCCTGAAACTCATTTCATTTATTAAATATTTTCCCATCTTTTTACCTAGCCTAATATCAGACCATTATTTTGTTTCATTGAATATCTATCTTTACGGAGAGAGCCCTCTCTTGTCCTTGTAGGGCTAGCTACAAGGCTGAGTGTGGTTTAGTTGTTACCCTGTTTTTCCCTTTTCAGCCTGGGGTCCAATTCGGGTGCTAACATCTCTGGAAACCATACTGGGGAAATATTATTTCACAGCCAAACATTATTAAGAGCGCTATCGGAAGGGAACATAACTACAGCCACTTATTCTAGTCATATATTTTTGATAAAAGAGCATAAAGGTCAAATCACCCCAGTAAATGTTTTCTTGTAAATGATTTTCAGAGTCTGTTAGGCTGAACAGAATTTTGTACAATAGAATATTTACACACACTGGCTTCAAGAAGATACACCAAGGCTAATCCAGATCCAAATCCTCCCCCTGTGTTTGAAAATCCGAATGTTATCCCAAGAATTTTCAGAAGACAAGAAGGATCATTAAGTCCCAGACCTGTCTTCAGATCCTATACTTGGCCTAGTGAGTAGTTTTTTGTAGAATATATTTCCTTTTACGAGAATTTTGAGCTTTCTTTGTTTAGAAATAGGTCTGAAACTGACATTGATGATACAATTTTAGATCCTGACTTCCTTGTAGATATTGAAGTCCAAAGAGAAAATTCCTCCATTGATGATTAAATTTTGAATTCCCCGTAGTCTATCACTATAACTAATATTCCTGAGCCTTCAGAATCATCAGGAACAGCATTTCCTACTCCTGATTCATCAACATTCCCGTCAGTCAATTCCTAGTTGTCATCCCCTCCATCAACACCTCCCTTAAATCCTACAAATCCTGTTGTAAATCCTCCTAGAGCCATGGCTGCCCAGTATGCACCCCTGGTTTTACCCCAGGTCCTCAATGATATGCCTGCTGACTATCAGAGTAAAATTCCCATCTTTGATGCCACTCAAAGCATCACAGCCCAGCAGCATGTTGATAAAATGAATGACTTTTTTGATCTACATGAGGTAGAAGCAAAGAATGTAACTACCAGGCTGTTTGTTCTAAGTTTCGAAGGAGAAGTTAGAAAGTGGTTCAGAACCTTACCAGCAGGCTCAATTCGCACTTTGCAGGAGTTGCACACACAGTTTTTAGACTGGTGGGAGGTAAAAAAGAACCCACTCCAAATTTTGTCTGAATAGGAGAATATTAAAAGAAATGTGGGTGAAACTGTCCAAGACTATTGTTTAAGGTTCAATGCTATATATAATGCTATCCCAAATAACCTGAAGCCTCCTGTAGGACTAGCATTACTAAAATTTCCAGATGGTTTTGATGCCGACATGGCATATCAGCTACGTGAAAGAGACTCGTCTTCACTTGAAGACATGCAGAAGATAGCAGTAAGCGTTGAAGCTAATCTGCTGGCTAAAAGAGCATGAACCAGAGTTGAGAAAAGAGTCACAGTAAAAGAGGAGGCCTCTCCTTTAGACAAAAAAATGGACACTCTGATCAAAATAGTGGAAAAAAAGGTTGACAAGTTAACCATTGCAGACAGACTTGAGCCTCAAATAAGAAATATGAATTTCAGAGGACAACAGCCGCAATTCAGAATCAAACAGAGAGAACAAAGAACACAGGACCAAGCTGCACCACCACAGCAGTAGATTAAAACTCCATTGCAGCAGAACTACATGCAAGGGACAGATTCAGATGACGATGATCCTGTGATTGAGGCTAGTCACTTTTTCACAGCTGATGGTGCACCAATTTTCCTCACAGAAGACGAAGAATACACAGTAGCGACTCCAGATGTTCAAAAGGATGAAAATTTCATTTTGGCCAATGATGCAGCGTTGGAAAATGAATCCAATGATTACTAGAGAGGGTATATGAACGCTCTATCGGCCCAGCAAAGGTTGTACTCTTTAAGGAACAGAGACGTTACAATCAGTCCCATTCAAAAAAGAAAAGAACTCCAAATGAAGAACGATGCACAGAAGAAAGGAAAAGAACCTGTTGATCCTTCCTCCAGCAAAACACATGCAGCTACTAATACAACAAATGAAAAGAATCAGCAGAACACAACAAAGGAGCAAATAGAGAAGAAAGACCCGCACATTAAAGAGGTAGAAAAAGCTCCCTCCTTTAATTTAGAAAATGAAATTTCTAAGTTAAAAGTGTCTATGCCCCTCACAGAGTTGGTGAAGAATAGTGCATATAAAACTCAGGTGTCCAAAGTGTTTCAAATAGACTCTGTCTCTGATATGGTTAATGTAGAAGATGACTACCCTGAACTTATTTTCGGTCCAGCCACAGAAGAATCTGAAGAAAATTAAGTCCCCCCTTTTTACCTGAGTCTTAGAGTACATGAGTTTATCCTTCATAACGCTATGTTAGACTCTAGTGCCTCACATAATTTGATGCCCAAAGCTGTCATGGAGAAGCTAGGCCTTGATATTACTCGAAAATATCATGATTTGTATTCCTTTGACTCAAGTAGGGTCCACTGTATTGGTCTAATCAAAGATTTGGTAGTGTCTTTAGATCAGATTCCAGCAAAGAATGTCTTGATGGATGTATTTGTTGTTGATGTCCCATCATGGTTTGGAATGCTCTTATCTAGGTCTTGGGGTGCAAAACTTAAGGGAACCATGCAGCTTGACTTCTCTTATGCCACTATCCCCGTGTTTGGCTAATTGAGAAAATTATATAGGGAGAATAAATGAAATATATGATTACCAGCAAAAATAAGCCAATAAATCATCCCATTAATGCTGTCCACACATATTTAGAGTCTTTTTTCTTGAATTCTGATGGTGGTTTAAATGATGAGAATTTTCAGTTGGTACAAGTAGATGAAATACCTGGGGTTTCAGAGAATTTCAGAGAAGTCCTAAAACAGGAAAAAGAGAAAGCAGTAAGCACTTCTGAGCCTCCTACCAGCCAGCAGTAAAAAGATAGTGAGCAGCCAGTAATCAGCCAAGGTAAAGAAGAGAAAGAAACAAAATTTTAGCATCTTCAATAAGAAGAAGAAGGCCTATGGAGTATGGATTTTGATGGAGCTGTTGGTAAGGATGGAGCTGGTATTGGAATATGGATTAGGAGCCCTGTTTTCCAGCCTAAGAAGGTTCCAAGTAATGTTAGAGTATGTGCTTATAAGTTAGCTTTTGAGTGCTCTAACAATGAAGCAGAATATGAGGCTTTGATTGTAGGTCTCAAAATTTTGAAGAAGTTGAATGCAAAGAGGATTTCTGTGTATGGTGACTCCGAGTTAATAATCAAATAGGTAAAAGGAGAATACCAAGCTAAACATCCGAGATTGAGGGCATACAGAAATGCAGTCTTGGACATTTTGAAGACATTCCCTGAGTACACTTTGACAACGGTACCCAGGATGCAGAATCTCATTGCTGATTCTCTTGCCACTACTGCCAGAAACCTGAATATTCAGATGAACTCCAGTAATAAGTTTGAAATCTATGTCAAACATAGGCCTGCTGTTCTGGAAAACTTAAGGTATTGGCAAGTATTTTGGGATGATAATGAGATTAATGCATTTTTGCAGGGTGATGGAAAATTCAAAGACACTCCAATAGAAGGTGAGTATGAGATTGATGATCAAGAATTGGAAACAAATCAGATGGACATATTGCAGCTAAAGGATAATGTCATTCCTAGAGGTCTCATACCTCTAGAGGAGTTGTTTGACCAGGATGATATTGCAAAGAAACCAAGCTTGGTGCCTACGGAGAAAGAAGTTTAAGATGTGAATCTTGGAACACCTGATCAGCCCAAGTTCGTGAAATTGTCAAAGGCATTGTCCCCTGAGGTGAAGAAGAAATATGTGAAGTTGCTTTCTGAATTTTCTGATGTGTTTGCATGGTATTACTCAGATTTGAAGGTGTATGATAAGAACATAATCCAGCATACTATTCCTATCAAGCTAAATCAAAATCCATTCAGACAAAAGTTGAGAAGAATCAATCTGAAGCTGCTGCCATCGATTGAAAAGGAGGTAAACAGGTCGTACAAAGCAGGTATCATAGTTCCCATTATATTTTCTGACTGGATTTCAAATTTGGTCCCAGTGCGTAAGAAGACAGGTGAAATAAGATTGTGTATAGATTTTTGGAACTGAATAAGGCATCCTTAAAGGATAATTATCCACTTCTGAAAATGGACCATATTCTACAGAGAGTAGTTGGAGCATCTAGGATTTCACTACTTGATGGCTACTCAGGCTACAACCAGATCTTGGTGCATGAGAAGGACCAAGATAAAACTGCCTTCACAACACCCTCGCGAACCTTCCAGTATGCTAAGATGCCCTTCGGATTGAAGAACGTTGGAGCTAATTTTCAGCGCGCTATGGACATTTCTTTTGAAAATGAGAAATATGTTTTTCTTGTTGTTTATTTGGATGATTTGACAGTGTTTTCAGGATCAGATGATGATCATTTGCACCATTTGAGAGTGGTTTTTCAGCGATGCAGAAAATTTGGGATTTCTCTCAATCCCAAGAAGAGCCTTTTTTCCATGGATGAGGGAAAATTTCTTTGGCATATCATCTCCAAAGATGGTATTCACATCAATCTAGCTAGAGTGGAGGCAATTCAGCTCATAGATCTACCACGAAATAAGAAATATATTGAGGCCTTCAATGGTAAGATCAATTTTTTGCTCAGATTCATACCTAACTTGCATTTGAGAGAAATGACCAATATGTTGAAAAAAGACAACACTGTTAAATGAAGTGAAAAATTATCAAGTCATTCAATTTGGTAAATTTTTCTTTGTCTAATGCCCCAATTTTGATCAGTCTCGACTATACTCAGGATTTTATCATTTTTTCGTTTGCATCTGAGCATACTATGGCTATTGTTTTAATGCAAAAGAGAGATGAATTAGAAAAGCCAATTTCCTTTTTCAGTAGGACTATTAGAGACGTTGCTTTAAGGTAATATTATTGAAAAAAATGCATTGGCACTTATCAAGGCATTGAAAGACTTTAGGGTTTATACTCTGCATTCACATACTATAGCATATGTCCCTAACGCAGCAGTGAAAGATGTGTTGATGCAAACTGATCCAGAAGGTCGAAGAGGCAAATGGATAGCAGCTATGTTGGAGTATGATCTAGAGATCAAGCCCAAGAAGTTAATTAAAGGCCAAGGCTTGGAAAAATTGATGGCCGAATCAAATCTGCGTGCTTTAGATATAAACCTCATTACAGCAATATCGGAGGATGAAGATGAAAGTTTTCCTGTCCCTATTTCAGATATTTTTCTGCATTCCCCTTGGTATTCAGATATTGTTTATGTCCTTCAGCATCTGTCACCTCCTACAGGCATGTCTAAGAGTAAAGCTAGATCTCTGAAGCTTAAATATGCAGAATATTGTATTTTAAACAATGCTCTGTATTGGAAGGATCCAAGAGGCGTTCTGCTCAACTGTTTGGTTGAAGAAGAAGCTCAGAAGGTAATTCATGATTTCCATAAAGGTGACTGTGGCAGTCACCTTTTTTGGAAGACTACAACCAACAAGGTATTGAGAGCTGGGTATTACTGGCCCACATTATTTTCTGATTTATATAAAACAGTGATGAATTGTCATGAATGCCAAATTTTCCAAGGAAAGAAGAAACTTCTTCCGCTTCCCTTGAAACCAGTTTCAGTGAACGCACCCTTTCAGTAGTGGGGGCTCGATTTCATAGGATAAATTCATCTCACATCATCAGCACAACACCGATGGATATTGACAGGGACATATTACTTCACTAAATGGATCGAGGCCATCCCTTCCAGGCAAGCAACAAACATGGTAATTATTCAATGCCTTCAATCGAATATATTATCTCATTTTGGCTACCCATGTAAAATTGTGACAGATAACGCAGCGGCGTTCCGATCAAATAAAATGGTCGATTTCTGTGACAAGTACAACATCGTGCTAGGCCATTCAATAGCATATTATCCACAAGGCAACGTCTTGGCAGAGTCATCGAACAAATCGCTGATGAATATAATTAAGAAAATGCTGAAGGCAAACAAAAGAAATTGGCACCGAAAACTCATCAATGCACTGTGGGCAGACAGAGTTAGCAGTAAAAAATCAATAGGTATGTTTCCTTTTGAATTGGTTTATGGAACTGATGTTGTATTTCCTACATCTCTTACAGTCCCAGTTATGAAATTATTACAATTATTTGGTAGTGAAGATGATGAAAACCAGCGAAGGATCAACCATATGATCCACTTTCAGCAAACAAGAGAAGAAGTGTCATTGAAAGTGAGTCAGTTGCAGGACAAGATTAAAAATATCTATGACAGGAAGACTAAAGTATAGAAGTTTCAGCTGGATGATGTAGTGTTAAAATGGGATGCAATAAATGAAGACAAAGGGAAGCATGGTAAGTTTGACAACCTTTGGAAATGGCCATATAGAATTACAGCATACAAGGGACAGAATTCCTTCTTGCTTTCAGAAATGGATGGCCAAGATTGTCCTGGAGGAGCAGTAAATGGTAGGTTGTTGAAGCACTACCATGGTTGAATACAATGGATCAGGATCTATATCATCATCATTGTATATACCATGTTATTTTTTATCAAAGTTCAAGTACATAGTCATTCAAGTTTGGGGCCCAAGGTGAAGGCTATAAAACTTGGAAGACATGTGTATGGTTTTGTTTTATTTCAGTTTTTCAGTCTTAGTCTTGAGTCAGAGTCAGTTTTCATTTGTGTCAGTTTTCAGCATTTTTGACTCCATGCCCAATGGATAAGGCTACTTGGTCTACGGTGTTCTTGGCACCTCCAAGGAGCTACCATCCCCATTGGAGCCAATGTTAGTTTCAGTCTAGTCATACTGCCATCAGTGATCAAAACTGCTCTTTTACATTTTCATATTAGGAGTCTCATACCGAATAAATTTCACCATTCCGCTAAGTCATGGATTCATTGATGGTAGTAAATTTTTATCAGTTTTCCCTCATGAGGTACTTGCTGATTCTCCTCTCTATGGTCTTCAGTCATTAGTCACTTTCATTCTCAAAAACATGTCATTAGGTCATAGGATGGGTCTCATTAGTTTCTAGGGTCTCACCATGGTCAAATTAATGAGTCAAATGTCAATAAATGTTAGCAAGGTCATAAGGAAGTCAATAAACTCAAAGTCACAACACCTAGAAGATCAAAGATATATTCTATTTATTTTGATGTAATTTTCACCTCAAAACCATTTTTTGTGGTGAAAACATGATATTTTTCCTTTATTATTATTCATCATATGTAATAAGTCACAATTCAAAAAGCTGCCATCTCCACAAAGTCATCTCCTTGCCTTCAGAGAAGTTTTCTGTAGCATGATCAGCATCAAATCACCTTCCAAGAAGATCCATCATAAAGAGCCCAGAAAGAGCTTTCCAACGGTATATTACACTCTTAAAACTGACTTCTGGATTGAAATTTATGCTTAAGTGAAGTAAAATTCCCTATATCTTCAAATAACCCCTATTTCCCATTTTTCCCTTAAAAATTTATGTTTAAAGTTTTAATATTTTCCTTATAAAAATCCCTTTTCCCCTCTCCGATTGCAAAATCGCATTATAAAAGTCTTTTAAACATATAAATCATATATGCGATTAAATATAACCACTTCCCCATCATTACCCCTAAACTTTATAATAAATTTTATACATATAAACTCCCCACCGTTCCAACCACTTCCCCCCCATACCTTTAACTTTATATTAAAGTTAAATACCCCTGATCCAAATTGCTCCAATTGACCAATCGCATCACCCCTCCGCCGATCGTAGCCCCTCCTCCATCGCAATCGCAACATTTGTAAAGTGCACTCTGATTGGCCCATGCCATAACTTTCGATGCGATTGCCTGATTGTATATCTCTCGATGGACTCCGCCCGATTACAGTCTGGCTGTCGATCTTCCCATCTGATCAGACGGCCTAGACTCAATTGGCACCTCCAAAAACAATCCCACCGTTTGCAACCCCCAATTACCCCTCCGACCGTCGATCTTGCTATTTGATCCGACGGCTCACAGCCAATCGGAGCATTCTCATTGGCACTTCCTAAAGCCCTTCCACAATTACAAACTCTCGACCATTCCATAGCCATCGATCGCCCCACTCCATTCGATGGCCAACAGCTATCGCGCCCCAATCGCATCGGCATTATTATATACGTTATACCCCGATCCTCCCGATCCCACTTGCGATTAGCACCAGCGCAATGTATATTTTCAAATGTTTTATTATATGATTGTATTCCCCTTCCCACCCCTTCCAATTTCGATTGCGATGCAGGTCCCGCATCCTTTCCTCTGCTCCTATCTATTTAAAAATTAATTGTTCCCTTCACAAAGCATATAATTTCATTTCAGTTTTGTTTTGAACAACACTTTATTTAAAAGGTTAGTTTTCTCCAAACTAATAAATGAAATCAAAGCGACAGTCAGCTGGCCGAGAGCTAAATAAAACAAACATTTTCTATAGCAGCAAAGAAATAGGATCGGATGGTCTATTTTTCCTTCAGTGCATTTTCAAGAGATCAAAAGTATAAATGTCCCTTATTTTCAGGGGCAAATTTTTTTTTTTCTTTCTATGATTGCATTTTAGTTCTTCAGCTGTTAGAACAGCTCCCTTTTTCTATGGATCTGTGTTCCCACAAATCTGGCTTATTTATTGTAATTATAAATCATTTGTAAAGGGGTCTGAGAGTTGGTAATTCAGCAGTAGGAGAATAGTGTGGAAGAACATTTTGCGCTCCATTGTACAATTTGACAGGGATTAATAAGAGATGCAGCTCTGATTTGTGGGATCCATGTGGTATGAAAATTAGCATTTGTTTCTCTCCTTTGTTTCATATGTAAATTGTTATGTTTCATCTCTCATCCATAAAACATTTCCTTTTGAATGCTTTCAAGACAGAAAGGTAGGATCCATTTTCATGCCCTACCTTGGGAAAACATTCATATTTTGTGCTTTTCTCTTCTGTTTGAAAAGGATCCATTTCATTTGAGCCCTTTTCAACTCCTCACCAGTCTTTCCATCCCATCCTTATTTAAATTTAATTGCTAACTTTCCTGTCTATCTTGCCCCATGAAATACCCTGTGTCCTGATTTAATCCCCAGTTTAAATTGTCTCATTTTATCCCACACATACCTTAAACTCATTTCATTTATTAAATCTTTTTCCCATCTTTTTACCTAGCCTAATATCAGATCATTATTGTGTTTCATTGAATATCTATCTTTATGGAGAGAGCCCTCTCCTGTCCTTGTAGGACTAGCTACAAGGTTGAGCATGGTTTAGTTGTTACCCTGTTTTGCCCTTTTCAACCTGGGGTCCAATTCGGGTGCTAACAAAACCCAGGGAAGGAGCATTGGACAGCAGTGAAGCAGGTTTTCAGATATTTACGTGGCACTAGTGATTATGGCTTGTGCTAGCAGGGAAGACCAGAATTGGAAAGAATGTTGGACATTCCTGGTTTTGTTGATGCAGACTAGGCTGGAGATCTGGACCAAAGAAGATCTACAAGTGGGTATGTGTTTATCCTATTTGGATGCGCATTCAGTTGGATGAGTAAAAGACAGTTTGTAGTGGCTCTTTCAACTACGGAGGCAGAATACATGGCAGCCACTCATGTAAGCAAGGAAGCAGTTTGGTTGCAGAGATTGTGTTCAAGTATGGGGTTGGTACAGCAAGCTATAAGGATAGACTGTGATAGCCAAAGTGAAATTTTATTGGCTAAGAACCCTGCTTATCATTCAAAGACAAAGCACATTGATGTTCAATATCACTTTGTCAGAGATATGGTTGAGGCTAAAAGGGTGTTGTTGGTAAAGGTGGACACTTTGAAGAATGTTGCAGATGCATTGACGAAGTCTGTGAGCACTCAGAAGTTCTCTTGGTGTAGAGAAACAATGGGTGTTGAAGAATTGGGCCAATGAATAAGCTCTCTTATGGGCCCCTGTGGAAATAAAACAACAAGTGGGATAATGTTGGGTATGTGTTATATTATTTCCATGACTAAGCATGCACCGGGGGGGGGGTAAGAGGGGTGATAGCCCCTTTGTGCAGGGGAACACCCAAAAAACAGGGGGCGAAAATTTTTTGGTCCTTAGTTTCTAGTGGGTAGTCTACGCCCATGGTTTTGTGCATGGTTTTTCACATGGTTTTGGGGTACGATGGTTTTCGGCCCCTGGTACTTTTTGTAGATCCGTTCAAGGGAACTACGGTTATGTTCTAATCCAGGGTTAATGGATTGGGTTTTATGTATGCTTTGGCATGTATATATATGTGTTGTAATACTAAAAGGAATATAATGAAAAATCAAGCTGGTCGTCCTAATTTGGGATCCAGGGGAAAATATATGTGTTTATCTGTTTTATGTTTTATGCTCTCGCTATTGTTTATTTTCTATTATAAGATTCGTGTGTAGATAATTTTTGTTCAGGGTTAAAGCCTACATCATTGATATCATTTCCAAAACAAGAAAAATTTGTACGGTCCCCATTTTTTTAAAATGAATAGGGGTTGTTGTATATACCACAGAAAATGGAGATACATTGGGTGAACCAGTTATATCTATCTTATAGATTAAAAGTTTTATTCACACCTAATATTAAACATAACCTTCATGACTTTAAGGATATATTCCAATATTTGTGGGCACAACATTATGTTTACAAATTTAATGGATATTCTCACTAATCACAAACATCAGGTGACTAATAGATTACTTATTCAAGCCAATTTATGGGATTAATTTTCCTTATATTTAAATCTATGAAAAATGGATATGAAGCATGACCTGGAGCCTTTACCTTGGATAAGAAAATATTTACCAATGTGTTCCTCATCTATCATTGTCTCAGCATTACTTCACTACTTGTGAGCTTCCATAGCCCCAACAAAGTTTCCTTAGTACTATAAAATCCTGGCCTCACTACCAATGATTGTCCATAACCCCGATGGGTTTACTTGTACTTCACAAACCTAATGGTTCTTTCAAATTCCTTTTATTTAATTTTAAGGGGTCACATTTTAGATTGATGAAACATTTGAAATTAATTTTTGTTTGAAATTTAGGCAAAAGGAAATGGGGTGGTACGAGAGTTACTTTGATTTTCTTGGAATTTTACTTCTAAATTTTATCTTAAGGTCTTCCACCTATCAATAACTCAATATATAGGCACTTTTAATACACGATGAATGGGGTAAAAAAGAAGAAATGTGTAAGAAACCTAATGTGAAAATGTGCTAGTGTTATAGAAGTGAATTTATATTAACAAAATAGCTCCACAAGTAGAGAAACGGAACTTGTAAATCATAGAAATTTATATAAATAATAAAATGTAATTCTTTTAGTTGTAGATTGTAATTTAAGAACAACCCATATGTTATCGTTTATTTATTGGGGGGGTACAATCCCTTTTCAAAACTAGAATAAATCAAAAGAAAAAATTATTTTAACAAAATGAAAACAACAATAAAATATATAAACAAACCCACGATATTAAGCAAATTCAATCAATCCAACAAAACTAAAATTGTACCAAATTTATTTAATAAAAAGTGGACTAAAATTAAGAAAGTAAATATCAAAACCACAACCAAAAATAGAAAGGAGAGATTAGAACTTTTATAATCTAATAGGTTGGATTGTGAATTTGGACTTTTATCCCTTTGAAATATATCTATTTAGTATATCATATCATGTCCTTTCTTTTTTAAATTAGGATAAAAATTTCATTTAAATAGTGTATGGATGTTTGTTTTTTAATCAAGTCTTTTATTATAAATATGAACCCTAAATTGGGAATTGAGGAGGAGAAGATGTTGATTCATAGTGGTGTTAGTGTTTCAAATGTTGCAATCTTGAACACTGTGGTCATCAAGTTACAGGGATATCGCAACCATAAAAGGAATGGTGATTGAGTATTGGTTCTCTACGATTGCACATATGTTGGCTCAAGGCCTCGGGATGTAGTGGTTCCTATGGAGTGAAATGCAGTAGAATACAATTTAACAAAATATCGAATGCACATGCATTGGTTGGAATGGTAGATCATCGTAGTTGGAGATACCAAGGCGCCTCTTTGCACTCAGATATACTTGATAGATGCAGATCCATGGTCTTATGATGATCTGCGCTACGCAGATTTATGGAAAAATTAGAAATAGGTTTATATGTATGCACATAAACCCATTTCCCCTCTCACTGCATGATCATTTTTTTGATTTGGGACAAGATGCATGAAGGGAAGGGTTTTGATGGAATACTTGTTCACTGTGATATTTTCCAAAGAGGTCTAGAAGTGGGGGTATCTTTTGAATTTTTGTGAGAACCCTAGATGGGATATCGGTCCTCATAGGGGCCTGGGTAGCGAACTTGGTACATGTACTAAAGCATAAGATCCAAAACAAACTGGGTATCTTGATGAAGATCCAAAATTTGAATTATGGTGGTAGATATTCACAAGATTATTATCTGATGAAATACTATGGCATTAAATGAAAATCCTCTGTCATCATCAAATTTTGGCTGAGGGGAATTTTACCTAATCCCGGTACTCATAAGGGACTAGCTTCATTCAAGGATGTAGTGAAGGGAAAATTCGAGTCACAAAACAAATTTTATCCAAACATCAATATTACTAGACCTTAGATAGCGGAATAGATGAATTAGGCTCCAGCAATGGCAGTTTAATTTTCCAAAATTTACTTAATGGTTCTCCACCCTCCAATTCTCTGAATTGATTTTTAGATTTAACTGTTTCTGACCCACAAAAAAAAGGGGGGGATCTCCATCATTGGATATTTACAAATTCAGACTTTGAATTTTGATATCCATTTGTGTTCCATGGGGTTTTTCATTATACAATTCTCTTCCTTGAAGGAAGTGTTGTTTGTTCTCAAAGAGTGCCCATCATTTTGGGGTAGAAAAAACTTTTTGTAACCTCATAGTTTCCAGGGTTTGATTCCAACACCTTGGTGGTTTCCAAAATTCCGGTTTGGGTCATATTACACAACCTTCCTTTTCCTTTTTGGCACCACCAAGTCTTAGAAGGAATTGGAAACACTTTGGGGAAGTATGTAAAGATGGATCTTGAGAGGCCTTCAAAGGGAATTTTTACCTTTGCTAGGATATGTGTATAGGTAGACCTCAAATTTCTACGTGATCATATTCACCTTATTCATAATTTTATTTAATGGACCCAGCATTTATATTTTTTAAATATGGAATTTCGATGTAATATTTGTCTTCAAATTAGACAGCTTCAAAATTTGTGTCCACATGAAAGGAGAGGTCTAAAAAGGAGAAAGAAAAAGGCCCAAAATCCAAAGGGTTGGTAGTTTCAGGAGAAAATTTCCTGATATGAGGAGTATGATGGACTAATGGAGAATTTTATGGATTACCAGAAATCACAAGGACTATCAATGGATGGAGCGTTTGAACAGAACTGAACATCATCGATTCAAATCTCTCCAGTGATGGAAGCAGCAAAAACCACATTTCCAGTGTAGGAAATAGAAGAACCTCCCTTTAAAAAAGAGATAGGAGGTATCAAAAGACCCCATGCATCTGAGAGTTTGGACTCTGACAAAGAGATTTCCTCAAAAGTGGTTGAGCATAAAATGGAAGTGTTGAAAGAGAATCAACTGGAAATTATAAAATCCACTCCCAATCAAGAAGATTGGAAAAAAGTAAAGAAAAAGAAAGGTAGAAAAGGGTAGTTAAGTGTTTTTACACTTAGACCAAAAATTTAGTTTTTATAGTTTTTTTCTAGTTTTCTCTAGGTTTATGTGGACCTCCAATTAGTGGAGGATTGTCTTTCTATGTGACTTTGTGCTCATTTTTTGGTAGGATTTTTGGCTGACATATTTGAATGCTTTTGAGAATAGGAAAAATGTAATTTTTGAGAATATGCAAAATCTAATTAATTCCGTATTTACAGGTTAATAAAATTACAATTTTTTCATAAGAAAAAACAACAAAGATAAATCCTAAACTAAATGTACAATTATGATAGCATAGATGAAAAGTAATGTGTCACTTAAAAACAAGTTATTTCATTCAGGATTCGTGGTTAGTACATATAATGTGTTAGACATTTCATAAATAAGTTATGACAATTGTAAATTGATAATTAGAAATAAAACATGGAACTCAAAAAGAAATTTTGAGTAGTTTTAAACATAAACTAGAAAGGAAAAAAGGCATAGTACACTCCCATTTTATGATACTTTATTCTCAGCTTGACATAATTGGATTATTCAAATGGGAAAAAGAGAATAAAATATAAGTAAACCTAAACTTCTTATTCTATTATTCAAATGGGAAAAAGAGAATAAAATATAAGTAAACCTAAACTTCTTATTCTATTTCGAATATAACCTATATTAGCAATAAAAATTTTGTAAAATAAAATTTTTAATGGATCTATTCATGTTGCTTCAAATATGCAAGTATATATACAAAAAAAAAAATAGGAACATAAATTGAATCAATGATAAATTATAGAAATAAAAGTTCAAGATTTTTAAATCTATACCAAAAATATGTAAAATAGTGACATTATTATTTACAAAGAAATCTAGTAATGAAGTATTTCTCTAACCAAGTTTCTATAACATCATAAAAACCATTATGTGATAGGAATTCCTTTATACAAAATTCTTCCAACTCAAATTAAATAATAAAATCAAGATTAAGTTGAAAACATGTTAAAGTCTTGGAAGAACGTATGGATAAATAGCTTAGCTGGTAGTAATTATGTGAAGCAATCTCAAGTATTGGATCTTGTGGGAGATTATTAAGATTCATGTTTTTCTAGTTTTTGAGGGAAATAAGAGATGATGAAGGATAACTATTATTTGAAATTTTAATGTTTCAATAAATTTCTCTAAATTAGCATCACCCTAAAGCAAATAAATAATATCATGTAATGCATCTTGTCCCACTAAACCATCATCATTGAAGTATTTATAATACCAGCGTATACTATTATGAAAATAAAATATCACACTCATATATACATTAAATACAATTATTAGAATATGAAGAAGATAAAATATAAAAATACTTGAAAATAGATTTATAATCTTATTTACATAATGTACATTATTATTATATAACCAAGGGAACTCATTCATAGGAATTTCTTTTGAATAAGAATCAGCTAAAGCATTAGAATCATATTGAATATTACTGATTACTTGTAAATTCTCAATACCATGGCATGCCTGATTAGGTTATTGATTCATGAGATCCAATTTGTGATTGGGAAAAGGTAATTATTTTTTCATTTGGGACTCATTTTGATTTTCAAATTATTTAAGATGACGATTCATAATTTGACTACTGTATCAAGATTTATGTCATGGTGTACCTTAGATTCCTCCTCAGGACTAATGACATGAGAATTTGATAAAATAACCATAGGGTGAAGTGTTTCATTTTCATCAACATCTAAAGGTTCATAAAAAGTTATCCTTTGATCTTCCTTAGCACAACATGTATCATCAAATGGACTAAAAATCGATGCATGTGATTTTCCAAAGTTATTCCTAAAATCATCATTCATTATTTGATCATATTGAACTTGGCTAAATGAGAATTTAGAAATATATTGATTTATAATAGTTTCCTCGTCTTCTAACAATGAATGAGTATATGATGGAACGAATAAATGAAATGAATGAACATTTTTTGAATTACAATCAGCAAATAGATCAAGATATAGAGTAAAATGACGATTAGAACAAATGTGATCAAATGCTTCTGTATCCTTCAAAGAATTATTAGTATCAGTGTTTAATTATAATTCTAAATAATCCTCTTTACCATTAACTGAGATTTCGTGAAAAAATGAAATAGTTTCATGGGAGGGGTAGATTTAATTGGATACATCTTCACATCCATGAAATAGAATATTAAAATTGGCTAAGGTATGTGATTAAATAACATGTTCTAAAGAATAATCATTACTATCTACTATAGCATGCATATTTTCATAATATCTGAGTTCATTAGGATTATTCTATATTTGTATACAAGGAAGAGGCAAAATGTATATAAACCATTTCATTAAATTCAATTTAAAATATTTGTCCTCAATATGAAATTTAAAAGAAATTAGTCTAAATCTAATAAGAAAGATTTATATAGACTCACTTTCATACTTACATAAGTTCTCAAGTTCCAAACCTAATTCATCATAATTATAGTATTCAAAAGTGTCTAATAATGTGTTTATAAAATGTTCCCACATATGAATTGATGTTGTCGACTATGTTCACACCACCTTTTAACTTGGCCTGCGAAAGTGAGAGTGAAAATGATGCAAATTATGATGTATTTGTGAAGCATATAATGATAAATACAACTATGTACAAATTGAGAAGCATGTTCTGATAACCTTAATTTCACCATTAGTCTTTTTTCTTTTTACAAGAACTTAATTATATTTAATGGATTGTTCCATGATGCTCCTCTAGATACACATTTCCAAATAGGAATTTGGGAAGGATTAGTTAAAAATAAAATTGTAAAGTGAAAATATCCTCCTTCTAGTGCTAACTATTGGCAGTAAGAAAAATTTTGGTGTAACTACGCCCATAGATATGTGGGATTGGTTGCCACTAAGAGAAATTTTCTCCTTAAAAAATAATTTTGGTTGAAGCTCAACTAAATCCTATATAAAATTATAATATAAGATGCAATGAATGACCTAATATATCTGAAGAATAAGAGTCAATTATACAAAAACCATGTGAATATTAGATAACAAACAATTAACCCAAGAATACAAAATAATCTAAAACTTAAATAAATTGTTAAAACAAATACCTATATTGACTCTAAAATTGAAATAAAGCTAATTCCATTTTGAAATATGAATATTAGACAAAAACATGATTAATTTAAGCATTCAAAGATAAGATGAAACTTAAGAAAATATTTATGCACTAATATTCATTTCAATTATAAATTAAAATAAGTATGCTAAATACTCACAAGAATAAATGATTAGTTAATATTAATTCTCACATTTAATGAAAAACATAGATGCATATAATAATAGATTACACACAAGGATCCATTTCAATTGAATGAGATTAGCAAAAAAAAATCCTTTCAATATTCAAAATTATCAAAATTCAATTGATACGAAAATCCTATATTTTGGTGACCCTCTAGCTGATCGACCTATGATGACCCTTCTCTCTTTAAGGAGAGTTGTATATATATACCAAATTATTAATAAAAAATCATATTCAAATGTTAACAACTATTTTTCTTAAAAATGGAAAATAAAATAAAATAAATGTGGTGAAACATATGATATTTTTATTTGCAAAGAGAATTGTTGTTGAAGTTGTTGTTAAAACTACCTAAATTACTTATTCATGGTCCAGGGAAATTAGGTCAATATTGACCCTTGATGTACCTATTTCATTCCCATAACCTGTAAGTAACTTTTTCCAACTATTAAAGATTCTAGGTATTTGAGTTATATTTACAAGATTAATATTGCTAAGGTTAATGTGGCATTTCCCAATTCTTTTCAATACATGCTTTTTCTTGATTCTATATTTTGGAGCAAATTTAGAGATAGATTCCAGGAATTCAAAGGGATTTGAAAATATTTATGAATGTTTGTAAAAAACTATTTACAAAGAGCCTCAATATGATCAATATATTTTTCCCTATGCTCCTCCACACCTTGTACATTGATGACTAGTGGTAGCATTCATTCAATGTCTTAAGGGTATTGAATGTTGTAATCTTCCACAATGTCTAATGCATGATTCCAAATTTTACTACACTAATCCATTGCTTCTTTAAGACATTCCTTTATATATAAAACATCATATTTTCTTTGGTTTATAGAAATATCCATCATTCTCTTATAATTTTTGGACAATTTACTAATATTAGGAGATTTCTCATTCATTTCCCATAAGAAAATTTTATCAAAATTTTCCTCATATTCCTTCACTATGACTCCAATCTTGTCGAATATTTGAAGAAGTTCAATATGAATACCAAAAAACTTAAATTCCGGTGATAAAATTTTCTTGAACCTATTTTAGTTAAGAATTGATAGTAATAACATGATTTTTGAAAACATATAGGTTGACAATTTCCTTCTTCAACGTCTCCTTTCAATTTCAATGTGTTTGTTGTAATTCTTCAATTTTTTTTACAAACTTTGTTTCAGTCTCTAGTAATTGTTTTTGGAAGTATGATTCTCTTTGATGTTCCTTTTTTCCATGTTTCTTATCCTTTTATGTTATTATAATCCTAAAAATTTCTTGTAATTTCTAGGTGTATCATTGCAACTCTAGACTCTAATTATTCTTCAGGTCCTATAGTTCTTATTATAGGGCATTGACCTTGTTTTTTTACTAAATTAATTTCTTGGAGAGTTCATCCATAGACAATTTTTTTTCTATAGCAAATTCCCCTCGGGTAGATGCTATTTGTTTTGTACGTCTACTACTTCACCACTATGATGCCAAGTTGTTGATGTTACCTCATGTGTTGTATATGCTTTCCTTTTCCTGTACCTTTTAACCATATGATGTTGGCTCTCCCATAATCTCCAATCTCTATGCATATAAAAATAATGCACTCCAATTTTATTCCTGATAATTTTAAATCTGGGAAAACACTAACACTATGTGGAAGCTTTAATATCTCAAATCTGAGATTTGAGATATTAAACTAGTATTCTCTTATGGTTATAAACCCACAATCTCCACTATGCATAAAAGTGGACGCACCCAATTATAATCTCAATCTGGGAAAATCAACTAGCTTCTTATCAAAGGTTAAAACTATGGTTATGAAACCATACACATGGTTATATGACACTCTTCATATGCAATTGAACCCAAACTTCAAATTGCATTTAAAAACCAAAGTTAACCACGACCCTCACTTCATAGGCTTTGAATCTTTATTCGAATTTCATGTTTAAAGCTACTATATAATGGTCCAATAAATATATGCTCACGGCTCCCTCATTTCACATCAACATAATGTATTTACATCTGCGATGCCTTCAATCCACATGCTATGAATCATTATAAATACCTTTGACCACCACTCACCAATTCTGATGTCAATACGCCCAACTTACCTTTAATTCATACTTTTATGAACTTACCCATGCATATCAACAAACATTACGTGAAGTCTTCACGGCATTAAATTAAAATGCCAGTTCCAATATAAAATAACATTCGGCCCCACCAATTAATGTACCTCTTCAATCGATGGTCAATCTACTCTCGCGTTCCAAAACCCAATTTCACATTCATCCGACGATAATCGCGCTACTAAGATGCGCGAAGGTTATTTCTCAGAAATTACGCAATAAAAGTGGTTTTTATAAACCACTCTTTGCCACGCGTCAATCAGGTAACGATATCATATTTTTTTTCTCAAATCCACTTACCATTTAAAAATTGCATGAAAACCATAAATGGTTTCTGATTTCCACCTTCGTGGTTCCTCCTCACGGTTCCATCGCTATTATTAACTCTCTTCATATGTTAACCCTTGTTCCTCAAAATTTTAGCACAGCACTTTCGCATGTTATAATGCACCGCTCCATCAGATTTATGTTGTGCATTCAAGGTTCGATCAATCCCAGAAATTACCAATCTTCAAGCTTCGGCTCCCATCTTTTCAGTTGGATTCCACTCCAAATAATTTTTTTTTATATACCGTTCCTTCAACATCTCCTTTCGATTCGACTTTCTATGCACACATAGCTCCATTTCTTTCGATTCTCAAATTCCCATTCGATTCCAAGGTTCATTAAACCCAACACCTTCAACTAATTCAAGCCTGCTCTTTAATTAATGACAGTGTGCTCCCATTATGTTTTAAGACACTGCTTCAGTGTTGCTTCGATTCAAATTTGTGTATAGATTAGTTTCATATCCAATTTCTGTGGATCAAGTCCACAATAAACCCCCAAAGCACGATTTTCAACCTTGATTTGAACGCATTGCTTAATTTCAAAAAATATGCCCCATTCTATTTGTGCGCCCCCTCTTCAGATCTAATCTATTCAGATATCGAACTCCCTCTAATTCATCGACCCTTGCAGCGGTCAATGACTACAATTTTCCTTTCGTTTTCTCAAGGGAATGCACAAACACCTCATGTATTCAGTTCAAACAAATGCCGACACTAATTAACATTTATTATTTTATCAGATGTAGAGTCTCATTCAACTTACAAATCACAGAGTTTCATCACACTGGTTTATAAAATTACTTAGTGGAAATTGAAGCCTATTCACACAGAAGCTAAATCAAACAAAACCCATACAATGCTGAAACAGATTCTTCATATATGCAGATGAATTTACTTACAAAGGCTTTCGGTCTTGGCTAGATCTTCAATCATTGGCCCCTCTACAACATACTCCATCTCTGAAAAGCTATCCTACTTTCCAGATCTCCCTATTAGTGCCTTGGAGGCTTACATTTATACAGGATGGTAACGAATCGATTCAGCTCCTACAGTGACTCAACAAAACTCCTAAAATCTTAACTATCTCTTCATATTCCTAACTAATCAGCTTCTCTCATGTTCTCCAATCATTTGGGAACATTTACAATTTCTCTCTACATTTAACTAAAAATCACTCAAATATGAATAATTACATAGGAAATTAAAAACATGAGACCCCCCTATGTCTTATACAATTAAAAAGTATTCCTTGAGCCTAATGCCCCTGCATCACACTCCCAAGGTTCAAATTGATCATGATCTCCTAATCATGTGTCTGCAATTTTGTTTTCCTCGATCCCATACTCTGTTTTGTTGTTGTCCAACAACTACATCATCCTTCAACTGCACTTCTACAGGTTTCCATATCTTGTTCTGCAACTCGCCTCCATGTATGCTTTCACAGTCTCTTCTTATATTTCCTTTGATAAAATCCTTCTGCTTTCTTGCTGTTGTCTACTGATTTTGAGACACCTTCATCATCAGTTCCCTGGTGTTTTCAATTTCTCTGTCCAGTTTATCTTCTATCTGGAAATCTCTTTGCCTCTTGCTGCTGCGTTCAATTTCTGTTGCTGCCAACATTGCTGCTCTTGTTGTCCCACATGTTACTAACATGTTTACAACTCCTGCAGATGTGACCCCCCATGTTGCTTCCTCCCAAAATTATTGTCCCTCTGCAACATTCTCTTGCTCATAACCTGTAAATTTACTTTTAAAAGGTAAAATATCCTTTAGTTCTCTAACTGCAGTAGTATAACCACTCATTCCTCCTTGTATACTAGTAAGCTACTTAAATTCTGCAAAATAGTATCTGCTCCTAGTTCTTCCACAGCTTTAGGCAATTTCATTCTAGTGTCTGCAATCTCCTTCTCCTGTTTAAATGTTTCCAGCAAACATTTCAGCCACTCAATTTGTACTTGTTTCACATCCTCAATATGCTACAAATTAATTTCAGCATCTTCTTCTTCTTCTTGGACAATATTCAGTAATTGTATTTCATCCCCTTGATTGATTCTAGAAATCAATTCAAGTTCTTCAACCACTGTATCTTCATCTTCTATCAAGATAGAATTCTGATTCTCCATCATTGTAGAATTTTTAAAAATCTACCCCACAGTCTGCTCTTGGTCCATCAAATAAGCCAATTCTTCCTTTTCACCAACAGTAACAAGTTTCTGCATGACTATTTCATCTTCCTTCTGCAAAAATTCTTCTACTCTCAAGACAATTCCAAATGATGGATTGTCTTTTGTATCGCCTATAACCACAATCAAACTGTCAGTGTCAAAATCACAAGACCCAATGGTCTTGATTGATGATCCAGTCACCAATTATTTTCTCTGCAGTTCCAAGTCTCCTTCAGGACTCAGAAAATCTTCACTATCTTTCTCCTCCGCTTCTAGATTTATCTCCACTGTTCCAATCACCATGTTAAAATGATGATCCTTCACTATGTTTTCAGCCAACATAGTTTCTCTTTCATTCAATTCTCTGACAATTTTCATTTGTTGTTCTTCCTTGCCTACATAACTGACACATGAACTTTCAGCACTAAAATTACAAGGTCTCGATACTTCTTCCTCCTTTGACAACACATCAATATTTTGCTCTGATTTTCCTTCCAATTCCTCTATCATCACATCAGTATGCTGATTTGTATCCCCCATGAGACTGTCAGTTAGTCTCTCCTTCTCTCCCTCATCTATTTCATGAATTTCCTTCTATTGTGATTCACCAAAATGAACTCCTTAATTTTGCTGAATCATTTTCTTATCCTCTATCCACTGATTTTCATTCATGACAATTCCTCTATCTTGCTTATTCAGCAATCTATCCCATGCATAGGTCCTCTGCTTCTCCAATTCTCTTCTTTGAATATCCAACCTTCTATACAATCCAACAACTTCAATTGGAGTAGATTTTGGGAACCTTACACAACCTTTTATACCTTCACTTGTTCTTGACCAATCATCAGATGGTCCTTCATCTCTTGTCTCAATACTCTCATTAGGCTCCTTTGTCTTCAATTCCTCCTAAGATCTTGCTATCTCAGCATTAATATGAACAAATTTCAGATTCAATTTCTCCTCCTCAACAAACTTTAAAGCTTGTTCATCTCCCTGTGATGTACCTACAAACATACACAAATCTTTAGTTTTAAAACCACAAGACTTTGCAGTCTCGGTTGCTTCATTTATCAATGCCTCAGACTGATCCTCTTCTTCTGTAGAACCTGTCATCACCTTCCAATTGTCAGAGTAAAAAATGAAAGGCTTTACATCAGCTAGCTGATCTGGACTTATCCAATACCTCAGGAAATCATCAATGATTTTCTCTTCAGCAAGACAAAATTCTTGTTGCCTTAAGTCCTCATCGGGATTCATAAGATCCTTCATAGATCTGTATTCTTCTCCTATACCCATGGCTTCATTATGTCCTACCTCACAAACAAAAACTTCCTTTTTCAACTCAGCTGCTCTGAGTTCTGCACATTCCAATTGTGCACTCTTCCTCTGTTCAAGCTTTCTCAGCTTCTCTGCAAACATGAAAAAATCATTAGATGTAAATTCATTTGACCCCTTTGTCTCACTTGAAGTTTCGGTCTTCAAGTCCTTCTCTAAATACTCAATCATCCTGAGTAATACCTCTTTCTGCTGAGCATGTACAACCTGTTCTCTCTTCAGTTGTAGCCTATACCACTTCACCTTCTTCTTCATGAGCCAACCAACTCTCTGGATTTCCTCTATCATCATATTCAGTTTGTTAAATTTTTCTCTGATCTCAGCTACCTCTTTCCAATATTCTGCATCAGTCAATTTCTTCCTCATGCCAGTTGTCCTAGCATCTTCTTTCTCTTTTCTATTGTGGCCTCTCTCAAAACCTCTGCAATATCTGCTATGACTATCAGTAGTCATCCTTTTCTCCATGAGTTCTTCACTCACAAGCTGCACTAAGCCTCTGCAACAGCAAGCTCTCCTGCTGCCACTTACATCACCAATCCTTTCCTCCGGATCTAGGCTTTTGGCAAGTACTGGTTTTCCTTCTGCTAGAACCTTTGGGCACTCTCTTCTGCTCTCTCTAGGCTTCACTCTGCAACTTTTAAAACTTATTCAACCTTTTTTGAATCTCTCGAGACTCTGCCAAATTATTCTTCCACTCAGAATCCCTTGTTGGACTCCTTCATCACTTCTCTCAAAGCTGTGATCTGCCTTTGCTGAGATTTCCTCAATTTCATGCAATCTGAATTCTGCCAACAATTCTTCAAACCAGAGTTAAAAAATCCTCATCAGCTCACCTTCTCTTGAGAACATTGCAATTTTCCTTCCTATTCAACCTTTAGTTGAATATCAAGTTCACTATCATCATCATAAAAACTATTTCTTCACTTTCTGCAACCACAATTCTGCAGTTACAAATTTCAAATCAGATTTAAAATTATTTTACCTGCAAGATTCCTACATGATCTCGTTCTCCATTTATTTCTGAAATATTGTTTACTGCAATTGTATATCTGCTGCATACCAGATTTAAAAATCTGATCTTCCTTCATTCTCTCATCACATGCACTCATTCAGATTTTATTACAAAATTTTCTTCACTTCTCAACAGAGCTATCCTGCTCTGATACCACATGATGCCAGCTCTCCCATAATCTCCAATCTCTATGCATATAAAAATAATGCACTCTAACTTTATGCCCAATAATTTTAAATCTAGGAAAACACTAACACTATGTGGAAGCTTTAATATCTCAAATCTGAGATTTGAGATATTAAACTAGTATTCTCTTATGGTTATAAACCCACAATCTCCACTCTGCATAAAAGTGGACGCACCCAATTATAATCTCAATCTGAGCAAATCAACTAAATTTCGGAAGCTTCTTATCAAAGGTTAAAACTATGGTTATGAAACCATACACATGGTTATATGACACTTTTCATATGCAGTTGAACCCAAACTTCAAATTACATTTAAAAACCAAAGTTAACCACGACCCTCACTTCATAGGCTTCGAATATTTATTCGAATTTCATGTTTAAAGCTACTATATAATGGTTCAATAAATATATGCTCACGGCTCCCTCATTCCACATCAACATAATGTATTTACATTTGCGATGTCTTCAATCCACATGCTATGAATAATTATAAATACCTTTGACCACCACTCACCAATTCTGATGTCAATACGCCCAACTTCCCTTTAATTCATACTTGTATGAACTTACCCATGCATATCAGCAAACATTACGTGAAGTCTTCATGGCATTAAATTAAAATGCCAGTGCCAATATAAAATAACATTCGGCCCCACCAATTAACGTACCTATAATCGACGGTCAATATACTCTCGCGTTCCAAAACCCAATTTCACGTTCATCCAACGATAATCACGCTACCAAGATGCGCAAAGGTTATTTCTTAGAAATTATGCGATAAAAGTGGTTTTTATAAACCACTCTTTGCCATGCGTCAATTAGGTAACGATATCGCGTTTTTTTTTCTCAAATCCACTTACCATTTAAAAATTGCGCGAAAACCATAAATGGTTTCTGATTTCTGCCTTCGTGGTTCCTCCTCGTGGTTCCATCGCTATTATTAACTCTCTTCATATGTTAACCCTTGTTCCTCGAAATTTTAACACGACACTTTTGCATGTTATAATGCACCGCTCCATCAGATTTATGTTGTGCATTCAAGGTTCAATCAATCCCATAAATTACCAGTCTTCAAGCATCGACTCCCATATTTTCAGTTGGATTCCACTCCAAATAATTTTTTTATATATATTGTTCCTTCAACAGCTCCTTTCGATTCGACTTGTTATGTACTCATAGCTCCATTTCTTTCGATTCTCAAATTCCCATTCGATTCCAAGGTTCATTAAACCTAGCATCTTCAACTAATTCAAGCCTTCTCTTTAATTAATGACAGTGCGCTCCCATTATGTTTCAATACGCTGCTTCAGCATTGCTTCGATTCAACTTTGCGTATAGATTAGTTTCATATCCAATGTCTGTGGATCAAGTCCACAGTAAACCCCCAAAGCACAATTTTCAACCTTGATTTGAACGCATTGCTTAATTTCAAACAATACACCCCATTCTGTTTGTGCACCCCCTCTTTAGATCTAATCTATTCAGATATCGAACTCCCTCTAAGTCATCGACCCTTGCAGCGGTCAATGACTACAATATTCCTTTCGTTTTCTCAAGGGAATGCACAAACCCCTCATGTATTTAGTTCAAACAAATGCCGACACTAATTAACATTTATTCTTTTATCAAATGCAGAGTCTCATTTAACTTACAAATCACAGATTTTCATCACACTGGTTTGTACAATTACTTAGTGGAAATTGAAGCCCATTTACACAAAAGCTAAATCAAACAAAACCCATACAATGCTGAAACAGATTCTTCATATATGCAGATGAATTTAATTACAAAGGCTTCTGGTCTTGGCTAGATATTCAATCATTGGCCGCTCTACAACCTACTCCGTCTCTGAACAACTATCCTACTCTCCAGATCTCCCGATTAATGCATTTTAGGCCTACATTTATACAGGATGTTAATGAATTGATTCAGCTCCTATAGTGACTCAACAAAACTCCTAAAATCGTAACTATCTCTTCATATTCCTAACTAATCATCTTCTCTCATGTTCTCCAATCATTTGGGAACATTTACAATTTCTCTCTACATTTAACTAAAAATCACTCAAATATGAATAATTACATAGGAAATTAAAAACATGAGACCCCCCTATGTCTTATAAAATTACAAAGTATTCCTTGAGCCTAATGCCCCTGCATCACCATACTTTAAATTGAGAACTAAAATAATAATTCTCCACTGAGACCATCAATTCTGTGACTAGTTTCATATTATCAACATCAACTAATACAGAGGAAAATCTCTCTGAATTAACCACCAAAATATTTACAGTACCTAAGGGAGAGATAACTTGTGTTATTTGAGATAAATTAATTGGTCTTGTGATATTTGGATCATTTGGATTAGATCCAACACTTTAAACTTCAGGAATTGGTTCATCTATGTTCTCTCTAACTATCATCTATTCAATGGTGGTTTTGAGTATATTGGTTGTTATTGCTCTGACTGCCTTGTTTCTGCAATATTTCCTCCTTCAACCTCTAATACATGTCCCTTATTTGACCTTGTGTCTTGTTCATTATGTTTTTCAACCCGATATAAATTTGTTGGAATTATATCATTTGGAATGTCCCGAGGCTTGTATTTTGAATTTCCTTACTCATAATTTTGTTTCATGATAACATCACCTTTAGCTTCATCTTGAAGAATTGTTGGATTAATAATCTGTCTAGCTTGAAGCTTAGTAAGAGAAACAATTGATAGTGTAGCTCTTTCTTGAATAAAGGAGACACAAACACACATATATTTTCTCTATAAGCTTGAAAATTCCTTTTCACCACTAGATTTCTTAAAGTATATATTATGATAATAACATCATCAAAAGTAAAGGTATCTCTCAACAAATGATCAAAAGGGGGACCTTGATAATCATAACTCTTTCAATGCATGAATGAATTGAGGTGTGCACTCAATATCTTAATACAGTCATATTTATAAAAAGGAATTAGGTGCAACTAAACTCCTTTAATACCTTTAGATGAGAGTTATATAACTCTCACTCGAGATTCTACCTTGGGTAAACTCTCACACGCAAACTCTTAGCAGATTTGTAAAACTTTCGGGTGAGAGTTTACCCGCACTGTTAAATTTAACCTATGGTGGTTTAAAATCTCATCTGAGGTTTTAAAATTTCGTGGCTGAGAGTTTATTAAATGTCTCACCTGAGAAATTATCTCGCCCAAGAGTTTCTGGTCAACGAAAAACCCAAAAAATTCTACATTTTTCAAGAACTTGCAGCTTTGGAGGGGCAGAACACCTACAAAAACATAATGTTATCTTTCGAACTTGGTACCATTAGATTCATCTCTGAATATAGTTTCTAATGATGTAATATTTGTGGAGTTTCATCAAAAAATTCAATTTATTATTAATTTTATACTAGTGAAATTTCATTGTTCTGAAAATTGCAGTGAATGAAAATTCAATAACTTTAAAATGGCAACACCAAAAAAATCAGAAAAAATCATATTTCAATTCCTCTCCTTGTCTTCTTCAAAAGGGTATTCTCATTTTTCTTATTGACGATCACATTGAAAACAAAATGTAGGGCTCATAAAATGTATTGAAACATCAATGTTTGTTTGTCTTCGTCCATTTCAAAAAATAATAAAAAATAGTGATTTAATCTAAAAATTACCAAAAAATAGTCATTGCAGTAGTGAAGTCTATGTAGATTATGATGATATGGTTTATTTATAAAAAATGAATAACCATCCCTAAAAACAGTTAGGGTTCAAAAAGTGACTAATTATGTTTGCCTGAAAATTTCAAGTATATGAAGTTAGTAAACAACAAATTTACCCCTCTATATGTCAATATTTTTTTTTTTTTTTAAATATGAGTATGGAGGTAAGACAATTCTCTACAAATCTTGTTTTATTTCAAAGCATAATTTGCATTGAAAATATGAGTTTAGTGGAGTTGAAGTTGAAAAAAAATAGAAAATTACAATTTTCAACGTCAAAAAAGGGCAAAAAGTGTTTCCCAACTTCATGTTTTCACCTTTCCTCCACTACATGGCCTCTATCGAGGAGGGAATAAAGACCAAATTTAATTTGAAAAGTCAACCAAAGTTTCTTGGAATGTTTTGATAACAATTTGGTTATCCCATGCATGGCTTTTCAATTAGCTATTTCTCTGAAAGATAATCTTTTCGGATTAAAGGTTGGAAGCAGGGGAGTTGTATCACAACCAAATGTCTTGAAAGAAGAGAATATTTCCTCTAAAAACTATTGTTCAATGCCTCGTAGAGAATTACCAAGATCACCGCTTTCTAAGAGGGGGTTGAACATGTAGCAATTGATACAAGGGTGCCATGAAATGGTCACAAATATCATACATGTGATTTTCATATTGAGACATAAAGAGTGTTTATGCTCATAGAGACAGCCTAGAGTTGTGATAAACCAGTGCCTAGGACATCTTAGCATAGCAAGGAGCATATAATATAATGTGTGAAGTTGTCAGCTTCAGCTCACATGCTATCTCCTGTAAACAGGGAAATAAAATAGAATGGGACCAAACCCTCAGAAACTGACACAGGAAAAGAGATACTGCAGAGGCAAGATGCAGAACTCTAATACAAAAGCAACAGACAATTCAGAGGTAGTTTACTGCAAAGCGGGCCGATTCATAAATACTTCACAGACATAAATTATCAAAAGGTGGATGTAGTGAAAGAAATATTGAGAAGATATTAGTTAACATTGAGCTGATACCCAGATATACAATACCACCATGTGTGGGCTTACCAATCTAAGAATCCATACATGATAATAGCATTTTAAAAGCACTCTCTCAAAGCAACTAATATAGCAGAAGTATGGATAGCTGTATAATGGAACAGAATATCATGCATGAGCCATATTTAGAGCGCTTGACTGATCTGAGCATGGGCATCAACTAGGATGAATCCATACCAAAAATCAATGAGCCACTCACATTCCAAAACATGATACAAGAAATATGGATGAAATGAAATGTTCTATTAATATAACACAATAAAGAAGATTACAGACTATGAAATACCAAAGACCAGAATCCTCTTTGACAGATATAACTCCTCCTCACTGAGACCCTATGGGCTCTAAGCCTTCATACAAGAATTTTACAAAATGTATGCAAAAAGCCTTTCACTGCATAATTTTCTGATAAAAATCTGGAACCCCTACAATACGTTTCTTCATGGTTTTTATAGGAGAAACTAAAACCTAGCAAAAGAGGTAGGTGATGAACATTTAATTGTATCATTAAAAACAAAATGGCGGAAAAAGTGCCCGCCCATACTGCTCGACGGCGCTGTAGAGCTGAATGTACTATGTGGCCTGCTAACTGAAATGAATGCACTGGGTAGAAATCTCTCCAGGAACACGGCAAAGCAGTAAAATCACATAAACATTCCATCCTTTCCTGGAGAGAAAACTCTGCTGAAATCAAATCTAGAGGGCATTGCTTTCAGTGCATAAATATTTTAGGTGATCTCCAGGATCTTCAACCTAGTACTCAGCCCTCAAAAGGTTAGATCAAGGCCCCAAAATCTTCAATTACACGCCTTTGATTATCTACCTTCCACTGATATTTCTCTACTGCTCCATTAATGATTCCAGCTGCGCAATCTGTGCTTTGAATGACTCTAGAGGGTTTGACAGATTTTAATCCTGCTTCATTAATGGAAGTCTTATCTATTTTCCTTCCAGGGACCTTCTTCATAAATTTTTCCTCTGCAAAATGGTCCTTTGACGTGTTCTCATCTTTTGTAATGGATGCTGCAAATTATGATAATTCTCCGTCATTGTAAACCTGCAAAACACATAAAGTTGTCAAGAAACAAATGCATGGGGACGGCGATGCAATGGAGATGAATGTGTAATAGAGCAACGTGATGAAGTGGCGGAAATATGCAGGGTGGTAATGAAAACGAAGTGGAACTATGGCAGGTGGACTGGGCGGAGGTTTTCAATGTAAAATGAATGAAGTTTTGGTTTAAGACAGGAATATATATGAGAGGAGGAAACAGGTGACACACACATGGAATAGGTGACGGGTGTACGTACGAAAGATTATGTGGAAAGGATGACGTGGAGCGCTGACAATGAGACTGGTCAACGGCGGGAATGATGGAATCTTGACCGTCCGATCTCAGGAGGAGATCGATGGTTGAAAGAGCGACAGAGGTGATGGACAGTGGGCCAGGGGTGCATTTGTCGTGGGTTAAAACTTGTGCAGCTTCGGAGCGTGATAGCTGTTGGATGAAGAGCTTCACATCGGACGGCTGACGGCGATATCTTTGGGCGTCCTGTTCCAAACAATAACGCGCGATGAATGGCGGTTTTGGAACCGTACACTGGGACACGTGGCAGACAGTGTATGCAATCGCTGGCCCAACGAGAATTATCGCTCTCCGCCGAAAGGCGGTGCGATGAATACCGGGCAGTTTTGGAATAGTGTTTTCGGGCGTAGGGACCACCACGGCGGGAGGGATGCGGTACGTTGATCTATGGTTTGATCGAACGGCTCAGAATGCGCCCGATATACTTTGATAAGCGCCTAGTGCTTTTGCCCTCAGTTCCAGCACTGAATTTGCATGGAGGGAAAGGGTGCAGGGGTCTGGCCGAAAGGTGCTAGGCTTTACAGATTTTCAAATATGGCTTTTGCGGCCTTTTTAAATGTAATTTGGGGGCAGGAAAGGTAACGGTAGGCCGAAAATGGATTCCTTAGGCCACAAGAGGGGATTTGCAAGATTTAAACGGGGTTTCTTGTGAAAATTTGATAGGGAGCTGATTATGATCAACAAAGAGAATGGAATATTTTTTTGGAATAGGTTGTTCCTCTTCTAACCAACCCCATTTTAGAGTATTCAATGGTAAGATAGTTATAACAACCTTCGTTAGATAGGATGTCATGCAGAAGGGTGGACCAAAACTTAGTGGCTAAGATAATGTTTCTCTAACTGTGTTTATCATATTATTGGACAAGATATATGCCCCATTGAATATATTGGCCTTATATACAATGCCATGAAACAAAGGAACCCATTATTCTTTGAAATGGTTTGGGCTAGGTTGGCCATATAATCTAGAAAGCATGAATACCACTAGTGAGTGTGGAGATTTTAACTTTACAATAAGATATATCTTATTCATTTTAGTTTTAAACTCATTGGATTCAACAATACACTTATTAATACACTTTTTTGGTCCATTATATGTTTAACCAACACTTTACTTTGAGAATAATCTAGATAATCAACATTGAAACCAACTTCAGAGATATCTAATTTGTATATTTTTTGTAAAGTATCTAGCCTCCATGAACCAACTTTTCAAGATTAGCATGAGAAATTATCCACCATACAATGTCATAATAGGGGAGCATAGTTTGCTTGGTTATAATATTGTGAGGTATGGTATGTTGGATATCGATACAGTTGTTGATGTCAGAGCTAGGATATTCTTCTAAAATATCATCTTCAATTGGTATTTCTATTTTTTTCTCAAATAAATAAAAAACTTCCTGCCAATACATGGTGATTGGTAGCCCTATTCAATAAGTAGTGTCAAATATAAAATGCCACATTTGGAATCTTACATTTTGTGCTTGTCTCTTACACTATGGTTTTTTCTTTCAATGCCTACGCAATGGGATTAATCCTCTTCACTTTCCCCTTCTTTCCCATTTTCCTGCAAAATCAATTAGGAAACCATGAGAGCATGAATATCCAGATATTTAAAAAATTTGTAAGCTAATAGAGTAAATTAACTCAAGATAATTGCAAAAATATGTTCAGCTAATGACAATGATGTATCATGGCAGCAGAGTAAAAATTACGAGTAAAACACTTGAATAAATGCATAGGGTATTATTTTAGATTTAGGAGGAAATCAATAATTGTTTATTTAATGACAATAATTTTTCCTAATAACTCTTCATATAACACCAACCTATAAATTCGTTTCAACATGAATTCATATCTAATCAATATTTAATGAATTTTATGGATAAAGTTGTTAATTCAGGCGGTCTTCCTAGATAAATTTCTATTTCAGGGTGGATACCAAATTTATGGTTTAAACCATCATTTGTAATTAATTAGTACTAATATTAATTATATTTTGTTTAAATGTGTTTAAAATTGATTACTATTTTAATTTAACATCTCGATATTCATGGTCTGATGAGTGCAAGAGGAACCAAAGAGATCAACAACCTAGATAACAGACTTATTATTTAATAATTGAAACTAATTAAGTAGTTATTAACCTAATCCTTAATCAAAGCATTCTTAATCCATATTTGAGCATCTATGATTTGGGATATACAAAACATTTGATGAAAACTTAATTAAACTGAGAGGGGGGTGAATCATCTTATTACATTCATGGACATTAATTTGATTTTCTTTAAACTCATTAACTGAACTTTTAAATGAGAACATTAACACACAAAGACCAACATATTTGAAATGTGAACAAAAAGTAATAAATAAACCAAAACATCGCATCTGAACATAATAGCAACACATATGGGGACCAACTAGAAATGGAAACCCATAAAGGGAGAAAAACAAAGCTTTGTTATTGTTGTGATGCAAAGGAAAACTGCTACTCCCTTATTACATCTTATTTTTTGTAGGCTCCAACCTACATGAGGCTACTAACTCAATTTTTCTACAATCTATAACATGCAAGGAAGCACCAAGCCCCATATGTTTTCTACAGGATACAACCCACATGAGGCTCCTATCTCAATAGGCTCCAACCTGCAATTTATTAAGCTAAAACTTGAAAGGAGATCACTATAATCCCAGGATACAAACAAGAAATAACAATGTGTTGGTTACCTGGTCTATAAATTTGCATACCTCCATCATTTTTCATGCTTCTTCTTCCCCTCAAATATTCTTCACATCAGCTCTATATATTTGCTGGGCAAGTAGTAAAGAGCACCTCAATCAACTCTCATATTATCTAAATCTCTAACCATTCAACCTTTCAAAAGTACATATTTTTATAAAGATAATTTTTTAGCTTTTAGTATTCCACACAAGAATATCAAGTGAACAGTATTTCCTCTTTTCATTCCACCAATTCATTTCACACTTTTTCATATTTTGAATATTAAAATAAAAAATAAATACTCCATCCTGTTAGGGTCCTATAAATAGGTAATCAAAGTCTGTATGTCCAGTTATTTGTTTCGATAATCTGCTTGTAAAGTTTAGCCTATAAATTCACTAAGTATTATAGTCTAAATTTTCCTTGTACATAAAAGTGTCAATGTTGGTCAAAAACATTGTAAATATGTCTATCACAAGGAGTCTTGCAGCTTTCAAGATCCCTATGAGGTTGTCTTTTTAAAAATTTGAAATCATGGATATATTGGGTAATTATGAAAATCAATGAGGTCGTGTCATAGGGAATTTGGTCATCATAGGTCCGTTTGGGTGTCATTCATTAGGATTAGTTATAGTCATGTCGATCAATTGTAAAGGGCATTATCATGTTATATGGCATCAACAAATGAACAACAGTATATTCTAAATTTGGAAAGATCATCTTTGTTGCACTCAAGAATGTAATGATCCAAAAAGTACCATAATTTCTTAGCAAGAAGCAGGTTTCTTTGTAAACTAATCAAAATTTGCATGCATTTCATCCTTTACCTTCAAAAATTGTGGGCATTTCCATCTCCAGGAGCTTTTGAGAAAGGTTTGTTGGTGCTACAAGCAAACTTCAAAGGATGCTACACTCCAACTCAAAGAACAAAATTTACTTCAAAAAATCGTCATTTCCAGGTGTGTACACCGATCTAAAATATTTCATGTATACAAATTGAAGAGCTCACATCAATTGGCTATCTTAAACTGTTTCAAGCCCAACGATTCTCGTGAGAAAGGTGTTATGCACACAGGTGTTGCGCACGTTGATGTTGCGCTCAAACACAGTATTGCATCTCTTGTCCTCTTTGCTTGATCAAATGACCTTAGAAGCTTGGTTTTTCTACCTCAAAGATACTATGAAAAAATATAAAATGTTACTATGTCTTGTGATAGTCAAATTAATCACTCCTCTGCTGCTTTGTTCTTGATTCCCTCAGCGCTATGCTCAAGAGGTGTTGAGCTCAGAAACATACTTATTTTCCATTTGCTTACCTATCCAAAAGTATTTAAATTCAAATTTTTTTAGCCCCCATTACAGTCAAATTGCAAATACACATGTTTGGAAAAGTCTGTCATAGGCTTGAGTTGTGTTTGGAAACTTGAATTTATCTTTCATGCATCATTGCGCTTGAGGTGCTACGCATAGGATAAGTGTTACGCACAGACTAAAACTGAGTTTCTATTATTTAATCTACAATTATCAATTGTGAAATTTTGTTCATGTTTTAGTCATTCTAAGGTTAACAGAAACATTTTTAGCTCAAGTATTGAGGTATAAATTTTTGATAAAGTATTAAAACCCTAGCTCAAAAATTTTACTATCATAAACCTGTTTAATGACGAGGAAGTAAAAAGGAGGTTAAATTGTAATATTTGAACCACAAGACCTCTCTCTCATCAACTCAGACCCTTCCATCAGGGTAGCTTTTGAACAAACAGGTTTTCTTAAGTTCTGTGAAAAGATACAGGGGTACCATGTGGAGGTGACTAAAGAGTTTTCCATGAATTTGGATGGTGATAATGCAAAGGTTAGTAAACTAAAATTTGTTATGACAGGGTCCACTATAGCATAAGCCACATGAATACCTTTGGAGGGGGAAAAATGGTTCAAAGGGATTCCTTTGGAGTTGGAAAATTATAAATATTTTATGAAGCCATATTACAAGAGTAAGGAATTTGGTGTTGTAGTACCTAGTGACCATTTATTTGAAAACTTTAGCAAACTTCTCAAAGTCATTCAAAATTATTTCACCTACGAGGGAAGGTACACCAGGGTTTATCAATATCACTTCATGCTTATTATGCACTTCACTGGTAAAAAGACCCTTAATTTTCCCTTTTTCCTTTTCAGGAGTTTGGGCAGGATCCTTGAGGGAGTAAGAATTAAAAAGGGTATGGTTGATTCAGGTTTGTTTCACTTCTCATTGATAAAATTGTTGATATTAGAGGAGCTACAAAAAAAGAAACAATTATGCCTATATTTCCTATTTTCATCCAAGTTCACATTGCAATTTGTTGGAATTCCATCAAGTCACAAAGGTACTCCATCCAATACTAATATTACCTCTTCATTTCTAAAGAGTTCCATCAAGAAAAAGATGCTAGTTTCAGTTGAGTCATCACCAAAGAATAAGGGCAGGAAATTATAGCTTTCACTAGAAGTAGTAGAGATTCTAGTGCAGAAATCCACTCACAAAGGAAACTGCTAAAAGGTTGTCATTGGAGAAATGAGTTGAAGAGTCTGTATAGCCTTAGGGAATTCAAAAACATACAGGTTCTACTAATGAGAAGGATAAGCTGGAAAAGGAGGAAGAGAAATAATTAAAGGAAGCTCACTTGGTCATAGCATAACTACAATAGGAGAATAGACATTTGAAGAAGACTATCAAAGAAAAAATAGTTAAAATTAATGAAAAATTACCTGTGGCTAAAGCTACACCAGTTGTTGATAAAATTAAGGGAAAAAGAAAGGTAAGGAAGGAATAGGTCAATAAGAAAAAATAGCTACAGTCAGGGTCACAATATCATCATCCACAAAGTTGTAAACTCAAGAAGGAAAGACAATGCAGGAAGAAAATGTTGATGAATGTAAGTTTACTTTCATGAGGATGAAGAAGAAGTTGAAGTAGGCATTGATGAAATTTATAGGATTAAGAAAAGTGATGAAAGTGTTATCAGCCTATTTTTCTATCCCTACATCTTTGACCCCTAACCCTCATTGCTTGATTACTTTTCCCTAGTAGGAGGGGCTCATTTTCTCAGTTTTGACTCTGAGTCATGGGCTAACATGATTATGCGCATGACCCAGGGGCTTGAGCTTCTACCGAGGCTTATTGTGCCCATGGAAATGGCCCTAATTTATCAGTCTGGAGCCAACAGTCCAGGGAACCTTCAATGTTCACTGAGTTACTAGGAGACGAGCTCAATTACTCATTTATTCGAGTTGGCCAGGACTGATCCACTAGAATTTTCCTTAACTCCTTGTCATCCTAAGCGTCCAAATTCAGCCTCTAGAGACATGTCATTCACATATTTAAGATAGATAATTTGAGAGGGTCAGGTTGGTCACATTTTTGTTGGTAGCTTTTTGGTTGGTCACCAGAGTCATAATTTTAGTTCCAGAGAGAGCCATGCTGCTACTGAGATATTGACACCCTATTTCTATCTTTCCATTATCTTGAGAGCTTGTGAGGTCTCATGCTATAGGAGAGTTCTCTTCATACTCTTATCTAGTGGGGAAACTCTACCGAATCATAGAGAGGAGAAGTTGGAAGTAAGGTATCGAAGCAAAATTTTATATATTAATGAAGATCTATGTTCCCTTCCTATATATTATTGGATGTTCAGATATTACAATTGTTTTATGATATCATTCATCTAACAATATTCTGAGGAATATCACTTGTTGTATTTGTATGGTTGTGACTATTTATTGATGTATATATCGTAGGAACATTGGATATATCACTCGTTTGGAGCACAACAGATTGACATTGAATTCAAGATCCATCCCCAACCTACACGGAGGAAATGTAGCTTCTTCTTCCTCATAGCATTAAAATATTGCATGATTGCTTGTGGATCATAATGGATTTGGAATCTAGGATGTCTTCTTAATTAGGCTTGTCTTTTCTAGTGATCTAACAGACACAAGGTCATGGGAAACAACTCCTTGAAGTTTTTCCTGCAACAGAAGTGGTGCTTTCAATGAGAGCATGCTCACTTCTCTATCTTATTTGCTTTAGATCCTGATCAGATCCTCCAGTCTATGTTTTTTTATCTTCCTTGCATTTTTGCGATTGTTTTTGTCTATTTTACAGGGTCATTGCCTCTGCTTGCTGATATTTTTGTTACTGATTGTGCAAGGAAATTGGTTTTTTCCTCTTTGGAACCCTCGTCATTGCCTTATAAGGCTTATCCCATGGCCTAAGAACCTCTGAGCCGCTGGATGGCAAGCTTATGCCCACGGCCAGTCGCTAGCAGGGAATTTTGATCCTGTGGCCAATGTATTTTGGCTTGTGAAACTTCTCCCTTTCAATTTGATTTCTCTATTTTGGATCTGTACTATCTGGGCTTATTGTTTTCTTGCTGGATCTATTCTAGATCTCCTCTTGTTATCATTTTTCTTTTTATTTTCTAAGTGCCTCTTTATAGAACCTAATCTCTTTCATTAGGCATCAAGCTTGTTGATTGATTTTCGATCTATTGAAAAATAGTTGGATCCCATTACTTGCTATAGCTTATCAGCTGTCCTATGGTCCTGATCTGATCTATTTAGATTAATTTTTCAAGGCCTCCCTTTGTTTATCATCGCTTGATTTTTTACTTGAGTTTTGGTTGGCTTCCTTGGATTGAGGTTTGGGTTTGATTCCCTGATTACATTATCAGTTTGGGTAGATTATATTCATCATTTGATTGGGTGTGATATATAGTTTGCATTCAGATCTGGAGATTGGTCCTCTTATCCATTCTTTCTTGTTAAGTGATCCATTTGATTTTTGGTCATTAGGGTCACGATCGATGGTGTCATGACTGGTTGTGCAGTTGTCATTCTGATCAAGTTCTGTTGAGAGTGCTTTGTCACATTGTATCACCTATTTTAGGATATTTTTAGGCCTATTTGCGTCTAGGGTGAGGTTTAGTCTTTTGTAGAACAATGGCCCGAGTGGTGCCATTGTGCTATAGCCCTATCTTGATTGAAATTGCCATCTTTTGTTTCCACTTTGGATTTCATTTTTCATTTCTTTGAGTGTGTTTTTGTTTGGGTTTTGTTTCCTTAGCTGTTTCTATTTTGGAGTGCCTTGAATTCTTTCTTGGAAGACTTGTTTTTATCTCTCTCAGATTCATTTTTGGTGTGTTTTTGGGTCATTAATTAGAATTCTTGGGATAATTTTCATTTAGGAAGACTTAATGGAAAAATGCATCTTAGTAGGAATTGGTGTGTTAGATAATATCTTTCCCTCTCATAGCTAGCATTCATAGAATTGAAAATGAAAATTTTCATATAGATGCATTAGGGTGACTAACTAAGAGTCCTACACACCATTTCAATTTCATGTCGCTTCCCACTTGAGTAAACAACAACCATTAAAAGTAATGAAATAATAAAATCAACTTGATTTTTCTTTTATTTTTACTGGTAGTACACCAACATTAGCTTATGCAAGATTCTTTGAGGTATGAGTGTGAGTTAACCACTCCAAGACCAAAAAATCAACTCAGAATCTCATGGTAGGGAGTGAAAATCCATTTGCAGTAGTGCAGTCTGGGAATCCCTCCTTCCACGTGGGTTAAGCACATGGTCACACTTGGCTAAGAGATGTGACACAACCCTACTTGCTTAGTTTCAGGTGGTGTGATATAGCATAATTGTCACGCATAAAAACAATGTTTATCACTTGGGGGCCACTTGGCAGGTAACTCTCTAGGGGATTTCAGTATTGGCTCATTTTGGGGTTAAGTTTCCTTCCCTTGCATGTTGGTTTGTTCTACGACTGTTCCCTCAGGTCGTGTTATTGTATGAGGTGACCATAGTGGTCTTTATTTCTAGGGCTCATACACAGGTACAGGGTCAGGTTCGTCTTCTATGTATCTTGGATGGATATTATTCACTCTCTCAGTCCTCTTGGAGGGTGTTCCACTTGTGGGGGCACTTGTACCAAGTTTGCAACTAAAAGGGCTAGGAAGAAAGTTTCTAGTATAACTATTCCATCGTCAACTTATTTGTATTGTGTTTGTGTGTGATACCTTTTAGTATGTTTCTAGAGTGTGCTATTTGCTCTGAGTTAGTAGTTTTTTCCATAGGTTGTTTGCACTAACTTGACTATGTTTTATTTTCTATCACCCTCTCTTAATTTGAACATTGACGCTCACGTCACCTTAAAGGTTTAATTCCTAAATGAAGTGAACTTATTTCTCTTGTATAGAGAGTGCCTGTAGAAACTCATGACTTAGACCACCATATAGTGTTGGAATCTGTTTCTGGCCCCACTTATAGTGATCTGGTTTCTATTGAGATATTTGCAGACAACTCTGACGCTCCTGCCAAACCACCTTTGACTGATCCTTTAGGGACTCCCTTACTGTGGTTGAATTGTGATGGTTCTACACCAGAATTAAATAAATGATACCAGATTCTTAACCCAATCTTAAGAGTCAGGGAGGGGACACCAATGAACGTTGTCAGAAAGTCAATTTCCCTTGTAAAAATTTTCAAGTCGGTCACCTTACTCATGAGTGTCCTCGAATGGAGGAAGTTCATATTCTCCTTTCACCATCATATTGTCATCATTCTATCATTTTAACTCATCCATTCCATGCACAAACCAAACAACAAATGGTTGCTCAACCTACTAGACCTCTACCAGGTGGAAATGATGGGTCACCTTCCCATCGCCTTCACAACTCAATTGTATTTATGTGCTGATAGTGTGTCAGTGTGACCACACAATCTAAGTACTATGATGCCCCTCAATCGAGTTCTCCTTCCAAGGACTCACTAGCTCCACCTAGTTCCACTATACCTCTCACTCTAGATATGTCTATGGAACTAGTCTATCAACCCCACAAGGGTGTTCTTCGTAAGATGACACACAACCCTTCCACCAGGGCTGCTCAGCACTGTATTATTGTTGAATATCTAGGTGAGGCACCTTGTTCCATCTTCGCTTTTGAGGTCTTGCAAAATTTCCCTCAATAGCGCAAAGCCTTGTTATCTGCCATCGATGGATTTGACCTGTCTGACTCTCAAGATTAAGTTGAGACTCTGGTGTCATTTCTTTTAATTCCGAGAAATTCACTCCTCATCTTCCCCATAAAATTTATTTTCATATTATAGTGCGAGTTTCCCAAAATAATATCCATCACACTCTCGTAGATGAGGGATCTTCCATCTGTGTCATATCCATATCCTGTTGGAAATTTTTTGGCTCTCCAGCTATCGTCGAGTCTAATAGCACTCTCCAATAATTTGAAGGTCATAATTTTATTCCTAAGGGGGTCCTCCCACATTTTTCTATCGATTTAGGAGGTAAAACAATACATGTCGATATTGAAGTTGTCGATGCTCCTTTAGGTTATAACCTGCTCCTTGGTCGTAGTTGATTTTAAGCCATGACTGTTGCAGCATCATCTGTGTTTCGTTTACTTTGATTTCCTCATGAAGGAAAGATCATTACTATTGGCTAGCTTGACTATTGCATGCCATCATCCCAACCTTATAATACCACTTGAAGCACTGTACCACTTGTGGAGGACCATCCTGGTCAGTTTCAGAGTGTTTGCGCTGGAATTTTCAAAAGTTCCACTCTTATGGGATTTTTCCTCAACTCTCTCCACCCACTGCTACTTCATCTCCTACTACTTCTCCTATGTATATGATCTCTTCTGGCACCTGTGGACCCCATATATCTCTTGATCCGTGGGTGGTTCCACATGTCCTTATAGAGGATGATCAATCTAGTGAGCACCCTTTACCACCTATTGCAGAAGATATTGCCTCTTCGATAGTCCCTCCAGTACCTCCTGACACCCGTCAGAAACTCCATCCCAATATGGAATATGATAAGCTTATTTTTACCACACAAGCCACCCCTCCAATTATTCCATGTGACCCTTGATGGAGAGCCTCCCCGGTTAGTCAAATTGGAGTTCATGGATATATCCATTGATAATCATAGGGAGGTTATGCCTCATTTTTCCTCTAATCTCCTTGATTCAAGATCAGCGGAACTTGGAAACATAAATCTTGAATTGACCCATGGGGAACCTCCTCGGTGTTCCTTGGAATTTCCACCCTTGGACCAAGCCAAGTCTTGGGCTTCTAATACTAAACTTGCCACTGAAACATCCAACTCCTCACCACCTGTCGACGAGGGTCTCGTGCCTACATTATGTCTTGATCCTCCTTTATGTCCACTGGGAATTTTTAAAAGTATGACTATGTAAGAATTTCCTTGGCATGGTCAACCTTTCTGGATTGATTAGTTTGACTTCCTTTGGAATGGACCCACTTTGGTGAGCCATATGGCTCCCTTTCCCTCAGTGATTTTGTGTATAGAAACCCTTGGCATGTGCCCAACTATGGGCACACTTTAGCATGACCTACCATACTAAGTTGCGCTTGTACATACTGTACATAAGAGTGAAATTATTTATCCCCTTTTTTGGTTTAGTTTGTGATGCGAGTATTTATCATGCCTTATTTATGTCAAAAATCCAAAAAAATTATAAAATCCAAAAAAAATATAAAATTCAAAAAAAAAATCAAAATATAGGTCTTGTTTTTCCCCCATCCATGATTATTTATTTCATTATGTGATTTAGCCATGGATATAGTCTTTTTAGATGGCTTTTACAATACAAGGTGGTGTTTCTATTACGACATCCATTGGACCTTAGGTGTGTTCCTCTTGAACTGGAAATACAGTTGCCCTCAACCATTTCCAATATGTCACTGGGAATTTGTTGTCACCATGTACCCCATCATCTCGTGGAAAACACAAACTCCATATCACCATGTGAGATTGTCTAGCTGGTGGAGAGAATTGATAATCTAATGTTTGGGGCCTCATCACTAGGATATTCTCAAAAAAGAGGCTCACAAGTAAACTCCCATACCAGCAAGTGTCACTCCTCCTCCTTTTGAGCTTCGTAAATTGGTCCTTCACGTTGGCCACCATCCCTTCACACCAGTTAAACAGGGTGGGCTCCAAATATCATAAACATAACTCTAGCTATGTCATTGTTACTGCATGGGGTGCTACAGACCCTACTACTCGAACCACTATGTAGGCTATAATATGAAGGTTTAAATACTTTATTTCCTCTATGAGTATATTCATTTTTTCTACCCCTTCCACCACCCTACAGTGAGAAGCTCTCATTCTTTTTACTGTCTCTCCTGAGCGGCTATGCACCCCTGTCAACACAACTAGAGCCCCCAGCCTTGATAAACTAATGAGGAAGTATATGTCTCATGTTTCTATGGTGAACGTATTTGTTCCAACAAGGAATTGTTGGGTGTCCACATTGCACCACCAGATAATGTCAGCTAGGAGATACTCTTGGCTTGCCATGCTTGGGACCCTAAAGAACTTCAACAATCCATAATATCTCAAGTCATTGATGGTTGGCGTGTGAGCCATGGATTGAATCTAATTCTCAGAATGTTTCCTCTCTCTCCATTCACACACCATGGTTTCCCCTACACCCACATCATAGATATCACTCACTATCATATTTACAAGGAAACACAGAAAAAAAGAGCTCTAAAAGGAAAAATTTTAAAAATCACTATTATGTCCCTGATCCACAGCCTTGACATAGGTATCCCATAACCCGAGCCCATGGAAAGCCCATAGCCAGAGAGGTTTCCCCTCTATGATGACATTCCATTACTTTTAAAACTCAATGTCTCGACCTCTACATGCATAAATGACTGAGAGGGAATTAATTTCTTGAGATGACCACTTGCCCCTCTTTGCTCCTCCTTAATCCTTCTTTCTCTTACTCTCAAACCCTTATAAGCTCACTCCTTTCTCACAAATAGAGAAGTATGATTTTATTTTATAACCCTTTTTACAATCTATTGGGTATATTCCATAATATTCCTTTTTTAATATTTGGGTCCAAGTGGGTTTTTGAGTTTTATGATTTGTTTTGAGTCTACCTTTTGCAGGGGGACTTGGGAGTCATTTTTGCTTTTATCTTGTGAGGATACTTTTTGTTACACCATTTTTTGGTCATCTAGCCTATTATCATTAGATGAACCCAAGTACACCATGTAAGACCAATTTTACCCTAAGTAAAATTTCTTTCACCATATGAAATAACATTTTTTTTTTTTTTTGTAAATATGGTAGGCCCTCTCTATTTTCTATTTATCTTTAAAAAGCAGGTTACAAAATTAGAAACTTCAGTTATAGCCTCAACCTGCCCGAAGGAAACCAGGTCTGTTGGCCATCTAAGTGCATGAAAAGCGTACCAAAATTGAAAAAGTTTCATTCTTCTGTAGCCTACGTGGGCTAACTGTTCTATGACATTCCTATCTAGCTGCTGATTATGGAAATTAAGTTCATACAAAATTACAATTTTCATCCAACAAAACAGTAAAATAAACTACTATCCATCTGAGGAAGAGACAGGGGCAGGGTCTTTAACATTGGACCCTGGCATGTCCACTTATTGGAGCTGTTGTAACTGTTTTTCCATGCGACCTACTCTGTCGTCCAATTTGCCCATTCGATCAGCTGCCTGGTACTGGGTAATTTTGATATGAGAGAGCTGGTCCTGCATATCCTCCAGCTTTTCCATGATGCGGGCTTCCATCTTTGTTGTACCAATGTTTTGCTTTCCAGGGGGAAAGCTTTGCATGGCTTTTGCTAGCAGACATTTTACTGTCTAGTAGGTATGTATAGTCTGATGAAACAAGGTGAGGTGACCTCGGGTATTGACAGGATCAGTGATGAAGTCAAGAATTTCTGCTTTCGTTTCATTGTCTTCTGGTTCAGTTTGGATCTCTCTTTCCCATCCCCATATTTCTTGACGAATCTTGGAGGAGTTCCCTTTAACATAATTGTCTGCTAGTGTTTCTACAAGCTCTTGGTTGGATTTCCGGCCTCTTTTCTTTGGCAATGGCTCTGGTTGAATTGGTTGCTTCCCTTTCAAGGTCTGAGAAGTTGAGTGGCGTTTCCACATACTCAGCAAAGTCTGAAACTCTAACAGAGATATACAGTAGGTTTTAGTAAGGGCCCGAGTCACTTCACGTGGCCATGTTACAATACTCTTATGAGTATACCAGGTGTGTCTGCGCATCCCGCAGTTGTAAGTTAACCACATACAATCAGTTTGAATGTAAAGCCTGACGTTACTGGGCCTATGAAGAAGCTCAACTCTATACACCCTATTCATTTCTATGAGGGTTTAAGCCCTATCTATCGACCATAAATCAAAACAGAGGGTCCATAACATATTTAACAGAGCAAACAAGTACATGGCAAGGCTCGCTGAACAAGCAGGGATATGGAAATCAGTCCGCAGACCATAATTAGCATATCTGAAAGGAGAAACCATCCTAGAAAGAAACCTGCGAGTAATGATACCCACATTAAGGTTTGAAGCCCTGTCAATCGACCATAAATCAAAACAGAGGATCCTTGATATATTTAACAGAGCAACCAAATTCATGGCAAGGCTCGCTGGAAAAGCAGAGATTGGGAATTTAGTTCGCAGACCATACTTAGCATGTTGTAAAGGAGAAACCACCCTGGACAAAAACTTGCGAGTAACGATACCCACATTAACTCGACAATTCCCCTTCGCGCAGAAGGTGACAAGCCTGTTCGACAGAAGACAGTTATCCTAGTGAATGAGAAGAACTCCATCCCAGGTAACAGCTATATGGCATGGTTCAGGAAAACAGGGTCTAACCCACTTTTGGATGGGTAGATCATAACAAGAAATTTGACTAACACTACATTCTACCATGTTATACCACTTACAATTCCAATCCAGAGCACCGGCATCCATATTCAGAAGAAGGAAAAGGTTATATACATACCGCCACCTAACTGAATTACTGAAAGGAGCCGCGCTTCCAGTCTTCCTCCTCTGCTTCTCCCGAGCGATTGCATGCAATGAGAAAAGCATTACCGCTTGAAGGGAGGTTAGAGGGAAGCTTACCATGCATGAACATTTAACCCAAAAACAAGGAAATTAATTAAATAAATCATTATTTGTTTAATTATATTCCCACCATCTCCCTAAAATAATAAATAAATCATTTATTTATTTATTATTTATAAATAAAGGAATTGACCCAAGTCAAAATACCTTTTCCCTCCAACAAATATAATAAAATATTCCTAAAGGGTGATTCTAGAATTTGATTAACAATATTTTATTCATGCACCGAGTTCTAGAACACCCCAATATTTTGTTATAAATAGAAGGGTTTTCCCCATTCATTAGTCACCTTCATTGCATTAGATCACTCTGGATCTACTCTTGGTCACCTTTTCCATTTTTTCCCTTGTGAGCTCCCATTGAGTTCTATGTTTGTCTGGGTTTTCTACACCAGCTAGAGAGAGAGATTTTAGATTTGAAACGCTGAGGACTTTCAAGAACCCATCCCATTGAGGAGAAATGGAAAACACCTTTCTTGTTCTCCTCTCAGGTGCCCCATTTTTCAATATAATATAAAAAAATTATTTTAAATACATTGTTCTTGTCTTGTCTATTGGATGCATGGAGCCATATTGTATTTTATCTGCTTAATGTCTTTTATGCTTAGATCTGGATTTGTGCAACATTATTTGGATCACCTCACTGCAGATTTAAAGATATTTTGCAGCCATAATCGATGTTAGGGCTAATTTTTATGCGTAGCTAAAGTGATCTTTTACGATGAAAGATTCATACTAACAATTGGCGACTCCACACGGGTTTTCTTTTGCGACCACTGTCGTTTTATATATTCTTGCATATCCAGCTGTTTCAGACCCTAGGGTTTCTCTTCAGTTTTTTTTTTTTCCTATTTTTATGGTCTTTTTCAACTCTAAAACCCTCAAACATTCAAATTTCTAACTTCCGTGTGTTTCTGGCCCTATTGCGCGGGTGATAGACATCAGCCGCAGCTGAGACGACAATTTTTTCTGAAATCTGCCGCCGAGAGAGCTGGATCTGCAGGTCGCACTTATCTGCCCAAAAAGTGCGACCTGGCCTTGAGGTCGCACTTTCCTGCCCCAAATCTGCGACCTGGACTGAAAACAAGTCAGAACCTGCGACCTGCACTTTTTTCTGCAATTTTCCAGCACTTTTTCTGGGTTTGACTGAAGCTTTTGTCAGGGTTTTCCAGCCTCTGTCTCCTCCCGTTTAGACCTGTTTCTGATCTCTTTCACTCAACTAAGTGGGAATCTTGCCCCTTAGGGCTCTAGTACCCTCCACTTTTTTGGGCGAGTTTTATTGTTTCAGAAGTCTGAATTTCTAGAGTTTCAGCCTTGTTTCTTCTAGATCTGACGCCTCATTTTCAGATCCATTGCGATCAGCTCTTATCCCTTTCAAACCACCTCATATAGTTTTGTTTGGGTTCATTTCTAGGGCCGCCTCCTTGCCCCTTCTACTTTTAGCTGATCCCCTCCATTTTAGAAGTAGCCTTGCCTCTGTCTCCTTGCTATTTTCTGCACCTATTTTTAGTAGATTTCTCCTTTAGATCCCTGTCCCTCCTGACCTTAGATCTATTGGCCTCTTTTTAGTGTGATTTGCTTAGATTTTTCCCTCTTATAGACTAGTTTTGAGAGACCCACCTTCTTAGGTTAGATTGATTCATTGGTAGCTGTTAATTTTCTGTTCTTTCAGTCTTATTTACTGCAAATTCAGTTTCAGTTACACAGCACACTTTTTTATTTTACTCTCAAAACGTCTGGTTTAATCAATTAAAATTAACGCATGCCACACACTGACCCTAAGCAAATAAGAGCCTGGTTAACACCGCCTGGAAAAGACTTTAAAATCAATTGACACTGCAACTCTCTGCCCTTGTTTCCTCATTGACCTCACTTGATTTTTCACCTCCCTGCCCTTGTCAGTTTTTCTTCTTCCCATCATCATTGCGCCTCCAAGGCGTTTGTCTCAGAGACTTCTTGGCCTTCACCCTGAGTTTCCGGTTGGTCGAATTCCTCCTTCCCGTCATCATCAAGTAAGTCCTCCCCCGATTCCACACTCCAACTCTTGCTCTGATTGTTTGGGTTCTACCCCTAATTATGGTTCTCCCCATCTTACCTTCACCATGTCTAGTTCAGGACCTAGCCCTAACCCCAGTTCTACGGCTGGGTCCGTTTCCAGTGGAACCACTACGGGACCTACCTCGACTGCCCTATTACTCCCTTATATGGCCGGTCTTAGTCTCCCCGACTTTAATCAGCTGATTAATGATCCTATTCGCCACGATGTTAATTGGCCTGCTATTCCCACCAAGCTCCCCTCTGACATTCCCAATTTCGAAGGCCTTACTAGTGAAGATCCCTCCAACCATATCCGATCTTTCCACATGTGGTGTTCCTCCAATTCCATCACCGATGACTCCATCCGTTTTTGTTTGTTCCAATGCACGCTTACCGGCGAAGCTTCTAAATGGTATGTTGACCAAGCCACCTCTTCCCATACCACCTTTGCGACCATTGCCCAAGCCTTCTTATCTTATTTCCAGCTTCCTCTCCGATACGACACTGGTACTGAACTCTTGACTTCTTTTCATCAATCCTCTTCGACCCGCCTTTCCGCTCATGTCCAGGAATGGCGACGAAGATGAAGCTTGTGTCACGCTCCCCCCTTGAAGATCAGGTTTACATGGACTAGGTCCATCGCTCTCTCTTACCCCCCATTGGCAAATATTTCACGTCCCATTTTCCCCAAACCGAAGAAGCCGCCCTCCAAATAACCTTGAAGTATGACCTTATCTATGCTTAATCTGGTTATGTTTATACCGTCCTTCCTGACCTCCCCAAGCCCGGTGGCCCTAATACCTCGAGGGCATCTCACTCTGCCAATGGTATCGTTGGAGCTCTGTCTCATACCTCTGCTCAACCTCTTCTGGGATATGGTTTCCCTCTAGGAGGGGCTAGCCCCTCCGGCACTTTCCCCCCTCCAGGTAGCATGTATCGAGGATACGGCATGCCTCCCCCTTTTTCCCACACTCCTTCTTACCTCAATGTTTCCCATCCTACCCCTTATCCGTACCCACAGCCTAGTGTCCCAGCTCCTCCAGCATTTGGACCTCCCACTCCCTTGCCTTCTCTACCCCCACAACCACACTTACTACCCCCTCCGGGGCAAGTATTTGCGCAGCAGGGGGAAACTAATCTTCTTCCTTCTCAAAGGAAGAGGAAAGGAAATTAACCCACTTCTGGTGATCGTGGATCCAATCCTTCAAGTCTTGACTCTACCACTTCCAACCACCCACAGGGCTCTCAGCCCAAGCCGGATAGGTCGATTCGCACCAATAATCCCTATTCATGTTGCAGTGTTTATGGTCATTACACTCATGATTGTCCCTTACTACCACAAATGCGGCAGATGTGGGAGTCTCAGGCCACCGTGCAAGGACAACACTCCTCCCCTACTGTCCCTCCCAATACAACTACTTCTCAAACCGTTGTGTTTACTGATCCTTTCCCTCAACAAGGATTCGTGGCTACTCAATCACCTCATACCCCGGTAACCACTCAACCTTCCCCTTCTGGTTCCTCTGATTACCAGATTCTCATGATGGCCTCTGACCAACCTCTCACCATCGACCTTAACCTTCAAACTCGGTCTTTTCAGTACTCCACGCCTCCCGTTCCGTTTGTCTCAAAGTCCCCATCTTCAAGCCCTACATAGCCTCTATCGACACCCAATGGTCCCTTGCAAATCGCTCCGCCCAAAGCTGAGGTTCATACCAAAATTCCTAAGGGCCCATTACACCGAAATGCTGCCTCTGACCAGGCTGCCCATTCATACAGCATAGTAGATGATCTGGCACAATCTCCCGCTGCCATTTCAACACTGGAACTCCTCCAGTCATGTCCTTCTCAAAAGAAGGCTCTACTGTCTGCCGTGGGTGTTGTAGATCCTGTTAATGACAAATTAATTATTTTCGATGCCCGTTTTAGACCATCCACCCCTTCCTGCTTCTGTTGCTTTCCAAATCCCAGTCAAAATCCAAAATGCCAATGTCGCTCGGTGTATCATTGACGAGGGGGCATCTACCTGTGTGATTTCCGCTTCGGTTTGGAAACAACTCGGATCTCTTGAGCTGGCCCCTTCCACAATCACCCTTCATGCGTAGGATTGCCATGCCTCCCAGCCCATTGGCCTATTCCGTAACTGTCCTATCACCCTTGCAGGCAAGACTGTTTTTGTCGACATTGAAGTTATCGACGCCCCTCTTGACTATAACATTATTTTGGGGTGTAGTTACACCTATGCCATGTCTTCTATCCCATCCGCAGTCCACCGCAAGATGTTTTTCCCTCATAATGGAAAGATTGTCACCATTGACCAGTTGACATATCATGAACCCAAATCTCAGACCTCCCCTGAGTCCACCATCTCTGCTGTCACCAATAAGCAAACTGTTGATTCTTTGACCAGTGTTTCCCCCGGTGTCTACAAAAACTCCTCCTTGCTTGGAACCTTTCTGGGTCCTCCCCCTCCTCCTGTCTCTGATCCCTGCTCAGCAAATGTTTGCATGATGCAATTGTCTCAGGCTGACCTTCTGCAGCCTTCTTTGGCTAGTCAGCAACCTCAATCTCGCCCGCCGCAACCTGCTCCTAGCCCTTCGCCTCAGCTGATCGAACCTCTTCCGCTTGGACCTTCCCCTCCACCTAGCACTTCGGAGCCTCCCTACCCTCCTGAGTCGGCTCCCCTAGGTCTCCACCATGTGGGAGCCATCCCTCCTAGCCATTACCTCGCCAGTCAGATACCTTTCCTTGCTCCCCCTCCTGGAGTCTATTCAGCTCCCATCATGGCCACCCTCTCCCTCCCCAATTTGACCTTGAGCATACCCGTCTGGTACCTTGACCCTCCAGCCACTACCCCGCCTGGTCAACCCAAACCTTATCTTGCTTTGACCCCAGTTCAATCGGTCCCCATGACTTCTCCCGCTACAACAGTGCCTCAGTCACCTCAACAGGAACCACCTCAACAGGAACAGGTAAGAAGGGCAAAGCTCGCAAGGGGGCATCAAAGGACAAGGTTTCCCCGATAAACCCTGCCCCTCCTCGGCCTCCAAATCATACCATCCAGTGTGCTTTGTGTGATGTTGTTGGTCACACCACCCATACCTATCCTGAATTGCCTCATCTCAAGCCCATGGTTAATGTTACGTCCCCTGAGTCCACAGTCCCAGAAGCCTCTGTTCCTTCCACGACCGCGGCCAAGAACCCTAAGACTATTCACACCAACCACCCCTGTGCTTTGTGTGATCTCTACAGCCATTACACCCACCTTTGTCCCCGCCTCAAGGACTTCCGCACCTCTCTAGCCGCGGTCCGCCAATTCGAGGCCCAGCACAACAAGTCCACCTCTCCCCTATTTGCACATTTTGCTGCGACAGAACTACTAAACATGACGTCTCCCATTGACATTCCCTCGTCTAATGTCAATATGATGAAGCCTTCGTCCACCATCTTCTACCTATCATCATCTATGAGATCCTCGGGGAACATTCCCTCTTAATCGTCCCCTGTTGTTTCACTCGACCTTCCTTCAGTGACCACCCTGGGCTCAACATTGGTAGATCCTTTATCTGCTTACTCTTCTGTCACCCCTTGTGACGATGTGCATGTGAACCTCTCTTCTCATGATGATGAGTCAAGTAGCTTCGCTGCGTCAGGTGGTATTTCTTCCACCAGTCACCCCATCTTCTATCACGATGACGACATTATGGAAGAAATCCCCACCCCTAAATTTATCTATTCCCCCTTACATCGAACCCATGCGTTCGCACCTCATACACCTTGTGGCCATTACATTGAAACCCCATGTTTGGGTAAGGGGGCACCCATATTTGAGAGACCAGGAGAAGTAATTCTCCACAACTCTCCTAGTGTATCTAGTCATGTCAACTTTAGCACCATTATTGTTCCACATTTAGATGAACCTCTAGAGTCTCATATCACTTCAAATCACTCTAGAGATGATACCCCTTATCGTTCCTTCATCTTACATCAGCAACCCAGTCTCTTAGACATTGTTGTTGACCAACCTATGGGTTTTCTAGGAGAACATCAGTCCATTATCTCCAAATCCTCTCTTTGGGATAGTGACACCAGGTATGCCAACCCGGAAACTTAAAGTCCATTTGATTCATATATGCAGTCCTAAAAGAGATTGGTAATCCTTCATTTCCTTTCTCATACTGTGTAAACATAACGAAAACATATGGTGCACCACATCATTAAAATGTGTTTAGATTCCCCTTTATAAATTTTGGCATGACCAAAACATGCTTGGGGGCACCTATGCCCCTCAACCACAACCTTCCTCAAAATTAAATTTCTTCACTTGCAACACTCATACTAGGGGCACCACTAGGCCTCCATACTTGTCCATGCTTGTGTAGATGTTCGTCGTGAGTTACCATCTTGTACTCATGTTTTCATGATCCCCTTTGGATCTTCCCCCACTTCATCATCATCCTTAGTGTTCTATTTGTTCGTCGCTCTACTATTTTCTCTCATGCCTTAGTTAGGGTTCCCTTATTGCCTCACCTATGGCAGAACTAATTCTGTCGACATCAGCTCATTTACTCCAGAAGCCAGGTCTAGGGGGCAATGTACCTTGGTTCGAGCACTTTTCAGCATGATCATGATCTATACACTTGATGGTCCAGTGATGCAGCAATAGCTCTTGGTGATTCTCGGGCATGTGTGAGATGTCTCAACCCTCATGAGGGGGTGGCCCTGCAGGTAGCCCCCCACATGCCTGGATGACTTCTTCATTTCAGCCCTTGATGCAGCTCCTCTCATTTGATGATATCAGCCTCAGCCGCTTGCAGTGCCTCCTCGATTTTCATGTATCATTCAGATTGTGTGAGCCCTTCCCCGTGTGTAGGGGGCATTTGGGTGTATTTGTATCTCATGTACTACCATACTATTGTATAAGTCCTGACGGTTATTCCAGGAATCGCATGTATGTGGGATTCATCATTTTATTTATCTGGCTCATGTTTAGGCTAGCACATGTTTCATTATTGCGTTCTGTGGTTTTCCGGGAGCCTTATTCTTTGTACTATTGTCTTGATAGGCATAGGTATGCCTCCCCCGCCGCCTTTAACACAGGTACCACTTCATCAACTAGAGACTTGTTGCACCTGTAAGTCTCGTCTTCTCAGGGTCTAGTCCTTTAGCACATTAGACTACCTTACATTTCTCTCTCTCACTCCCCTCTTGATGCTTAGTGATTGAGTTCTTACAACGTACTTTGGTCATACGATTTTCTCCTAACACTCATACGTTGGGGGGCAATCTGTTACACCATTTTTTTGGTCATCTAGCCTATTAATATTAGATGAACCCAAGTACACCATGTAAGACCAATTTTACCCTAAGTAAAATTGCTTTCACCATATGAAATAACATTTGTCTATATTTCCTGGTCATATTTAACCCAGAAACAAGGAAATTAATTAAATAAATCATTATTTATTTAATTATTTCCTAGGAATAAGTTATTTAAATCATTATTTAAATAATACTCCTAGTTAAATTTGACTAAATCATTTTTAAATAATTAAATAAATCATTATTTATTTAATTATATTCCCACCATCTCCCTAAAATAATAAATAAATCATTTATTTATTTATTATTTATAAATAAAGGAATTCACCCAAGTCAAAAGACCTTGTCCCTCCAACAAATATAATAAAATATTCCTAAAGGGTGATTCTAGAATTTGATTAACAATATTTTATTCATGCACTGAGTTCTAGAACACCCCAATATTTTGTTATAAATAGAAGGGTTTTCCCCATTCATTAGTCACCTTCTTTGCATTAGATCACTCTGGATCTACTCTTGGTCTCCTTTTCCATTTTTTTCCTTGTGAGCTCCCATTGAGTTCTATGTTTGTCTGGGTTTTCCACACCAACTAGAGAGAGAGATTTTAGATTTGAAATGTTGAGGACTTTCAAGAACCCATCCCATTGAGGAGAACCAGAAAACACCTTTCTTGTTTTCCTCTCAGGTGCCCCATTTTTCAATATAATATAAAAAATTCTTTTAAATACATTGTTCTTGTCTTGTCTATTGGATGCATGGAGCCATGTTGTATTTTCTCTGCTTAATGTCTTTTATGCTTAGATCTGGATTTGTGCAGCATTATTTGGATCACCTCCCTGCAGATTTAAGGATATTTTGCAGCCATAATCGATGTTAAGGCTATTTTTTATGCGTAGCTAAAGTGATCTTTTACGAAGAAAGATTCATACTAACACTTTTTCATTACATCAAACCTCAGGTATGATCCTTTACTGGCATATAGGGGTAGGTCATTTTTTTCAATTTTTCATTTTAACCGTCAGTATAATTTATGCCTTAGGTTCGACCACGTCAAGTTGCAACTTTTTCCACTTCCTATATGAATCTCGTAGCTTGGCGTTAGAGCTTACCTAATCATGGATACCCTAGTTAGCACCTTATTGTTGTCTTGATGTACATGAAATCACTCTTTTGATCATTTTCAAAATCCCTCCTTCTGATCTACCATGACCTAGAATTTGAGCCTCATGTCCTTTTCTTCATCATATTTCTGGCCATACCCCAGGAGGATTCCACATTTTATCCCTTGTGATTTCCACTTTTATCAGCCTACTTTTGCAGCTTTGAGCCCTGGTTTCTTTCATCCATCGTCATCATTTTCTTGGCCTACCATTTGCATTCATTTGGTTTTTTACCATTTCTTGGAGGAACCAATACAATGATTGGTCCCATTAGACAGTTTCGTGTCCACCTTATTTCATGAGAATTTCTACCATTTACTAGAACTAGTTGCTACCCTTTATACCAGTCATTCCTTTGGGAGGAATTTTATTTAAGCTCTTTTTAGACTCCTTAACTTAGAAAAGATTGTCGAGTGAACTTGTCTACTTCACGCTCGTAAAAGTACCTGGATTTTCATCTACCTAGTATAATTTTAACCCTTTTCCAGACTGGGATAGACTAGTTACAAAAAAGGAATACCCTAGTCTACATTGGCTAGGAGGTTCCCCCTTCCATACTTTTATCTCTTTTTCGGGCTTGGGGTAAAACTTTACAAAAAAGGAACTTATAAAAAGAGAAGAGAGGGAACATCAATCTTCATTTTTAATTCAATGGCAGCATTGATTGCATCGCCCTTGAACACGGAACCTGTATATCTCATTATATTATGGTTGGTTTTTAGCTTGCCTAGGAGTCATATCATCCATATTAATCTCTTTACTCTTACGTTTTGTTACTCTTCCAGTCATATGGAGTGTGCCTCAATGCATGTTGCATCGTTGCATGATATCACTTGGTGGTCATTCAATCATACTACCAAGTCACTCTTGTTTAGTGTCGTCGTGTGTTCAAGGGAAGTCTCAGTCTGTGCCGGCCATCTGTAGTATATTTTTGACCTTTTCAAGTCAGCCATCCCTATGTCAGTTATATTTCATCTCTTCATCACTTCATCCATAAATCACATCATCTTGGTATGTTCCATGTCGATTGATGGGGGATACATCAAGGTCCTCCTTTGACAGATCTTCTCTTGTCAACTCTAGCTCATTATCCAGGAGCTTAATCTAGGAACCAGTAGTACCTTGGAGCTTGCAATATTTAATGGCATGCGTCCTCACGATCTACAGTGGGTTTACATTATTGGCTCCTGATTGGTCGAGTTCACCGGTGTTCGACATCATCTTATTCATTCGCACTTAGTGGAATGTACTTGGTACCTTGGGGTCCATCTTCCTCATTAGTGGATTACCTCACATCTATTACTAGTAAACATTTTTGGCTATTAATTAGGTGGTCTCTACCATTGCTCAAATTCAACTCATCTATTCACATGTGTAGATTCATACCACCGGGGTTATGTCGAAGACCCTGGGTTAGGGACATCTCACTCTTATATGCCACCCTTCCCAGGCTACGTTGGATTTATGTATCATTTATGTACTTTTAGGGCTATATGGGACACTCCTATGTCTGTCATGTGTTCATAGTCCCACTAATGTATACTGTGACATAGATTCATGATTATTTTTTAGTGCCTATGCTCTTTTCATTGAGTCACATGGATCCACCGTGTATGTATGTCGTGGCCATGTCCTATTCATTTATGTCATGGATCTGCAGTTTATGTTTGGCGGCCATGTTCAGTATTTTATTATGACTGAGCATGAGTATGCCCACTTCGGGGATGTTATCTTCATATTTGAGATCTCTACTTCCATGTTTCTTGATCCATGATCCTGACTCTGCTTCCCCACTGCCACTGAGACCTCGAATTTTGCTAATAATTTATTTTGGCCATCAACAATTCATTCTAACCTCATACATTATGGGGTATATGTTATCAACCTATTTTTCTACCCCTACATCACTGACCACTATCCCTCATTGCTTAATGACTTTTTCCTATTATTAGGTGTTTATTTTCTCAGTTTTGACCCAGAGTTGCGGGCTAGTAGGATTATGCTCACAGCTAAGGGGCTTGAGCCACTACCAGGGCCTCTTATGCCTATGGCTCAGGCCCTAATCGATCAGTTTGAAGCCAGTGGTCCAGGAAACCTCCCATATTCACTGAGTTACTAGGAGATGAGCTCGATTACTCATTGATTCGAATTGGATAGGACTAATCCACTAGAGGTTTCCTTAACTTCTCGTGATACTGGGCATCTACATTCATGCTCTAGAGACCTGTCATTCACCTATTTATTCTATACCATTTGAGAGAGTGAGGTTGGTCATATTTTTTCTGGTCGCATTTTGCTTGGTCATTAGAGTCGTAATTTTAGTTCTAGAGAGAGCCGTGTTGTTGCTAAGATCTTGACACCCTATTGTTATCTTGCCATTATCTTGAGAGATTTTGAGGTCTCATGCTATAGGAAAGTGCTCTTCATACTCTTATCTAGTGGCTAAACTATGCCGAATCGCAGAGAGGATAAATTGGAAGTAAGGTATCAAAGAGATATTTTATATATTAATGAATATCTATGTTCCCTTCCTGTATATGACTGTATGTTCATATATTGCAATTGTTTTATGATATCGTTTAGATAACTATATTCTGAGGAAGATCACTTGTTTTATTTGTATGGTTGTGACTGTGTGTAGGTGTTGTGATTGTAGTCGGATTGGATAGATCACTCGTGTGGAGTGCAACAAATCAACTTCGAACTCAAGATCCATCGCCAACATGCCAGGAGGCAAGGTACCTTCTTCTTCCTCATAGCATTAAATGATTGCATGACTACTTGTGGATCATAATGTATTTGGAATATATGATGTCTTCTTGACTGTGCATATCTTTTCTGGTGATCTAATGGAAACTAGGGCACAGGGAAACAAATCCTTGTATTTTTTCCTGCAACAGAAAGACATCAAAAAAATAGAGAATTAAAGGATGGGTTGGATAAAATGCAGGTGACCATAACTTATTTGCAGAAAGAGAACAAGTGAAACATACCTGTAGTGCCACAAGAAACACTAATATATAATTTAAAAGGAAAGGGGAAATTGGTGATTTACCTTGAGGAGATGAAAGAGCCTATTCATTACACAAGGTGACCTAAAACAAGGTTTTTTTCTAAGGTACAAGAGCAAGAGAAAGAGACTATGCAGCATGTAATTATAAATGAACAAAAGAGATATGAGGAACTACTAGAGGAGTTAGAAGGTGTGCAGCTTCAGATTTATTAGAGTAAAAAAAACGACCATAGGAACAATTTGATCATGTTTTCATAGGTGGATGATGCTTTAGTTAACCTTTCAAGAGAAAAACACAAATTGAAAGGACTTTTCCTTTGCATAGGCATGTGAAGAGTTTGTCTGTGTAAAACCTAGTTTTAAATAGGAGACTTAGGTTTATGAAAATAATGTTTGTTAAAGCCAAGGAATCCAGGAAAAGGAAGAAGAGGAACAAGATAGACTTGTTGGTGGAAGCATTTGAGGATGAGAGAAACATTAAAAAGGAAAATCTGCAATGCTACCTATAGGTGTTGCGCACAACAGGAGAAACAGATTTAGTATCTCTTAAAAATCACATTTTTGGGAAAGTTTTGATATCTACAAGGCATGTTTGTTTTCATTATAGACCAACGGACATCCAGAAAGGTTTTACATCACATTTCATCCATTTTTTAAAGTTTAAAAATTGTCAGGACATGTGATGCACTCAAGGTGATGCACTCAGGATGTTACGCTCACGATGTTGTGCTAAAAAAAATCAAATTTTTGGAACATGTTTTTGATCTCAGCGTTGAAAATAAATTTTATGATCATGTAATTATTGATTTTTTATTATTTTAAATACCCTCATCCATGTTTTCTCACAAAAAATTTGATGTATTAGGATTATAATTAAGTTTTATATAAAACTCAAAGATGTTGTCCTATTTTACAAAATAGTGGTTATGTCATACCTATTTTCTTGAGATCGGTTCCATACAAATGGGGAATAGGTTGGTTTCAACCTCCTCAGACTTAGGAATCATGTTTCGTATATATTTTATTATTTTTAATGAAGCAAGGGTTGATTTTGATGTAAAAAAAAGACTCTGTCTTTGATTGTAAGTTGTGGAGCTCAAACAAAAGTAATCAATTTAGTAATATAGAGGTAGTTTGTTTTCAGGATTATTGTGTCAAAAAAATGGTGATATTTCCCTCTTTTTAATTTTTTATTTTATTTCAAGTTTCACATGGATGGTCCTTCTTAATTTTTTTAGAAGAAGATGATGAGTAGAATTTACTTGCAGTTTTCTGCTCGGGCTTGTTAATAAATCTTAATGTTTTCTTTCTGAGATTTAAGTATAGAATTCATCTATGTATGCTCTGTATTTAAGTTGATCCTAAATCTGATCCATCTCATCCACATCCCAATATCTCTATAAGATCCAGTATCTTTCCTATCTCTCCCTGATTGAAGCTTTCCTCTATCTATCTGTGATTGATTATTGAAAAACCTTATGACTCCATGCTCAATGGACACTTCCTTCATTCTACAACCACAAACTTAAAACCAATATCTTAATCTTCATACCTAGCCAAAAATGATAAAATGTGATTGATTGAAATCCATTGAGAGAGATCCCTCTCTGGGATTGGAAAGGCTAGTTTCTAATCCTGCAAGTGGTTTGTGGTTACCTCTAGAATTCTCCTCCTTAACCTAGGAAAACTAGGGAGTGCTAAAATTATGGCGACCATACTAGGGAAAAAGTTAAATCTACCTTAGTAAATCTTGTGAATTGAAAATTTTTAATCCTAGTTCCTATGGGTGACAGAGAATTAGGAAAATTTTAGGTTGATTTCTTCATCCAGAAAGTTGTGTCTAAAACTAGTTGTGACAAGTTTCCCTGAAAATCTTGCTTCCAAAAAGATTCACACAAGATCCCATTAAGATCATAATCCTCCTACAATTGTGAGTGATCTTGAAAGGTTGATCAAGAAAAATAAATTTTAATAAATTCAATCAAGTATTATCCCTTTGCAAGATCCCACTAACTCGCTAAAAGCCTTGTGATAGTTGAATATATTGAGTTTGATTTGCCTTTCGAGCATAGTCTTTTAGAACCAAATCATAAATTTTTGTCCCTGAAATAGTATTTGATGAAACCAAATTGAAATCATATATTTCTTAACAAAATCCTGTTATTTCAAAATGTGATAAGGACATCTTACAAAAGTTTTAAAAGCTCGAATTTTTAGTAACTCAGTTGAATCAGGTTGTTGAAAAACCATTTATAGTTCAGTAAAATGTCATTTCTTCTCCTAATCCATCATTGACCTTCCCTTTGATTCCTCCCTTTTCTATTGTCCCTATTACATCTTTGATTCACACTCCTTCTATACCAACTCAACAGGTCACAACCCCATCACCTTTCCTACCCCCATAATCAGGCTCAATTGTAAGTTGACCTACCCTTCACATTCCAATCATGGAAACTCATTATGCTCCTTTGGTTATGCAACAACCACTAAATACTATGCCACTAAATTATGCACAACGTATACCCCAATTCGATGGCACTAGACCCAATACATCTCAAAAACATATTGATAAGATGAATGATTTTGCAGACCTAGAATAGGTTGATGATGATGAGATCCAAGTAAGTTTATTTGTTCAAATTTTGGTAGGTGAGGTGATAAAATGGTATAGGGGATTGGAAACAAGTAGTATTTCTTATTTACAACAATTTCATCGAGTTTTCCTTTCTCGTTGGGAATTAAAAAAATAATCCACTTTGGATTCTTGTAGAGTATGAGGGTTTAAATAGAGCTCCAGGAGATTCTGTTCGAGGTTATTCATATAGATTCAACGAGCTTTACAATGTTATTCCAGTAGAAATAAAGGCTCCACCTAGATTGGCCTTACTTCAATATCCAGATGATTTTGATGCAGACATGGCCTATCATTTGAGAGAAATAAATCTAGCTACCTTAGAGGAGATGCAAAGAAATTTTTCTAGTGTAGAGCCCAATATGCTAGCCAAGAAAGCTAAGTTGAGGACTGAGAAACGAGTGGCTATTAAAGAAGAGCATGCTTCATCATCAAATGAAAAACTGGACACTTTGGTTTTTACTATGGACAGGGTGATGGAAAGAATGACTTTGATGGATATATTTGCACCAAGAGAAGCACAAAGAGGTCCTCGATCATGAATCCAAATTTTAGAAGACAGTAACCCAAAATCAAGCAAAGACAACCCAAAATCCCAACAAATCAACAACAAATTTTAGACCTCCTTTTCATGAAAAGTATGATGAAGAATAACATGAGACGGTGAAATAAAAAGAAGAGGGTCAGAATAGTATTGTTAGTGAAGGAGAAATAGATGACATATTTTTAAAAAAAGAGGAACAAGATTTCTTATTTTTGTCACAGCTAGAATTTATGACTGCGGAATTGGAAGATTATAAAAATGGTTATCAAAATTCCATTATGGAAGTGCATAAACAATATAATTTGAGAAATAGAAAAACTACATCGAATCCTCCTAAGAAGATCCAAACTGACACTCCTTTTATAAATCAAACAAAGGTTGATCCCCCAAAATAAACCCCTCAAAGGCAAGATGTAAATGTGAAAGAGGTAGAAAAAACTCAACCTTCTTTTAACCTGGAAAATGAGTTGTCAAAGGTTAAAATTTTCATTCCATTGACTGAATTAATGAAAAGGTATGTGTAAATAATTCAAGTTATAAAGTCACTAACGATAGAAGAAGGAACATATACTGTAAAAATAAATGATGATCAACCTTGATTGTTGTTTGGACCAGAAGTTGAGGGAATTTCACAAGATGGTAATGTGCCACCATTTTATGTTAGTCTTAACACTCATGATTTCATTTTCATTAGGGGATTTTTCAGGTCTAAAATGGGCCTCTTAAGAAAAATGTACAACCAAAATAAAATTTATAAGAACAAATAGGATTCAAAATGATGGTTTCAACCATGAAGGATGATTCACCATTCTTGGAGTAAAAAAGTAAAAATATTAAAATAAAATAAAATAATAAAACTACTTTTTCAACTTGTATTTTCAAATTATCTCCCTAAGTTTTTACTCAAATTTCGATCGAGAGCACTCGTTGGATGCACAATTTAATTCCTCATTGTTCTGAAACCAGCTCCAAAAAGAGAAGAAAAGAGATATAAATGCCTTAGAAATAAGCCACTTCGAGGGGGCAACCTCCAATACATTACATGAATGAACAATTCTTGGATGATTCAAATTACAAAACCTCATTTCTATATATAGGAGTCCATGGGGCCACAATGTAATCCTAGCGGACCTAACAATAATAATTTAAGGGCACAATAATAACAATATGGGGGTTACAAGGGTACAATAATAACAATAAGGGGGTTACACTAACAACAATAAGGGACTATACTAGTAATATAGGGACCTAACATGCCCCTCTCCTTCAAAAACGTGTTGTCCTCAATGCTTGAGTAGCTCTGGGTGCTTCTGTATAAAATTCACATCCTCCCATGTAGAATCTTCAGTGGGTAAGTTCTTCCACTTGATGAGATACTCTAAAATTGATCGATTTCGTAGCTGTCGAGTTCTTGTTTCTGTGACCGCTTCAAATTCCAATATGATTTTTCCTTCCTCATCAAGTTCCAGAAATATTGTTTGAACTGAAATATTTTCACCTATAACCTTCTTTAAGCATGAAACATGGAAATTTGGATGCACTCGTGAAGAAGTAGGCAGCTCCAATTTGTATTCCATAGTACCAATCTTTTGCAACACCTTGTAAGGACCATAGTACTTTGGCGATAATTTATTATACTTCTTAGCTTGCTTGAGGGACATTTGTTTGTATGGTTGTAGCCGTAAAAATACCCAGTCTCCTACATCAAAACTTCTCTCGCTGCGATGTTGATCTGCCTGTTGTTTCATTTGATTTTGTGCCAAATTTAGGTTGTCCTTTAGGATTTGGAGAACTTCTTGTTGATGCTCGATGTGATCTTCCACTGCTTGAACCTTCGAATTTTTTCTTAAAGATGATGTGATGAATGGTGGATGATATCCATAAAGTGCCATAAATGGGGTCATTTTTGTTGCAGTATGGAAGGAAGTGTTATACCACCATTCAGCTATAGGTAACCACTTGACCCATTGTGTTTGTTTATCAGATACAAAACAACGAAGATATCCTTCCAAACATTTATTTACTATCTCATTTTGACCATCGTATTGAGGATGATAAGATGGGCTATGAGCTAATTGAGTACCCAAACAAGAAAATAACTCCGTCCAAAAATTTCCAATAAAAATGGGATCTCTGTCACTCACAATAACCCTTGGGTTTCCATGTAGCTTTTTAATTGTGTCCATAAATGTAGTAGCAACTGTACTTGCTTTAAATGGATGAGATAATACACAAAAGTGTGCATACTTGGTAAGTCTATCAACTACCACCATGATGACACTCTTTCCTTCGAACTTAGGTAAACCTGTGATAAAATCCATTGAAATATCCTCCCAACGTTGACTTGGAATGGATAAAGGTTGTAGAAGACCCGGGGTCTTAATTGTCTCAACTTTATTCTGCTAGCAAACCAAAAATTCTACCACAAAATTTTGAATATCAGATTTAAGGCCATCCCAAAAAAAATCTTTCTTCACCCTGTGGTAAGTTTTTAAAAATCTTGAGTGTCCTCCTAAAGGAGAAGTGTCTTATTCCAAAAGAATATTTTTTTTTAGTTGGGAATTCTCACAAATATATATGCGATCTTTGTACCATAAGGAATCATTTTTCAAACTAAATGTATCATATGTACTAGGATCTTGCTGCAACTTTTGAATGAGTGTCCACACGTCTTTATCCTTCTTCCATTCATCTCTTGCTTTATTTATCCAATCTGATTGGATAATAGAAATGGCACAAAGCAATGCTTCCACCTCTTCATTCTTTCTTGAGAGTGCATATGCAACAAAATTTAGCTTCCCTTTTTTGTATATTATTTCAAAGTCATAACCCAACATCTTTGTGACCCATTTTTGCTGCTCTTTTGAAGATAGTCTTTGTTCCAAAAAGTGTTTAAGACTATCATGATCAGTTTTTACCTTGAAGTGTCTTCCCATTAGGTAAATTCTCCATTTATTTAGTGCATGCAGTATTGCTAACATTTCCTTCTAATAGATAGGTTTCTATAAATACTTTCCTTTGATTGGATGACTTTCAAAAGCAATGGGTCTTCCTTCTTTAAAATTGTGACATAATTCCATTTCTTTGAGGCATACATTTCCAGGCAGAGTTTTTGTGGAAATTAAATAGCTAAAAGTAGTCTTCATTGCAATGGCACCTCTTACCAAGATGTTCAAAGGCTTCAGGCCCAACCCAGGGATAGTCATGAAAATGAATAACCTTCCAATAATGTATTTAGAGGTATATTCTCCCACAGTTATACTAAAATTTGTTCATCTGCTATTAGCTTACAGAAATCCTGCATGCTTACTTTATGGTTGTGGGGAATTTCCATTCCTTAATGGCTTTAATTTTATTTGGGTCTACCTTAAAACCCTCGTGAGATACAATATGACCCAGATATTCCACCTCTTGTACTCCAAAGAAACATTTGGATGTTTTTGCATATAATTGTTTCTCCTGCAATAGTTTGAGCACCCTGTCAACATGTTGAACACGATCCTTCCAAGACCTGCTGTAGATTAGTATATCATCAAAAAATACTAGCACAAATTTTCTAAGGAAGGGTTTGAAAATGGAAATCATCAACCCTTGAAATGTAGAAGGTGCATTGGTAAGGCCAAAAGGCATGACCAAAAATTCATAATGACCCTCATGAGTTCGAAATGTTGTTTTTGGAATATCTTCAGTCTTCATTCTAATTTGATGATATCCTGAATGAAGATCCAACTTGGTAAAATAAATTGCTCCATGTAATTCATCAATAATTCATCAATCACAGGAATGGGAAATTTGTCTTTAATGGTGAGCTTATTGAGCTCCCTATAATCCGGACACATTCGCCATGATCCATCCTTCTTGTGTACCAATACTACAGGAGCAGAGAAAGGACTTTGACTAGGTTGAATTATACCCGCCTCTAACATTTCTGCAATCATACGTTCAATTTCGCTCTTTTGGAAGTAAGGATATCTATAAGGCCTGATGTTTGGAGGAACACTTCCTGGAATCAAAGGAATAGCATGATCATGATCACGAATAGGTGGGAGTCCTTTGGGAGTTTCAAACACCTTGGAATGATTGTCCAAGACTTGTTGGAGATCTGTAGAAATAGATGATTTTGATGTCGGAACTTCTAGTGAGCATAATTGTGCAGATATGCCTGATTATTCTTCTTCATGAAAGCATCATGACATTTAGAGCTTATTATCTTTCTGGCTTCACTTGAAACCTGCAACAATTGACTTTACTTTCCTTAAGAAAAATTTCAGAAAATTTCTTAAAAAATTAAAAATATATCCCAAAATATTGTAACCATGCAATTTATAATTTAACCTGGCCTCACATAGAATGGAAGCTTTTGGACTGTTCAATACATATTCCCCCATGGTTAAAAGCTGCTGTTAAGCATTTCAGAGTAATTTTATAGTTCCTCCATTTGCAACCATTACTTGACATTTTGGTGCTGGATATAGGAAACAATTCAATTCCTTGGCTACCTTACAATGAATAAAATTATGGGTACTACCTAAATCAATCAACACTATTACCTTTTTCTTCTTGATATGTCCTTCTATCTTGAGAGTTTGAGGAGTGGTAATTCCTACCAATGCATTACACGATATGGTCGAACTCATTTCTTCCTCTTCTTCGGTTGGTTCTGTGCCATCCTCTTCTTGTTCATTTTCTTCTTCCTCTTCACAATCTATTAAAATAATTTCTTCTCATCACACTTATGACAGTTTTAGTGTGTTTTCTATCTGTGCAGAAACAAGAAAATCCCTTTATCTTTTCTTCCAATTGTTGTGGTGTCCTTGTGGTTGTGGAAATCTAGGAGTAGCAACACTTCCCTCTTTAGAAGTGATGATAAGAAGCTACTTGTGCTTATAATTTTACATTCAATTTTACTTTCTTGCAGCTTAGAAAGCCACTTTTCTCACAATGAATCGGAGTTCCAACGTGAACTTCATGTTGGATGTTATCCTTTAAAGTACCTATGAAGAGATCAATTATGTGTTCCTCTAGAATATCAGTTACCCTTATATTCATTTTTTGGAAGTCCTCAATGTGCTCCCCCACTAAGCCCTTTTGTTTGAGATTTATCAATTGGCTAAAGAAGGTGTTGCTCTTTGTATCCTCATAATGTGCTATCATTTCCTCCGTAAAAATTGGCCAAGTGACAATTTTTTTACGGGAGCAAAGCCATCGATACCATACAAATGTATTTTGTTCTAAATGTAAAGTTGCAATGCGTACCTTTTGTGTGTTTTTCACATTATGGAAATCAAAATATTGCTCCATCTGTAGTATCCATGTTACAAGATCCTTTCCATCAAACTTCCTCATATCCATTTTTGGAATATGGTGGTTCTTCCTGCCAACATTAGATTTTATGAAATCATGATTAACATTTATTTTTTTCTCATCATGAGTTTCCTCTACTATCTTTTCACCATTAGGAAACATTTCTTGTATCAACTTTGTCAAACCTTCCATGTCTTCCTTTAGATCATTCTTCATGTTTTCCATTTTCTCATCGATCTTAGCTTCCATGTCATCCACCTTAGATTCCATTCCAGCTTCCATGCCATCTGTCTTAGATTTCATGCCATTCTTCAAACCATCTATCTTAGATTCCATGCCTTTCTTCAAACCATCCATATTAGTTTCCACACCTTTCTTCGAAACTTCGATGTCATTTTTTGTTGCTCTTTACGAGAGCGAAATTTGTTGCACTTTCTCTTGTAATTTTGATTTGTCATGTTTCCATTCTTCGTCTTCATGAGTCATAGTAGAGATTTATAAAGGCTTAATGGGTGTTGAATTCTTTTTAGGGGCCATTTTAGAATCCAATACTGATATCTATTCTACAATATGCCCTTGGAATCAATTCAACTTGATTCTTCAAACAATACTTATGCAATTTGGAAAAAAAAAATACACACCTTTTACTTGCTTTTGAGGAGCTCAATATCGAAATTGAATTATATCTATAATTGCAGATCCTAAATATCTGAAATTCATCCCTGTAGTAGCCCTCTGAAGCTTCTTTCACATGCCATAGGTATGATCTAATTTGGAATCTTCAAGACAAATTTATGTCCAATCTCCCACAATGACCCAATTTTGGACTGGTTCAGTAGAGTGAACTTATACGACTTGCCATGTGTCACTGTTTCCTCCTTTGGCTCTGAAATTGATAGATTGAAAAATACAGTTCGTGTAATTGCAACCACTTTTTACATCATTCCAATCCGATGCTTAGAGAGAGAGAGATATGAATATTTTCCCACGATGAACTCTTTGAGATGAAATTCAAAAGCCTCAAGAGCCCTAACTTCCATAGATCATATCTCCGAAAATATTGCGAACCAATATCTGAAATTTTGTGACGATGTTCCTCAGGATTACGGCTTCGCACTCTAAAAATTTCAGCTTTTGAACCTTCATAGAAAACAATTTATTATGAAAATACCACGATGACCTGTTTAGGTTAAATTCAAGATCTTGCAAAATGACCTAACTTGCACAGATCATATCTCCAAAAATATTGCGAACCAAGCTCTGAAATTTTGCGACGATGTTCCTTAGGATTTTGGCTTTACACTCTAAAAATTTCAGACTCTAAACCTTCGTAGAAAACAATTTATAGCAAAAATTCCATAATGACTTGTTTGGAGCAGCGAAACCCTAGAATCTCAAATCTCTAATACCAAATGTTGTGAAACCAACTCCAAAAAGAGAAGAAAAGAGATATCAACGCCTTTGAAATAAGCCATTTTGAGGGGGCAACCTCCAATACATTTGTTAGGTCCCTATATTACTAGTATAGTCCCTTATTGTTGTTAGTGTAACCCCCTTATTGTTATTATTGTACCCTTGTAACCCCCATTTTTTTATTATTGTGCCCTTAAATTATTATTGTTAGGTCAGCTAGGATTACATTGTGGCCCACTAGGATTACATTATGGCCCCATGGGCTCCTATATATAGAAATGAGGATTTGTAAATTGTATCATGCAAGAATTTTGCATTTATGTAATGTATTGGAGGTTTCCCCCTCGAAGTGGCTTATTTATAAGGCGTTGATATCTCTTTTCCTCTATTTTTGGAGTTGGTTACACAACATTTGGTATCAGAGCTTTGGGATTCTAGGGTTTCGCTGCTCCAAACAGGTCATCGTGGAATTTTCACTATAACTTTTTTTCTATGAAGTTTCAGAAGCTAAAAAATTTAGGGTGCGAAGCCGAAATCCTGAGGAAGATTTTCTAAAAATTTCAGAGCTTGGTTTGCAATATATTTGGAGATATGATCTGTGGAAGTTAGGTCTTTTTTCAGGCTCCTAAACAGGTCATTGTGGAATTTGCGCTATAGATTTTTTTCTACAAAGTTTCAGAATCTGAAATTCATATGGTACGAATCTAAAATCCCGAGGAAATTCATCAAAAAATTTAAGAACTTGGTTCGCAATATTTTTGGAGATATGATCTGTGGAAGGTAGTGCTTTTTCAGGCTCCTAAATTTCATATCAAATAGGTGATCATGGGAAAAGTTCAATAACTCTCTCTCTGGGAATTGGATTGGAGTGCCGTAAAAAGTGGTTGCAAGTACACGGACTGTAGTTTCTTGGCTATCAATTTCAGAGACAAAGGATGAAACAGTGACACGTGGAAAGTCCTACAAGTTCGCTCTACTGAACCGGTCCAGAATTAGGTCATTGTGGGAGATTGGAAACAACTTTGTCTTGGAGAATCCAAATGAGGTCAGACCTGTGGCATTCAAAAGAGAATTCAGAGGGCTACTTCACTGCTAAATTTCAAATATTTAAAAGCTGCAATCATAGAGATAATCCAATTTCAATATCGAGCTTCTTAAAAGAAAGAAAAATGTGTGTATATTTTTCTTTCCAAATTGCATAAGTCTTCTTTGAAGAATCAATTTGAATTGATTCTAAGGGAATATTGTAGAATATATAGCAGTATTGGGTTCTAAAAGATGCCCCGTAAAAATAATTCAACACCCATTAAGCCTTCAGAAGGCTCTACTATGACTCATGAAGATGAAGAATTGCAACATGATCTATCAAAATTACAAGAGCAAGTGCAACAAATTTCACTCTCGCAAAGAGCAACAAAAAATGAAATGGAAGTGTTGAAGAAAGGCATGGAAGCTAAGATGGATGGCATGGAAGTGGGCATGGAAGCTAAGATGGATGATCTAAAATCATACATGGAAGGCTTGATGACAAGCTTAAAACAAGAAATTATTCCTAATGGTGGAAATATAGTAGAAGAACCTCATGATGAGAACAAAATAAATGTTAATAGTGATTTCATAAACTCTAATGTTGGCGGGAAGAACCACCATATTCCAAAAATGGATATGAGGAAGTTTGATGGAAAGGATCCTGTAACATGGATACTACAGATGGAGCAATATTTTGATCTCCATAACGTGCAAAACACACAAAAGGTACGCATTGCAACTTTACATTAGAACAAAATACATTTGTATGGTATCGATGGCTTTGCTCCCGTAAAAAAATTGTCACTTGGTCAATTTTTACGGAGGAAATGATAGCACATTATGAGGATACAAAGAGCAACACCTTCTTTAGCCAATTGATAAATCTCCAACAAAAGGGTTTAGTGGGGCAGCACATTGAGGACTTCCAAAAATTGAATATAAGGGTAACTGATATTCCAGAGGAACACAGGATTGATCTCTTCATAGGTACTCTAAAGGATAACATCCAACATGAAGTTCGTGTTTTGGAACCTGATTCATTGGAGAAGGCATTCAGGTTGACAAGAAAAGTTGAATGTAAAATTATGGCGACAAGGAAGCCTACCACTCAATTCTATAAAGAAGGAAGTGTTGCTACGTCTAGATTTCCACAACCTACAAGGTTGACACCACAACAATTGGAAAAAAAAAGAGAAAAAGGGCTTTGCTACAGTTGTGATAGAAAATACACTAAAGGTCATAAGTGTGCTGAGAAGAAATTATTTTACATAGATTGTGAAGAGGAAGAAGAAAATGAACAAGAAGAGGATATACACCGGGAACCAGCCCTAGAAGAGGAAGAAATGAATCCGACCATATCGTGTAATGCACTGGCAGGAATTACCACTCCTCAAACTCTCAAGATAGAAGGACATATCAAGAAGAAAAAGGTAATAGTGTTGATTAATTCAGGTAGCACCCATAATTTTATTCATTGTAAGGTAGCCAAGGAATTAAATTGTTTCCTATACCCAGCACCAGAATGTCAAGTGATGGTTGCAAATGGAGGAACTATAAAGTGCTCTGGAAAATGCCATAATATCAAGCTAACCATGGGGGAATATGTATTGACTAGTCCAATGCTTTCCATTCCTATGGGAGGTGCCGATGTTGTACTAGGAGTACAATGGTTACAATCTTTGGGGACGGTAGCTTTTAATTTTCAAGAACTTTTCTTGAAATTTTTTTCAGAAGGAAAGGAAGTCGAATTACGGGGTATTGAAGGGAAGTCGGGAAGGATAATAAGCTCTAATGTCATGACAAAGCTTCTAAATAAAGAACAACGAGGCGTAATTGCACAATTATGCTCACTAGAAGTTCCGACATCAAAATCATCTATTTCTGCAGATCTCCAACAAGTCTTGGACAATCATTCCAAAGTTTTTGAAACTCCCAAAGGACTCCCACCTATTCGTGATCATGATCATGCTATTCATTTGATTCTAGGAAGTGTTCCTCCAAACATCAGGCCTTATAGATATCCTTACTTCCAAAAGAGCGAAATTGAACGTATGATTGCAGAAATGTTAGAGGCAGGTATAATTCAGCCTAGTCAAAGTTCTTTCTCTGCTCCTGTAGTATTGGTACACAAGAAGGATGGATCATGGCGAATGTGTCGGGATTATAGGGAGCTCAATAAGCTCACCATTAAAGATAAATTTCCCATTCCTGTGATTGATGAATTATTGGATGAATTACATGGAGCAATTTATTTTACCAAGTTGGATCTTCGTTCAGGATATAATCAAATTAGAATGAAGACTGAAGATATTCCAAAAACAGCATTTCGAACTCATGAGGGTCATTATGAATTTTTGGTCATGCCTTTTGGCCTTACCAATGCACCTTCTACATTTCAAGGGTTGATGAATTCCATTTTCAAACCCTTCCTTAGAAAATTTGTGCTGGTATTTTTTAATGATATACTAATCTATAGCAGGTCTTGGAAGGATTATGTTGAACATGTTGACAGGGTGCTCAAACTATTGCAGGAGAAACAATTATATGCAAAAACATCCAAATGTTTCTTTGGAGTACAAGAGGTGGAATATCTGGGTCATATTGTATCTCACGAGGGTGTTAAAGTAGGCCCTAACAAAATTAAAGCCATTAAGGAATGGAAAGTCCCCACAACCATAAAGCAGTTGCGAGGATTTCTCGGGTTAACAGGGTATTATCGCAAGTTTGTTAAGAATTATGGGAGAATAGCAGCACCTCTAACAACATTATTGAAGAAAGATGCATTTTCATAGACTCCTGAAGCAACTAAGGCCTTTGAACATCTTAAAGAGGCAATGTGCCTAGCACCGGTCTTAGCTATGCCAGACTTCACAAAAACCTTTATTGTGGAATGTGATGCCTCAGGAAATGGAATTGGTGTTGTTTTAATGCAAGAAGGAAGACCCATTACTTTTGAAAGTCTTCCAATCAAAGGAAAGTATTTACAGAAACCTATTTATGAGAAGGAAATGTTAGCAATACTGCATGCACTAAAGAAATGGCGAACTTACCTAATGGGAAGACACTTCAAGGTAAAAACTGATCATGATAGTCTTAAACACTTTTTGGAACAAAGACTATCATCAAAAGAGCAGCAAAATGGGTCACAAAGATGTTGGGTTATGACTTTGAAATAATCTACAAAAAAGGAAAGCTTAATGTTGTTGCGGATGCACTCTCAAGAAAGAATGAAGAGGTGGAAGCATTGCTTTGTGCCATTTCTATTATCCAACCAGATTGGATAACCGAAGCAAGAGATGAATGGAAGAAGGACAAAGATGTATGGACACTCATTGAAAAGTTGCAGCAAGATCCTAGTACATCTGATACATTTAGTTGGAAAAATGATTCCTTATGGTACAAAGATCGCTTATATCTTTGTAAGAATTCCCAACTAAAACAAAAGATTCTTCTGGAATTGCACACTTCTCCTTTAGGAGGACACTCAGGATTTTTAAAAACTTACCACAGGGTGAAGAAAGAATTTTTTTGGGATGGCCTTAAGTCTGATATTCAAAAGTTTGTGGCGGAATGTTTGGTTTGCCAGCAAAATAAAGTGGAGACAATTAAGACCCCGGGACTTCTACAACCTTTATCCATTCCAAGTCAACGTTGGGAGGAGATTTCAATGGATTTTATCACAGGTTTACCTAAGTCAGAAGGAAAGAATGTCATCATGGTGGTAGTTGATAGACTTACCAAGTATGCACACTTTTGTGCATTATCTCATCCATTTAAAGCAAGTATAGTTGCTACTACATTTGTGGACAGAATTCAAAAGCTACATGGAAGCCCAAGGGTTATTGTGAGCGACAGAGATCCCATTTTTACTGGAAATTTTTGGATGGAGTTATTTTCTTGTTTGGGTACTCAATTCGCTCATAGCTCATCTTATCATCCTCAATCTGATGGTCAAACTGAGATAGTAAATAAATGTTTGGAAGGATATCTTCGTTGTTTTGTATCTGATAAACAAACACAATGGGTCAAGTGGTTACCTCTTTCTGAATGGTGGTATAACACTTCCTTCCATACTGCAGCAAAAATGACCCCATTTATGGCACTTTATGGATATCATCCACCATCCATCACATCATCTTTAAGGGAAAATTCAAAGGTTCAAGCAGTGGAAGATCACATCGAGCATCAGCAAGAAGTTCTCCAACTCTTAAAGGATAACCTGAATTTGGCAGAAAATCGAATGAAACAACAGGCAGATCAACATCGTAGCGAGAGAAGTTTTGATGTAGGAGATTGGGTATTTTTACGGCTACAACCATACAAACAAATGTCCCTCAAGCAAGCAAAGAAGGATAATAAATTATCGCCAGAGTACTATGGTCCTTACAAGGTGTTGCAAAAGATTGGCACTATGGCATACAAATTGGAGCTTCCTGCTTCTTCGCGAGTACATCCAATTTTCCATGTTTCATGCTTAAAGAAGGTTATCGGTGAAAATCTTCCAGTTCAAACAATATTAATAGAACTTGATGAGGAAGGAAAAATCATATTGGAACCTGAAGCGGTCACGGAAACAAGAACTCGAAAAATACGAAATCGATCAATTTCAGAGTATCTCATCAAGTGGAAGAACTTACCCACTGAAGATTCTACATGGGAGGATGAGAATTTTATACAGAAGCACCCAGAGCTACTCAAGCGTTGAGGACAACACTTTTTTGAATGAGAGGGGCATGTTAGGTCCCTATATTACTAGTATAGTCCCTTATTGTTGTTAGTGTAACCCCCTTATTGTTATTATTGTACCCTTGTAACCCCCATATTATTATTATTGTGCCCTTAAATTATTATTGTTAGGTCGGCTAGGATTACATTGTGGCCCACTAGGATTACATTATGGCCCCATGGACTCCTATATATAGAAAGGAGGATTTTTAAATTGTATCATCCAAGAATTGTTCATTTATGTAATGTATTGGAGGTTGCCCCCTCGAAGTGGCTTATTTATAAGGCGTTGATATCTCTTTTCTTCTATTTTTGGAGTTGGTTACACAACAACATTACATGAATGAACAATTCTTTGATGATTCAAATTACAAAACCTCCTTACTAGATATAGGAGTCCATGGGGCCACAATGTAATCCTACTGGGGCCACAATGTAATCCTATCCGACCTAACAATAATAATTTAGGGGCATAATAATAACAATATGGGGGTTACAAGGGTATAATAATAAAAATAAGGGGGTTACACTAACAACAATAAGGGAATATACTAGTAATATAGGGACCTAACACTCATTCAAGGAGTACCCATGTTGCATACTTTTGATGGAACCTGCTACATGAAAAATGAGAAATACATGAAAATATGTGATTGCAATCATGTTTTTCATGTACTTATCAGTTTTCATGTAGTAGGGTCCATCGAAAATATGTAACATGGGTACTCCTTTTATGAGGAAACAAATTTTGCATCCAACAAGTGTTTCCACTCAAAATTTGAGTAAACCCATAGGGAGATAAGTTGAAAATATGAGTTGAAAAGATAATTTTTTTTCATTTTTTGCTCTAAAATTTGATGATGTAATTAAAACTTATTTTATTATTTCCACTATTATTTTACAATTTCCTTAGGATGCCCATTTTAGACCTCAAATTTCCCCTAATGGAAAAATCCCATGTTGGATTCAGGAGCTTCACATAATCTCATGCCAAAGGTGATTATGGAAAAACTGGGATTGGATATGACTAGACCATATAAAGACCTCCTCACTTTCAATTCAAGTAGAGTAAAATGTTTAGGTTTGATCAAGGATTTTTGTGTGAATCTTACCCAAATCCTGGAAAAAATCACAGTGATGGATGTTTTTGTGGCTGATATACCTTCAAAATATGGAATAATCTTGTCAATATCTTGGGGAGAAAATTTTCAAGGCACATTGCAAATGTACATGACATATGCAACTATCCCTATTTTCGGGTAGCAAAGGAAATTGTACAGGGAGAATTTTATGAAATATATGTTAAGCAGTCAGGAAAAACCTGTTAATTATCCAATATATTATGTACATTCAGACATGGATTCTTTCATTCTACATCATGACATATGTTTTGAAGAAGATATTCAAGGAATGGACAATAAATCAGAAAGGGCATAGGATGTTAAATTAAAGGCTAAAATAGAATATTAAGATGATGAATAAGGTTTATGGAATATGGAATTTGATGGGGTTGTCAGCAAGGAAGGAGCAAGAGATCGTGTATGGATTGCAATCATAAAGTCAGGAAGATCACAAAAGTATTCTTATAAACTTGATTTTCAATGTACAAAAAATTTAGTTGAATATGAGGCACTAATATTGAGGTTGCAGTTGTTGAAAAGGGTGGGAGCTAAGAAGATTTTAGTTCATGGAGATTCAGAACTCATTATCAAGTAGATGAAAGGTGAGTATTCATCTAAACACCCCAGGATGATGACATACAGGAATTTTGTTTTATATTTTCTGCATTTTTTTCCAGAGTATCAGTTGTATTTAATTCCTAGTTATCATAATGTATTTGTTGATGCATTGGCCACCTAAGAAAGTACATGTAAGATGCCTTTCTGTCAAGTAAGAAGCTTGAAATTAAGGAAAAACATAGGCCCATTGTCCTTGATAACATTAGATATTGCCAAGTGTTTGACAGTGACAAACAATTAGACATTTTTTTGCAATTAAAGGAAGAGTTTGAAAATTTGTGTATTAATGGGGAAAGTAGTATTGATGATGATGAAGGAGAAATTCAGTTAAATCATATCAGTGAGAACTTTGATAAACATGAACCAGATCTTGAAATTTTGTAGCTAAATGAAAATTTCATTACCAAAGGTTTGGTTCCATTAGAGGATTTGTTTAATTTTAATGATGTGGTTGACAAGCCCAAAATAGAACCTAGTGGATATGTGGTAGAGGACTATAATATAGGGACTAAAGATAAACAAAAAATTGTAAAACTTTCCAAGTATTTACCTCCAAAAGAAAAAATACAAATACATAAATCTGTTGAGGTAATATTCTAATGTTTTTACATGGGGGTACGAAGATCTGAAGGCCTATGATAAAAGAATCATTCAACATATTATCCCTATCAAAGAAGATCATAAACCTTTCAAGCAAAAGATAAGAAGAAATAATCCTGTTTTGTTTCCCTTAATTAAGAAAGAGGTGAGAAATCTTTTTTATGCTAATATTATTATACCTCTGATATTTTCTAAGTGGTTGTCTAATCTAGAAGCCAAATGAATTTTTCCCTTAACACTCCAAAATTAGTTTAAAATGTTGAAATATTTAACACTATGAAGCCTTACAACAAAGCTTTCTGGAACAAACCTCGAGGCTACCACATCACCTACCATGTCATTTCCACATTGTCTACCATGTTGTCTCTCTAATGCTTGTCATTCCGTGTCACTGCCACATCACCTCTATATGTCACTCAAAAAGCTGCCACTTATCCACCCAAAATTCCAAAAATAAATTCCATGTGTTGGAGGGGCTAGTTGACTTAGTCAATGTTGTAGCACAACTTTTCTCAGAAAAAAGTTGGTTCCTTGCATATTCATGCGAACATCTCTAGATAGGACCATTTTTTCCAAGATATTTCTTCATGGAATTCATGACTGGCAAACAAGGAGAATTCTCCCACACCTGATTGCTTCAATCACATAGTCAGTCAAGATCCGAAGGAAGATGTGAAAACATTTATGGACTGTTGTGTGATATAATTCGTCACCTCTTATCTGATAAACATGGAACGGTTGAATGGGTTGAAGTTTCGAAAATTGGCAGCAAAAAAGCATATTGTTGAATCTAGAGTGGCTAGTGGTGATCATGTTACGCAGGGTCTTGGTGCTGTATGAAGCTTAATTTTGCTGCTTTGGATATCCTTCGACTACTTACCTTATGATTCAACCATGGGGCTACTACTCAGATGCAGGTTGCTTTGCAAGATGGGTTTTCATATGTTAATATTGATACCAGGTTGGTAGTATTGCCACAGATAATGGTAAGATTTCACTCAAACATTACAGCTGTAAGAGAATTGATTCAGTCACTGTTGGTACGAATTGGAAGAAGCTAGCTGCTTATATTTTGGTGAGCGGAATGTAGAGGGAATGTTGAATGCGCTTGAACCACTATATGTGATGTTAGATGAGGTTGGAACTATTTTCTCGTTTTTGCTTCTCAATGTCTTGTTAGGAGAGCGGATTAGATCACATCTCGCTGGGGCTCTAGTAAAATTTTCGCAAATTTTCATTCGAATTAACGGCCATCGTTTCAAACGTGTATTGCATTGTGTATAACTTCAAAGAAAAATGGCTTCTGCAAATGCAAATCTCAGGAAGCCTGTTTTCACAAAGGTTGACCAACTGACACCTGGGTCATCTGGGCACAATCTTATTGTGAAAGTGTTGAGCGCACAACTTGTTCTTGAAAAAGGCCGACCTGATGCTCCTACCCGTCAGATGCGTATTGCAGAGTGCCTGGTAGGAGATGAAACTGGGTCGATTCTCTTCACTACCAGAAACGATCAAGTTGTTATCATGAAGGAAGATACTACAATTATCTTGCGTAATGCAAAGATTGATATGTTTAGGGGTTCAATGAGACTTGCTGTTAACAAGTGGGGCGGGATTGAGGCAACCGAGCCTGCAGATTTCATTGTGAAGGAAGACAACAATATTTCCCTTGTTGAGTATGAGTTGGTCGATGTGCCGGAAGATTAGAATTTTACATAGAGCTAAGCCAGGAGCTCTCCTGGCATTACAGTTATGTAATAACACTTTGGAGTGATATCAGGTGGTATTTTGTATCGTAAGGAAGATGTGGAATTCTGGGTATTATCAGCATAATTTACCTTTGGTCACATTGAGACAGTGAAATCATGGAGCAATATTTCTTCACACTAGTTTGGGAGGATTTTCCAGGTCCTCATTTTGTGAATTTCAAGCATTATCGAAGGACCTACATAGTTGCCTTCATGCCAACAAGCTACCTTATCAGAGATGCAAAACAGATTATCTTTTTGTAGTAGAAGTGGCATATTTTCACTCCAGTATTTTGGGCAGGAGTCCTTTAGGAATTCAATGTGCTTGAAAATCGATGAAATGTATTGCAGACTTATTTTCATTAGCTGAGCCCATAAATGCTTAGTGGAAAACTAACTTTCACAATTTAAATAGCAGTGCTGCTGCAATCCTAACCACTAGTTTCTGTTGGCTCTGGAGTTGGAACACTTTCTGCAATTGATGGGCCAGTTATGAAGGGTTGGTTCTGTGTTTTCATCTCTTAATATATGGAATACATTATGCAAGAAAGATGTTTGTGAATTTGGAACATCGGTTGATGCTAGCGTTTACTCCGGATTATGAACATTTGCCACTAATAGCCAAAGTTGAAGTCTTGGACATGTTGTCATATATCAGTGGAATTGGTGACAAGACACCATTATACGATCTGTATGCAGTGGTTATACATTCGGATGTGTTGAATGCTTCATTTCTCGGTCATTATATATGCTATGTAAGGAATTTGAAAGGAATGTGGCGCAAAATCGATGACAGTAAGGTGAGTCCAGCCAGCCTTGATATGGTGATGCCGGATCTCTCTTCACTGGGTTTGATAAAATCTCTTGCAGTACCGATAGTAACAAAGATTCAACAAGCACAGTGGATTTGGCTGAAACAGTGTTTGGAGACCCATACCTTGAATATGACGGCAGTGGTTTGCAAAGCATAATTGAAGTTCAATCAACGGTTTGGCTCATCCAGCTTGATCTAATGGTTTGCGGGAGGTATAAATTAAACGGAGTTTATGGGAGATGGTACCCCCGTAAATGGTTTAATCGAAACCACTTTTTACAAAATCGACGGCCATGATATATTACGGTACCCCCGATTCATTTTGTACAAGCTGCCATCAGCACCCCCCGTAGGTGGTTATCGGTTTTTATAAACCATGGGTGGTTTTTTCGATTTAATACAAATGCATAGTAGTGGGACCCAAAATGCACTATTCACCCTTTTAAAACTTTCAATTCGATTTTTGGGTTTTTTTTATTACATATTATATATATAATATTCAAACATATATTTTGTAAATTTAAATGCTTCCAGCACTTTCAAGAATCAGTTTCAAAACTGATCATAGCAGTTAGGAAGTTATTCTAGATGGCTGATATAAAAACAGAGAGAGGAGGAGGAGAAGAGGTTCCGGTTTTTGAGATCTCCAGGCAGTAATATTTGTACTGAGATTTCAAGTGATTTATGAAGGAAAAGCAAGATCCTAGTATTTGTTGATCTTGACACGTCTTCTGGTTTTCATAATGTATTTTCAGTCCTTGAATAAAATGAAGTAAAGAAGCAGCAGGTCTCTTTTTGCATGTGTAAATAAGAGTTAAAACCCTTAATAGGCGCTCCTTCATTTTAGCTGTTCTTCTCTTTTAATTCTTCTAAAGTCTGAGACAATAGATTTTTTACAGCAGCATATTGTTTTGGGCTTTTTCCTTTCATTCCTCTTCTGAACATTTCATTCTATATCAGCAAATAATAGCATTGTGGATTGTTTATAGCATTTGATTTTTAAAATGCAATGATTGAACTCTGGAGGTGATTGAACCTGGATCCATATCTCTATGACATAGTTATTTAAATGTCTTGAGCACGGATTCCTTTACACAGCAAGGAATTGTTTCTCAAGGTACAACAGTCAGCACACCAGAAATGCGTTGTAAGTTGATTGACTCCATAGTTTATTCGACTAACTGAGGAAAATTAAACTATTGTAGTTGTATATTCAGGATATATATGCATGTACTTGACTCTATGTACTAGTCTTGATTGGTTGTTGAGGATATATAATACAAGCGTTAGTTTATTACCTCTCCACTAATTTGTGTCTCTTTAATCTTCCATGTATTGCATATGATTATGTAATTGAATTGTTGTTCCTTCCTACTGGTAACCAATGCATTCTTTTTACTAGATTACAACATTGTTTTCGTTGTTGGTAGTGTTGGACCCAAGTATAAATAATATGCATGCATAAATGTTAACTTTGGAAGATATACAATAGTGGTGGCAGAAAAAAATAAATAATTACATAATTAATTACGCAAGGAGAAACAGATTCTCGATTACAAAAGATAGATTTCACTTCTTCACAGGAGCACATGAAAATTTTATTGAAGAAGCTCTTGTTGAAATAAATAAATTCCTCGATCATGATACTAATGTGAAAGATATAACTTGACAACCGGCCGAATTTAAATTAATAAATGGAAGAAGAAAAATATTTAATGATTTGTTCGAAAATGTATTAAATGACTTCTATGAGAATAAAGTGGATAAAAGAAAGAAATTTTATTGAAACAATCAATGCACAATTTTTTGATGAATTTCAATGAAAACTTATTTTTCACTATACCTTATTTTTTATATAATTTTTTCCTTTACATAAGATTCAAACATATATTTGAATATTTACCATCCTTTCAATAACCAATAATCTATGACCAAAATAACACATAGGCCATTGGGAAAATTTCCTTGATGTATTGTGCAAAAACACGAAGGAAGCGTGGCATTACTTTTTAAGTAAACATTTTTTTTGTCGAATCCATCCTCTTCAACCAAGAATAGGTCAGGTAGATGATGGGGGGATAATGATTCATGATAAATAAATAAAGAAAAAGAGAAAAAAAAAATAGAGAAGTATAAGTTAATTTGGAAGTAAAAATAAGAGGAAGACGATCGATTGCAAAGATATGTGAGTATACTCTTAAGGAAGAAACATGTTAGAGGACCCAAGCACATTCATGAAAGTATAAAAAATTGACCGATGTCCAAAATATAGAAAGGGACAAAATACAAAATAAGTGACAAGATATAAGGGACCATAAATTTAACTAGAGATGAAAAAATAAATTCTGAGAGTGTGAGAGTGATGATGCATGGGACTCTTCTGAAGGTATAAGACAACACCGAAAGTTGAGTGGGGTACCACTTCCTGATATAAAAAGAAGTGATAGTTTACAATTAATCCCTAGGAGGCATGTAGACAATATGGAAGTGGATGACTTTGTACCAGAAATGTTGCATTCTCAAGTCACAAGAATAGAAATTGTGTCTTATTATGCACTATCATATCACCCAATTGTTAGTTATATATACAAACCAACTATTACCTTGTCATGCTAATATCAAGCATGTTACCCTGTAATTGTTCACACATGTCAATCAAATTTTCCAAATATCAATACATCATGTCTATTAATTTGAAATCAACCTTTATCAAAATCAATATTCATGTCATAATCAAGAATCAACTCACAGTCACAAATCATAAACTATAACTAGCACACACTTGCACTCAAGTGTATATCAGTTATATTAGAGCATATATGTGTTAGTACAACCATCTTGAAAGAAGATCATTTCTACATGCAATCTAATAGAAGCATACCCATATCGTGTAGTTAATAAAACACTCAAACACCAATAATAGACACCAAGCACTCAAACACCAAATAAATGACATAATCAAACATTCAAGCACCAAGTAGATGACATAAGAAAACTCATACCTTAATGTGTTTCAGGGGAGGCTATATTCTCGGCACAATCAATCTAAATTAGCAAGATATAACTTCACAACATATCAACTCAAACATAAATAAGGTCATGATTTCCATAACAGTAACTATCTAACATTTTCACATCATAAACTCGTAAACAATTATCATTCATGCATAAAAATCGCATATGCACAGTTAATCTAGATTAGTACAACACAATATCACAAACAGGTTGACTCTTACCTGGATACCATAACCATAACCATATGAATAGACCAATCCAAGTTATCATGATACATGTAACATCAATATCTTAAGTGCAATGACCAAAATCATCATGTGTATGATCGCAGTGCATACAACAACAAGTTACTACCATTCATGATTATCTGACACATGTGCATAGGATTGCGCTGATCAATCAGCATTTATCATGCATACAACCATAACAAAAATAGGATGATAGGAATGTATATGAAAACCATTACCAAACATACATGCATGCCCAATATACAAACATGTATGACGATTTACAACCTCACTCTATTGATATGCATCTTCTGCTTTGTCTCAGCCAACACATTAGCATCATAACATACCAATAGCATCATAATGACATATACTTCATATCATAACCTCATGCATGAAAACCTTAACCATGACCATTCATGCATAAAAACATGAATTTATCCCCTTCGGTCCAAGTGTTTGAACAATGCTCTGATATTACCCTGTAACGCGCCTCCTCCCACATTTACCCACTTTCACCAAATTTCTTGGGGTAAACATGAGCTTAGGGTTACTATTATAAGACTCAACCTCCTCTATGAAATTAAGGAAATGGATTCGACAACCTAAGACGTTACTGACTTCCCTTAGGTGCCACATGACCTCTAAGAGCAACCCAACCCCTCCAGGTTCCAACCCCTGAGGTAACTCTCTTTTTCCCTGAATTAGAGCCCCAATCACTCCCTTTCCAAGGCATACAAGTGACTATGAGTCTCCAGCCACCCCCACAGGCATGCTTCCTAGTGAATATGGAATTTTATGCTCAGTTCTATGCTAGAGACTCTAAATTATGAGCCACTTTTTCAGGGCCATGACTCAGGCCTCTACCCAGAACTCAATGAAACTTACAGAGATGAAAAATTACATAGAGACAATGCTTGTAAACCAAAAACTGAAAAAATTGTTAAATATGTAACCTACAGGTCATGAATGCAAGCCTGAACATAAGGTACTAGAAAATTTATCTAAGATTTAACAAGAAAGTTCATTGCCTTCTCACATTAGTTGTCATAACATCAATTACGTCTTGCATTCATTATTCATTCAGTTACAAGTAAAAACATGAATATATCCATGCCTGAGAACTATCATATAGTCATGATTATAACCAGATAAATAACAATGAGAGAATGGTCATTAAAGCCACATAATAACAAGTACATTTCCTTATCAAAAGCAAGAGAAACTTAGCTCTTATTAGACTTAGGAAATATCCAACCAGGTTCGATACTTCCACGTACTACCTGACCATAGATTAGTCGAACCAAATATTTCTTTCAGCCAATCACCCCTGTTCCATATTCCAAGCATGAATGTGGGATCTCATTGGATAAACCAATCCAAAAAAAAATCAAGGGAATCCAGAGGTTAAGCCACCTCCACCCTAACCATACCTTGATCTCACCTAAACCTGTGAAGAGATCATAAAATCAAACCAAGCTTGGATACCTCATAATTTCCTCTCCAATACCTTGAGTAATTTTCCTATCTCCACCCCTCCCCCTCAGGGGAACATCTTCCTCAGTGTTCTATGACACCTACAACTAGCAAGACTACTGAAAACCAAAAAATATTGCCCCTGGAGCTTTATAACTTAGCTCATTGCAGCATTTACAATGAAAACCCAATAAAAACCAAAACCATCATGAAAATCATGAAAACCATACCACTTACTATAGCTTTATAACATAGTTCATTATGGTTTTACAATAGTAATCACATCTACTTATGTACATTTTCTTCAACCAACAAATAACCATATTGTCCATGGAGATTTATAAATCCATATCGATACAGTATTTATAATGATATACACATATACACTTATACACATATGCACATTTTCTCAACCAGTAAATAAAATGATATGATGCTCGTATCAGCAACAAGGAAATCTAGAGGCTAACACCTCCACCCTCAAATGTAATATCATGATTCATCTCCTTCCCAGGAATTTCAGAATCCACTACTAAATTCAAACCTACATCCAATGTCCAATGCTACAATCCTTGCGCTACCTATTCCCTCAGTGAAAATTTATCGGGTCATTGTTCCAAGGCACACTCCCAATTTGCATCTGATTCCATCTAGAAATGATAATGACCAAAGAAAATTCATCCCTGACCTTCCCTTATCTGTTACACAATCCCTTAGGAAATTTGGTAATCCCCTTTCGTGTTTTCACTCACCTTCCAATTTCCCCTGCATCCCCTTTCCCAGGTGATCTATGCCTTGGCAAGGCTTCCTCGTATCAAAAGGTCAAACAACCTAGGCATATACTTGCCTCAAAACCATTATATCGGTCATATCATGATCGTGGAAATAAATGGACACTATTGGGTACTAGTGTCCCACGATGGCCCTGCTCCTGAAGTGCTTTACCATCATACAACTGCATGTTTCAATTCCTTTTGTCACTTCTAATTCTTGTAGGCAGTTTCAACCACTTCAAACCAGGAATTTCCATGCTTTCTTGTTCCAAGAAAATAGTTTCTGTTAGACTAAAAGGAATTGAAAATAATTCAAATCATACCCCATTGGTGGCTCATCAATAAGGTACACTTGCAATTATAAATGTGTCGTCAAATTTATAATGATTTATAAAACTCCTTCGCAAGCTAATAAAATGAATGAATAGAAGCAACATGTAATGTATGATACAATCTCTTAACATGAACTTAAAATGTGAAGGTGAGCAATCTAGCCATGAAATCCTTGCAATATATTCCATTAGGAAAAAAAAACGAACAACTTGAAATATATTCTCACGAAGATTTAATACACCCTCGCCATCAAAATTAAATTGGGATAGGTTATGGAAAAATTTTGCAGGGATGGTAAGATTAAGCTCTTTAGAAAAACATCCTAGAATTATGAATTTGGAAAGAGTCATTTTGGATAAGAGATTCAAAGCAGACTCAATGGGAACAGCGTGTCATCTGGCCCTCCTTCTAGCACCATTTGTGGACGAGTGCAGAAAATATTTCAACCAAGGGGGTATCCCCGATGTGAAGTCCCAATTAGACCTCATACTATTTGGAATAGGAGCCCCATCTGGGGTGTTGGAGCAGGGTCCCTTAGGACTACATTTTTGGAGTAATTAATAGTAATTTCTTTAGTTTTAATTTTTCCACACTAATCAATGCACATTCAAGGGGCTTTGGGGAGGTTCAAAGTCCCTTCATGAGTTGTAATGGGCTAAAGGGTAAATCTAGGAGTCTCAAACCACGATTTGCGTACCTTAGTATGAGTGCAGGCTAATATATAAATATAAGTATAGATCGAGTCAGATAGGACAGATTTTGATGGCAGTTTATTTATTTTTTGAGCTTTGAAGAGAATATTTGTAAGTGTATGTGTCTGAAAGGCTCCTGCTAGCTGTGTGTGCGGAGACCTTAGTCTGGCTGTGTGTGGACCCCACTAGCTATGTGCGCAAGTGGATCTAAAGGATTATAAGGGTTTTTCAGAACTGTTGATGAATAAAGAATTGTTTGGATAACTCTAAGTACTAAATGCATCTATTATCTGTTTCTGTGATCTGTTTCTGCATATGATATATGTTCATGTTTATGATTTATATTATCTATGATTGGATCGATTGCATATCTGTATACTGAATGTTAATTGAATAGATCAAGTTCTGTAAGGGCCGAATATCATGTTGTTAGAACTGTTAAAGGAATTATGGATCTTTTGTCTGGGTGTGTGCACTAGACTAATCTGTGTTAATCAACCTAGGGTTTCTGGTTAGGGTTTCTAGTGCGCAAGTCAGTGTGTGTGTTAAAGAAGATCTGAAGGTGCCCACTTCATTTAATTCTCTCTCAAGGTGTGGAAACCTAGTTCCAGCACCCCCCCATACTACTTTAGGTAAGACTTTGGCCTACGCAAGTAGGTCATTGCCGAAAGGGTCAGCAGTAAGAGGGATTTGTTGGTTACACACTAACTCTGAACCTAGGTCAAGACCGCTCAAGCCAAAAAAAGGTTTCGTTTCTGGGACCGAGATAATTTTGAGAGAGATTATGTGATGTAGCAGCCATCAAAGACTGAATTAGAAGACTGGTTTGAAGAAAAGATACACGAATTATACATCAAGGAGAACAGAAGTAAGAAGTTGTCTGCTGAAGAGTGGGAAAATAAGTATATTTTCATAGAGGTTCACAAAATATTCTTTGCGACCTTTTCACATGAACTACAGGAGTGTTTATTAAGGTTAGTTAAGTTTTAGACCTACTAGAAGGACGATAAAATAACTTAATGGACGCCTGAGTTGATCCAAAATTTAGAGCAGAATGATAACTCCATCACCCGCACTATAGATCATTGGGTTGACAACATTTTGGGTGGGTTTGTAATAGAATTTGTAGTACATCAGTTTGTGTCATATTCTGAAGCTAAAAGTAAGTTCTTCAAAGGACTGAGGGGTATGTTCATACGCTCTATGCCTTTGCAGATTAAGATGTTATTGTGTGAAAAGGGTATTTTGTGCAGTCACACCAAGTGAATGACCCCAAACAAATTTGAAAGAACTACGCGTAGTGGAAAGTAATTTCAAGTTAACCAGAGAGGGGACAGATTTGTATACAGCCCTTTGAGGAACCCGCATAATAGGGATACAGAGAGGTGAGGATACGTGCACCGAGGGTAGCCCTCTAGCTACTCCGCAGTCGAACTTGCACAGGTAAGTCATCTCTGACCCCACCTCGACCACCACCAGGAAGCGATATGGCTATGCATATGAAGCTACCCATCTTCAAGGGTGTGGATGATGAAGACATGGACAGGTTCTAGCTTACTGTAGATGCAGTATGGACTGTGTAGAATGTCAATATTGATGTTTTCAAAAAGTTACAACTAGCTATACCGTTTGAGGGTCACGCTGTAGACTTGTTTATGGGATATCTGGCTCATAATTTTGGTCCTATTGTCAATGAAATCAAGAAGGCCTTAAAGTAGCAGTTCAAAAAACCAAAGTCCTACTCATAATGTGTAACAAAGCTGAAAGATATCCGACAAGAACCAAACGAATATGTCTGGGAAGCAGATCAGTGATTGAACTGCACCATCAGTGATTGAGGATATATCTATGATTATAAGCAGCATAAAGAATGGTTTATTTCCATGTTCCCGCCACACCTATGCGGCCTTATGAATTAGCAGAAAATTGATTCTCAAGTAGAGGCTCTTGAAGTTTCTATGAAGTTGGAAGCCACGCCCAGAACTGATGACCAATTTGGAACTCTGAAAATCCAAATTCAGTTAGAAGCGATGCACTTGGAGATTCAAAACCTGTGCAGAGATAGAGGGAGAGAATTCAGCGCACATGTACGGTGTATACGTTGTAAGGGTTTCGGTCACACAAAATATCAGTGTACCTTGGTTCAAGATTACATGCAAGTAGGAGGACCAAATCCATTACAACCCAGGGATGCTGCAGGACCTAGTGGTACTCCTACGCTATGGTGCATTTACTATCAAGTGTTTGGAAGGCATGACACAAACCATTGCCCTCGATTAGGAAGTTATCTACCAGAACTGAAGTAGCAATGGTGTAGGTTCTTCTCTTCAGTTGGCCATGATGAGCATCACTGCCGCACCTTTGATTTGGCATTGAACCTCTATACAATGCATGTCGACCCATTTTCACCAGCATCCCCCTCTAGGCATGGTGGATCTCCAGCCAGAGGAAGGGGAGGAGGGGGAGGTGGAGGTGTAGGCTGTGGAAGAGGAAAACTAATTTGCTATAATTATGGAGACATTGGACACTATGCATGCAATTTTTTGAACCCTACGCAACAGTCTTACAGGTATTGTAGACAGTTTGATCATGTCATTGAATATTGTCCTATTTTGATTGCTAGAATGCAGGAGAATCAACAACAGACACCTACGCAGAATATAGAAATGGTTAGAGATGAGATGCAAGATCATGATACAAGTGTAAACATAATTACACGCAGTAGTGCTACCACCGGAGAAGACAAGGGAAAGAAGGTTGATGTAGATTCATTGATCAGGAAGGCTTTTGAGAAAAAGGAAGGACTCAAGCTACAAAACGAAAAGGATAATTTTGTAGAAGCATGAAGGATTTTTCTTTTGCAGGTGTGTCCACATCCAAGTCTGATGATGAAGTCAAACCTTTCCTACAAACCTGCATTAAGCTATTGCATAACCAAAAATAATTAGACAACCTTCAGGCTCTGAAAGATATTTGTGCGGATAAGGAGTTGCCTCGAACAAAGAGCAAGGTTGTAAACAAGATCTACAAGAATAAGAAGATAATTAGTCGGGAGATGTGCATGACTGTGAAAATTTGAGAATATGAGATGGATCTGGTCATTTTGGACTTAGGGTCTTATGAAAATGTTCTACCTAAGCAGACCTGGCAGAAGATGGGTGAACCAAAGCTGGAATGGTCCACCATTCAGCTGTGCATGGCTAATCAGTAGAATATCATTCCACTAGGAAGAATCCCATAGGTTCTGGTAGACATTGCTGGAGTAAAGGTATGCACGGACTTTGAAGTAATACAAATTGTAGATGATGCAGACCCCTGCACTGTGCTGCTAGGGCTGGATTGGGTCATCGATATGGGAGGTATCATCAACTTGTAGCGCGGGAAGATGACCTTTGAAGATAATGGTACTTGTGTTATAGTACCTTTGGATCCAACAAAAGGGGAGAGATATAATGAACCAATGCACAAAGGAGATAATGTCGACCATATCTACAAGATGACTACATGAGATGAGGATTGGATCAACCCTACTGCTACTGTGATGCTCATGTTTCTCAAATACGGATGGAGAAATGGAGAACTGGTAAAATCATCTGCATGATATTTCTGCATTGTGCTACCTCATAGTCACTAAAAACTTGTGATGCATCTCCTCAAAGGTAAGAGAATTACCCTATTTTGATGGTTCTTGCAAGGTTGTCTTATTTTTGGAAAATTTGGAAAAGTTTGTCCTAAAAGAGCGAAGGTTCTAGGCACTCGATCTTCCTATGCATGCAAATCCAGCACATTGGTGGGATACGCATAAAGGAAACTTTGAGGATTGGGAAGAATGCAGCAGAATGATGTGGTTGCGCTTTGAGCAACCCACTACCCCACCAACTGAGATTTTTGGGGGCTGAGGTGATTCGCGCAAACACGTGCCTACATGGATGGAGGTTTGTGTCACAAGCTCTGATGGGCCTCTAAATTAGACATAAAATAAGGCCCATCTAACCTCTTAATCCCATCTACCTTCCTTATGCACATGAATATATATATTAAATCTCTCCTTCTGCACTTAATAATGTTTTCTTATGCTTCAATATTTTCTTAGGAATTTTTAAAGGTAATTGCATATTTGTGCCTCATATTGGTTATTTTTGTAGAATATTGTGAGAATATTTGGCAAATTATGCAGATTTGGAGAAGGAGATGATTTAGGGACTTGCTCCCTGCCACTAGAAGATCAAGATTGTAGAATAAATGAGCACAATATGAAGAAATTAGGGATAAATCTTGGAGAGATTGAAGGGGTTTTTCCACCCTCCTTAACTCTCAAAGGCAGCCAAAGGATCCTCATGATATCCCCTCCAGCAATTCAAATTCTAAAGGCAGCCAAGTGACTTAAGGCCAAGTGCACTCAAGCCATACTTCACTTAGATTCAAGTGGACTCATTACCTATTTTTTAGGGAGTTGTTGGTAGCTTCCCTTGAGAATAAATAAATATAATCAAGAGATAATTAGGGTCAATTCTTCCATTCCATTCTTATCCATTTGATGCAACCATTCCATTCCATCCCATGCCATTCATTTCCATTCTATTAGGCTTTTGTTGTTTAATACCTTCGGGATGTAACAATATTTCATTTTTAATGCAATGAGTAGACAGACTCCATTTTACTGATTTAATTCAAAATATTTGGGCTCATGGGTTAGGGCCCAACCCATGTGCCTCAGCTTCTCTGTTGTTTTCATTTTTTCCTTTCTGTCATTTAGCTAGTTTTGATTCTGACATTTATTTAGTTTTATTCTTGAACAATTAGCTAGTTTCTAATAGTTTCATTGCTACTTAGTTTTGCTTTCAGTGTGCCGATATCATTTTTTATTTGCTTATGAGAGTAATAGAATAGAGGAAGACCAAAAAGCTATGGATTGAGACCCCCTTCTCATCTCTGTCAATAGAGCTCAAGGAGGGCGAACCTTCCCATAGACCCAAAAATTGCTTTCCGTTCACTGTTTTTATCATGTGTTTTTTATGTTTTCTTATGCATAAATCCATAGGTTTGTTTGCAGGAATCAGTATATAATTTCATAGAATTTCACCCTTGCCTTCCCACATGATTTTCCATCTCTGTGTTACACTTCCAAAAACCTCTTTTATGCTCCATTTCCTTCCTTTTCTCTTCCTATCAGTTGCCACACCTTTTTTCCATAGAAACCATTAAAGTTTCGCATGAGATATTTTATCTTGGACTTTCCCGATTATCACATATCGGTCATCACAAAACCCCTTCGCTTTCCTTTTTCATTCTTAAAAATCTCAGTGATTTTCCCTTTTTCACTTCACCTTTACCTTTTTAACACAAAACGCTTGGAACCCACTGGAGTTTGACCTCCGCCTTTCCTCCTCGAACTTCCTGCTACCGTACACTGAAAAATCACACATTGCAGTGTTTAGTCTCTTCCTTTAACACATTCCACTCCTCTCTTTTTTTAATTGCAATAACTACCATACATCGCAGTCGCACTTTGCACTCTCCTCCTGACTGCACTATCGATTTTTCACCAACCTTGTGATATTGCAATATTGCGAAATCGCAAATCACAGTTTTTGTTGTTTTATTTTAAGAGTTATCGCTTCTTATTCGTCGATTGCGATATTGTTATCGCACTCTGCTATCGGTCCTACAACCACATCAGCTATCTCAAATCCCAGTCTTCATCCTGTTGCAAATCACATTTGTGCTATAACAAATTTTTAATAAGTTTTAACCCCCTCTTCCACTTCTAAGCCTTGTTTCATGCGTTAAGCCCTCCATTAGCACCTTTAGCCCATTTTCCCCCAAACTACAAGCACACTTCTTCAAATTAGAATTAGGTCATGAATAGCTACATAGATAGGAGCATGATAGATAGAGTAGGGTGTGTTCAGCAGATTGGCAAAGTTAAGTATGGTTTAAATTAGTTTTCTTTCTGCAACTTAAATTAGTTTCCTTTCTGCCATTTATTTTCAGCAAGATTAATTAGTTTCCTTTCTGTCATTTATTTTTAGCAATTTAGATTAGTTCCCTTTCTGTCATTTATTTTCAGCAATTTAAATTAGTTTCCTTATGTCATTTCCTTTCTACAATTTAGTCTAGTTTCATTGAAGTGTGACAGACTTCACTGAGAACCCTTATAAATAGCACCCTTTCATAGAGCGGAAGAGGATGACATGAAAAAAATGCATCTGTTGTGTATATAGCATTTTCACCTCCAATTTTGTATGAATCCCGGGTTGGTAAAGTAAAGTAGTGCATCCCCTAGAATTGTAGCACTCTTGGTGCAATACTAGGGCTCACCACTTTTTGGCGTCGTTGCCGGAGAGGTGTCTAGTAGATGCTTTGATTTTGTTTTTAGCATTATTTTCTTCTTTCCTTTATTTTCATTCCATTTCAGAAATATTTAAAAAATACAAAAACATCATATTTTCATGCCTCATAAGAGTATGGATACTCAGAATTTTATTTTATTTTGAAATAGTTCTCCAATACCAACCCCCCCACTTGACCACATGGTGCAATAAGAACCACATCACCATACACTTTTGAAGGTAGAAGAGATGGATGGATATGATGACAATGAAGAAGATCTTATTGGGTTTCCCATTCAAGATATGGACATCAGTGTACATATGAAGAACATCCCTCCATATTTCCTTCCCAACTTCCATGGTATGAGGACAAAGGATCCGGAAACATTTCTCTTTGAAGTTGAAATACTTTGTAGATATTATGGCTACTTATCACACACTCAAAATTTGAGATTGTTTCCTGCAACATTGAAGGATAGATCTCTTAAATGGTTCATTAGTCTAGGTATTAATTCAATAAGATCATGGAATGATATGCAAAAGATATTTCTAGAAAAATACAAATATCGTGATCTTAGAGAAGAAAATCCTAAAATGAACCAAGAAGAAGATGAGAGCCTTGAGAATATAATAGAGAGGTTCATGTATAATGTTAAGAGGGAAAAATTGCATCATCTAGGATTTGACACACTAAAAACCCTCTTACTTAGAGAAATTAGGGATGGGTGGATTGATCTCCTTAATCTCGTGAGTAAAGGAGATGTATATCAATTGTCATTTGAAGAAATTTGTGAAACATGAAAGTTCACATCAAGAGAAAGGGAAAGAGTAAGTAATTCATCATCAACATTGGTAAGGCAAGATGAACTTGGAAATTTTCTTGAAAAATTTAAAACAGAAATTCTTAGCAATCTAAGTGAACAAGTAGAAATGTTTAGAATAAAAAATGAGTAAAAAAAAGAAGTTGATATTTTTGTTATCCATGCAGAATCATATGCTACTAAATGTTGTTCATCATTCCCCATGTTTAGATAATTTTACCAGGAATACAACGGAGCAAGACAATCACCAAATAAGCTATGTTATGTAGCTCCAAGGAGACCCTGGAAACCTAGTCAACTTGATATGATGCAAGGACCCACTTCACAATTTCAAGCTTATTCACATCCATATCAAACTAATTGGGACACACTCCTTCCTTGGCAACCTTGGCCATCTCAACCCCAAAACCAATGTTGGCAACATGGTTGGCAAGGTCCTTATTGGGAAAATACTCAACATCCTCAATATTTCCCTCAATATCCTCCATACCTGACTACATGCTATCCCTACCATCCACCTCCACCACAACCATAGCCTCAACTACATCCATCTCATATATCCACCCCCACTCAACTTCCTATACCACCATTTCCAAACCCATGCAATGAAGTATCTCACCTCACTTACAATGCAAAGGTACAACACTACCAAACATATCCTCTTGATCTAAATGGTCTGCATCTTAGTTCAATAAAGGTATTGCAAAGAATAGATTTTCTTAATGCCATTGAAGGACAACATCAAGAATAATAATATCCAAATGAGGAGATCAAAATATCAATGGTTGTTCTTTATGAAGAGCAGAAATCAGAATCAGATGTTGAGAAAGTTCCCTCATGTTTACCAGCATTCCCTCCATGTGTTCAAAATAACAATCAACAAAAAGTGGAAGATTTTACTTCCATATAGAAGCGGACATACAAGTTGATCCAACTCAGAAAGTGAACCAAGGGCATCAGAACTACATTGACATGTGGTTCCAAACATTCATTAAGTTTTAGCAACACACTCTTCTCCAACAATACTTGATACAATCCTAGTCAAAGAAATTCATCTCTCATATTCATGTACATGTCAAAGCATGTATTCCAAGTGTGCATATGATTTTATTTGTCATCTTGATGTGTACATGGCTCCATTAGAAGTATTCCTATACTTGCAAAAGGTTTTGTTTTTTTCAAGTAGAGTAGGAAAGTGAAAAAAAAGGGAATGAATAAAATCTCAGGTGAAAAACTCTATTGAGGCATCTGAGATTGGCCCTCTGATTGAAAACTTCCATGACGTGGTCATTGGGTTGGGAAAAAAAAGAGAAAAATAAAAGATCCTAGGTGAAAACCTCCTTTGAGGGGCCTAGGCATACCTACTAGTGGAAAACCTCAAAGAGGCAGCTAGTAGGCCTTACAAAAAAAAACGAAAAAAACAAAACAAAAAAATTGCATTTCTCCATGTATCTCTCTCTAATGAATGCATGTGCTCTCCAACCTTTACAAGCCAGAAAACAAAAATTTGGCACAAAAATAAAATTCGGTTAACACCCTAGTTAAAGGTATTCAAACTTGGACTTCCTCCTCCTGTGCTCAAAAGCTCCAAAAGGACCTCAAGCAGATTATCACATGTAGCTTTAGAACCACCGAAGACAGCTTCAGCAGCCATATCAGAAGCTTCAGTATCACCTGCAAAAACAAATCAATGGTAAGGCTCAGGTATGTAATCATCTAACCCTTTCTCCAAACCTATTTTAGCTTAATAAAACATTAAAAGTGTGAGAAGGAAAGTTTTTTTATATAGCCAAAATCAATAGCAGAGCAAGCTCAACCTTATCTAGCAACTAGCCTCACTTTTTCCACCAAGAAAAGGAAAAAGACAAAATTAAAAAGGACTTGAGAAAGTGGGCAATAAGCAGTTCATTGTAATAGAAGACAAGGAGTGGCAAGGGATAACTAAGGGTGAACTCAGGTCACATAAAAAAGAACTATGAGTTTACTTTGTATGCAATATAAAAACAAAAAAAGAAAAAAATCATATAAAAGGTGGATCCACCACCTCTTGGCATGAAAAAAAAAATTTTTCTTAAGGCATCTAAGGACATCCATGAATCACCTACAAGAATAAATGCAAGAAGAGTGGCAGGAGGAGAAATGCATGGGCCAATAAATAGAAAATGAAATAAGCCCGGATGCAGGAAAAACCGTAAGGTAGGGAGGATGAATAGGTTGCTCAGAGGATGAGCAATAGTTTCAGTAGGGGGGTTATGATGGGCCTCTAATAGAGATAAAATAAGGTCCATCTAACCTTTCTTAAGCCCATCTACCTTCCTTATGCACATGAATATATATATTAAATCTCTCATTTTTCACTTAAGAATGTTTTCTTATGCTTCAATATTTTCTTTGGAAGGTTTAAAGGTAATTGCATATTTGTGCTTAATATTGGTTATATTTATAGAATATTGTGAGAATATTTGGTAAATTATGCAGATTTGGAGAAGGAGATGATTTAGGTACATGCTACCTGCCACTGGAAGATCAAGATTGGAGAATAAATGAGCATAATATCAGGAAATTAGGGAGAAATATTGGAGATATTCAAGGGGGTTGTCCACCCTCCTTAAATCTCAAAGGAAGCCAAAGGATCCTCATGAGATCCCCTCCAGCAATTCGAATTCCAAAGGTAACCAAGTGACTCAAGACCAAGTGCACTCAAGCCATACTTCACCTGGAGTCAAGTAGAGTCATTACCTATTTTTTAGGGAGTTGTTGGTAGTTTCCCTTGAGGATAAATAAATCTATTCAAGAGCTAATTAGGGTTGTTTCTTCCATTCCGTTATTTGATTCCATTCTAGTCCATTTGATGCAGTCCATTCCATTCCATCCCATGCCATTCATATTCCATTCTATTAGGCTTTTGTTGTTTAATACCTTCGGGATGTAATAAGATTTCATTTTTAATGCAATGAGTAGACAAACTCCATTTTACTGATTTAATTCTAGAAAGCTGGGCTCATGGGTTAGGGCCCAACCCATGTGCCTCAACCTCTCTGTTGTTTTCATTCTTTCCTTTCTATCATTTAGCTAGTTTAGTTTTTTCCATTTATTTGATTTTATTCTTGAACAGTTAGATAGTTTCTAATAGTTTCATTGTTGCTTAGTTTTTCTTTCAGTGTGTTGTTGTAGTTTTTCATTTTCTTATGAGAGTAATAGAATAGAGGAATACCAAAAAGTTTTGGATCTAGACGTCCTTCTCATCTTTGTTAATAGAGCTCGAGGAGGGAAAACCTTCCCATAGACCCAAAATCTGCTTTTTGTTCACTGTTTTTATCATGCATTTTTTCTGGTTTCCCATGCATAAGTTCGCAGGTTTGTTTGCAGGAATCAATATTAAAATTCTGGAGAAATTCACCCTTGCCTCCTCGCTTCATTTTCCATTTCTGTGTTACGCTTCCAAACACCTCCGTTACGCTCCATTTCCCTCCTCCTTTTCTCTTCCTATCAGCTACTGCATCTTTTTTCCATAGAACCATTAAAGTTTTGCATGAGATTTTTTACCTTGGAATTTCCTGATTATCACATCTCGGCCATCACAAAACCCCTTCCCTTTCCTTTTCCATTCTTCAACATCTCAGCGATTTTCCCTTTTTCACCTCACCAATACCTTTTTAATGCAAAACACTTGGAACCCACTTGAGTTTGACCTCCGCCTTTCCTCCTCGAACTTCTCGCTACCGTACATTGCAAATCGCACATCGCAGTGTTTAGTCTCTTCCTTTAACACTTTCCGCTCCTTATTTTTGCCAGTTGCGATAACTACCATACATCACAATCTCACTTCGCACTCTCCTCTCGACTGCACTATCGCTTTTCGGTCAACCTTGTGATATTGTGATATTGTGAAATCACAAATTGCAAATCGTTGTTTTCGTTGTTTTCTTTTAAGACTTACCGCTTCTTATCCGTTGATTGCGATATTTTTATCGTACTCCACCATAGGTCCTATCGCCATGTCACCAATCACAAATCACAATATTTATCCCGTCGCAAATCGCATTTCGCGATCTTTATCCGCTCCCTGTTAACACTTACCGCTCATTTTTCTGATTGCAATATTCTGCCATCGCACTTTTCAATTCATTCTACTCCGAGGCATTTTTGCGCTATAGAAAATTTTTAATAAGGTTTAACCCCCTCTTTCCACTTCTAAGCCTTGTTTCATGCGTTAAGCCCTCCATTAGCATCTTTAGCCCATTTTCCCCCAAAATGCAAACACACTTCTTCAAATTAGAATTAAGTTATGAATAGATGCATAGACAGGAGCATGATAGATAGAGTAGGGTGTGTTTAGCCAATTGGCGAAGTCAAGTATGGTTTAAATTAGTTTCCTTTCTACAAATTAAATTGGTTTCCTTTCTGCCATTTATTTTCAGTAGTATTAATTAGTTTCCTTTTTGTCATTTATTTTCAGAATTTTAGATTAGTTCCCTTTCTATCATTTCTTTTCAGATATTTAATTTAGTTTCCTTCTGTCATTTCCTTTCTACAATTTATTCTAGTTTCATTGAAGTGTGATAGACTTCATTGAGAACCCTTAGAAATAGCAACCTTTCGTAGAGAGGAAGAGGATGACATGAAAAAAATGCATCTATTGTGTATATAGCACTATCACCTCCAAGTTTGTACGAACCCTAGGTTGATAAAGTAAAGTAGGGTAGCCCCTGGAATTGCAGCACTCTTGGTGCAATACCAGGGCTCACCAGCCTCTACGTCCGACAAAATGGCAACAACAAAGACTGCCAAGGATAAGGAAGTAGAAAAGGAAGCCAATAAAGAAGCATACAAAGAGGTGGAAAAGGAACCTGAGGAGGAGGCTGAGGTGGATCTCGAAGGCACATATGGCTTAGATGGTACAAAATTTGAATCCCCCAGAGGTACCAAGCATGGGGCGGAAACCCCCAACTATCTGTGCAAGAAGTGAAAAGGTTCAAAGGAAAGAGGCACGGAGGAAGTCACCCTCACGGAGGATGACTTGGATAAGATAACAGACGTGGTCACCTCTGCCTCTGAGGATAGGTGGAGTGCAGTCAAGGAGTAGTATAAGTTTGCAGTAGAGTTGTTGCAGATTGGATTGCAGGTGTTACAGTTCAAGACCGATATCATTTAAGTGAGAGTGGCTTAGGCGAGGCCGGTTCAAGCGAGTGAGAGCACGAGTATGATCATCATCATGATAGATAACATGATCTTCCCCTTCCTTGGGGTAGAAATTACGATGGAATAATTGGCATTGCGCACATAGGTGAAAACCTGCTCAGAAGTTGGCATTGACTTATCAATGCTCCCATTGGAAAGTTGCATGCTATCCTGAAAATCATTACAGATGAGTTGTAGTGCAGAGAGGTGCACGTGCACTAGCAACTCACTGAGGTAAAGAAGAAGGTTGCAGAAAAAATGCAAAAGTATTTTCAGGCTCATACAGCGCAGCAAGAAGCAATGGCACAACGCGTGGAGTTTAGGATATAAGCTAGTATATGCAGCATATGCAATTTTTCCAACAATTTTAGGATTGCCAATCATGAATTTCATCCAAGAAGTACAGTCTGAAGAAAATGGCATGTTAAGAAGAATAAATGAGATTGTCCAGTTGCAGCGAACTAGAGAAGAAGTATATAACAGAACACAACAAGTGCAGGAAAACATCAAGAAGTTGTTTGATGAGAGAACCAAAGCAAATGATTTCAACATTGGTGACAAAGTGCTGAAGTGGGACTCAAGAAGAGAAGACAAGGGCAAGCATAGAAAATTTGAAAATCTGTGGAAATGTTCATACATGATCCATTCTGAAAGAGGTAATAATGCATTCTTCCTTCAAGAAATGGATGGAACATAACTATTTGGAGGTCATGTCAATGGCAGAATGCTCAAGCATTATTTTTGTTGAAAATCTCAATTTAAAGCTTTATCCATTATATATAAAACTATTTGAAGAAAAATATCAGAAATATAAACACAAAAACAAAGAAAAAGAAAGAAAAGAGGGAAAATAAAAAGAAAAGGTAAAGCCCCATACCAAAAAGGATATTTTTGAAAGTGTGCAAGTCCAAATTCCACTGCTTTGAAAAGAAAGTTTTGTTCAAACATACAGCCTAATCATGATTGAACAAATTTTAAATTTTTGCTGATAAGTTAGAAATGAAGATTTTCCAAACTGTTTAAACTTGGTTTTTCAGTAGATTAGATTAGGAAAAGATATTGGTTCCAATGTCCAAAATCTGAACCAAGAAAGAAATAGAGGGATGAATAACAAATTCCAAATTACAGCCCTCAAATTTTTTAGTTTTACTTTCTACAAAATAAATTCTATGTGCAGTTTGTATAAAATTCCATAGCTTATGACAAATCAAACTGCTTAATCTTGATTTGATCATGTTTTCAATTTCATGTTAATATATTAGAGAATGAAAATCTGTAAAACTGTTTAATCTTGACATATATGTAGATTAGGTAGAGAATAAAAAATATAATCAGTCTAATTTGAGCTTTTGGATGATATAAGTGTAGAATAAAATGGTTTCTTGTTTTCAAAAGAAAATGATGTCAAGGGTTGGCTAATCTAAATGCACCCAATGAAGAAAAAATGTTAGGAAAGTATGATGGGTAGGTAGAGTTTGAGTTGAAGAATTCATGTTTTTGAAGAGTTTACATGTCGCAGCTTCAAAAGAACAAGAAGCAAATCAGAAAATTAAAGAAAGAGGTTTGTCAAGGTGCAAATCCAGGCATTGGTATACTTATTCCAGAGATTTGATCTCTAAGGTTCTTGACACCTCCTAAAGGAGCTGCCCTCCGTAGCTAGAGCCACTATTATCCTCATGTATTCTACAGAGTTCACTATATGACTGTGTATCCTCCACAAGCTGCTAAAGATATCATTCTTTGCCTATCAATTATCTTTAGAAATGTCATTGCCTTCATTATCCTCAATAAACCTTTTTCACTATTTTTTCACCTCTGCCCTTTCAAAGAATTGCCTTACTGCTCTTAAAAACTTACTTTGGGCTTGTTTCTTTCATTTTCACCCTCCTTTCCTATCACTTTTTTCATTCACTCATTTTCCCCATAAAACCCATTTTCCCCTTTTCAAAACCCTTCATAAAACCCTCCCTTCGTCATTTTCCCTTATATACCCTAAAAAATGTAAAAACTTCTTTTTACATTGTTTTTAAGTTCAAAATTAACCATTTCGGGTCCTTTTTGTTTTATATTAAAAGAACTTTGTTTTTAATATAAAACCCAACTTTATGTTTTTGACCCAAGCTCCTTTTAATTTAGCCCTACGCCTATATGACCCAAACCCCGCCTATTACTTAAACCCCACTTTAACGTTTTTAAGCCCCCCTCCACACCTTATTCAAAATCCTTCATAGAATTTTCTTTCTACCTATTTAAGGTGCATTCACTTGGTTTATAAAGACCCTGGGCCCCGCTTTCTATTTTTTAAACCCGCGCCCATTCATACTCCGCCACCTGTCCCCAGGCTCCACCTTTGAACTTGATCGCTGCTCCCGAAGCTTGTGACCACCGTTGATCTCATCCCATGAGATCTAATGTTTGATCGCGCGTATCACAAATCTAATTGTGCCCGGGTTAAACAATCTTCGACCGTGAGATATGGGCAGTATTCCCCCACCACGTGGAAGTCACTGAGTGGAATCGCACGCCCGCCCCAAATACCCTTACCGCTTCCCCAACCATGTGAAAACTGCCTCCTGGTTTTCAAAAACCGCCTTTTCCTCCACACCAAGATTTGAACACCGCTGCCCTCTTTCAAATTTCCCACAGGTTCTGCCTATGGAACCAAGGCCTAGAACACCTTTCTCTGCCCTGCAAAAGCCCAAAACCCCCGGAAAATGCAGTAAAACCCTCCCCACGCAAGTTTTTCAAGCTGACTGTTGGTTTTATGTGCAGGTTTCATGGCAAAAAGGTAGGAGTGCATCCTAAAGGTTTGAAAAATGTTTTAATGAAGATCCTGGTGACGATCTAGAGCTTCATTTCATTCCTAAAGGGACCAGAGGCGAAATTCGAGCCTAATCATCGATAAAACATGATTATCAATGGTTAGTAAACCTTCCAACCATAGAAGAATTCCTCCTTGCGCAGAAAACATAGACAGACAAAGGCATGATGAAGAAACAAAGCAGTGAAGGTTAGAAGGCTAATCAAAGATTAGAAGACAAAATCAAAGGATTATCCATCAAGCAAAGGATCAAAGGTTAATCAAAAGGATTAGGTCATAAAGCATAAATAAAGGCAAAATCAGAGAAAAAGACAGTAAAGCAGACAGTGAAAGGATAAATCCAAATTTTAAACAACTAAAAAATAGTTAATGATAAAATAGAGGTAGATTAAACACAAAATCAAATTTGAAGGATCATATCATAGCATTTACTTCTTCAAAGGATATTTTTCAACCTACAGCATGTTTTCCTTCAATAAAACATCAAATAGTTATTACAAATAGTAAGAGATATTTTCATTTACCCAGCAGTTATTGTAAATTTATTGCAAAAAGCCTTCAAGTCAAACATTTCGTAGAATTATCTCAAAAGTTAAGTTAGGAGTTATTATTTCAGAGAAACACCTTCAGATATTTTTGCCTTGGGCCTTGCATGGTCACAAAGGTCAAAAACTCATTAACTCTGTAATAAATGACATCTAAACCCTAGCTTAGCACCACCTCCTCATTTTGCAGATAAATACCACATATGAGCTTCATTTTTAGTGTTGGTTAGTTGGTGGTTATTTGACTGATTTTTGTGGTTGAGCTAGTTGAAGATTACTATGTTGGATTTGAGAAAGCTCTGAGTTGCAGAGAGATATTATACATGGATTAATGTAACTTTTTTGATCATCAGTAATACAAGCACATTCATAGGATTCTTGAGCTATGTTAATGGTGAATTTTTCCTCATTTGTCATTGTTTTTATTATGTTTCCCATTTTGTCCATATTTCTCTGATAAAAGAACAGAAATTTTAGAGTAGGATATGATGTTTTGACACCCTATTTATGTCTTCCTTCTTTATCTTAATGTTTTCTTCTACAAGGTCCGATTGGAGAATTCTTAATTGATCTCCAGTTCCATCTAGCTTGTTGTCTTAGAAATTATTTAATAGAGTCAAGCCCAAGAAGTCTATGGTGAGCCATGTCCTTTGGTATAGCTTGAAATATTGTTTTTAAGGCCTTTATTTGAAGTATACTTAGTAGAGTCTAAACCAAGGCAGTCTATGGTCTGTCCTGTCATCTGGTCTGCCTCCAAAGGTTGCTTTGAAGGTATTTTGAGTGTTGAGTTAAAGAATATAGGTTTAGCTTGCTCTTTAGCTTCTCTCACTGTTATCTTAAATGTTTTATTTTTTCTGGAAGTAATTCTAGGATTGCTGGATTGTTGTCTAAAAGGTTTTCTTATTAAAGTCTAGCCAAAGAATTCTATGGTATGCCCTGCCCTTTGGTTTGTCTCAAATAGTTACCTAAAATGCTTTTCTTGTTTAAGTAGAGCTATAAGATTCTTAATTGACTATAGCTTTTTTGCCTTCACAACTTATTATTGTTTCATATCACAACCTAATCTAAGAGATCCACTTGATATAGTTAGCTTGCCCTATGAAAACCCGTGCAGAATTGATGAGCAATTAAATCCTTTTATGACTCCATAGCCCAATGGATCAATGTTTTCTCATGGTCTATATATTCAGATGAAACATCCCTTCAATTAGTCACACCACAGATCTGTCAACCTATCAATTAATTCAACCAAAACAAATAAGTCCTTAGAACTTCATAACTAGCCTAATATCATAAAATAAAAGCATAAAGATATATCATTTGAAAACACTTATATAGAGAGATCCCTCTCTGAATCCAGGAAGGCTAGGTCCTAGGATTCCAAAGTGGTTCTGATGTGGCCCCTGCAGTGTCTGTTCTTGCCAATCTTGCAAATCACAGGGAGCCAATAGTCAATAACCCTTCAAGCCAACATGGGGTATCAACCTTACTGCCATATATTCTTATATATTTTCCTTGGCTACAAAGTTCAGCACAAGAGAGTAATACACAGGTATCTTCGGATCAACAAGTGAGTATTCCTTGTGAAATGTTATGTTGCGTAAAGTATCAAGGTCCTTCTATTGAAAGGGAAGAGAAAAGTGGGCCCTTGAAAGAAAAGTAATAGTACTAATCTAGAAAATTCCCATGAGAATATACATATTAATGAATCGTTGATCAACCAGTGAAATAGTTCACAAGAAAGAAACGATTGTTAAAGTAAATATAACACACCTTCAACAAGTTAAGTACCTAATCCATTGAAATAGTTCACTTTCCTTAGTACAAATGAAAACAACATACATCACAAACATTCAAAGAATAGTCTTACAATGTTAACGACATATGCATGAAATCCTACTAGCTCAACAAGCTTGTGAATTAATTAAAACTTCCAAGATAGATCAAGGCAGTGAACACCACTAGCCCCAATAGCGAAGCATTAAAGTAGTCACTTGCTCCTCCAAAAAAACTATCTTCCTCTCCAATGTTCGATAAGAGGAGCCAAGGTGAAAATTCCTTTGCATGAAAAATGAGGGTGTATATATAACAAGTAGGGTGATCATTCACCTCCTTTGTGACCCTTGGACCACCCTCAATATTTTTTGACTTCTCTAATACCTTTCGACTCCCACATTATTTTTCACATTACATGAATGGCTCTTGAAATTCCATTTTACGTTGAATTTTCCAACATATAGTTTACATAATCCACAAATGATGTGGCACATGATGACTCATGACCTAACATGACATGACATTAATGACATGGAAATGTCAAGTTACTCCTTTTTGTTTCTATATTTGGTCTCCTTGAGAGATACTGCATGTGCTTCTTCTGCCTCCTCCTTGTGACTTGAAGATAAGGAGTCTTCAATGTGATCTTGATATTTTATATTCTATTGTAATCTTGTGTTCCTCCATCTCACCTGATGATCATCTGATATTTTCAACTCCATAGGTGTCTTTTAACATGGTCTCCCTCTCCTTTTCATCCATCATCCTCCAGTCATGATGAGATAGATTACCTCCAATCAGGGACTGTAAATTTCCAAAGGTCAAGGTCTGGAACTAAGCCTTGAGACTGTGAAATTTTCATTTCAGGATGGCTAGGGTCAAAGGATTATGTAGTTGAGGGGATTAAGGGCCAAAGACCGAAGCTTCAGGCTTGAGGTTTCCCAATGTGCGGTTTTGGAAGGACATACTCAAGGAATTGTACATTTGAGGGACTTAGAAGTTCAAGCTTGACGTTTGAGCCTTTAGGTTTCCTAATGCGTAGTTTTTAGAGGCTGGGATAGGTAACTGCATAGTTGAGGGGCTCAAGAGATCAAGGTTGAGTCTCGAGGCTTGGAATTTCCTAATGTGCAGTTTTGGCAGGAGAACAAGCTAGTGTATTGCATAGTTTAGGGGTTCAAGGGCTCAAGGTCGAGGCTTGAGTCTTGATGTTTCCCAATGAAAAAATTTGGGGAGAAAATTCTAATGGATTGCATAATTACACAACTCAAGGTGTCAAATTGGAATCTTGAGGCTTAACACTGCTTAAGACTAACCGGGAGGCAGAAATTGAATAGTTTTGGAGCTCAAGGGTCAAATTTTGGCATTTTTACTACACAATTCACAATTCCAAAAGGCAAGGTCAAGGTGTGAGGGTTAATACTGTGAAATGTGAAATTAAAGAAGACTGAGTGAGGTCAAGTTTCCTAGGAATGAAATTTTCCAAATAAGGCTAAGTGTGGAATCAATGATACCTAAGTGAATAAGGGAAAAACTTGAGCATGATCACACACTTAGAAGAGTTGAATACACAACATTGATCACTCGGGATACATGAAAAAAAATACTTCCCTCAATGCAATGACATTGTGATGGATTTCCCCAAGTGCAACACTAAAGGTACACTTTGCGACGATATTGATGGCACCTGTGCGACAGTGCATAAAACTTTTTGAATGAGTGTAAAACATGTCTACATGATTATAGGGATGCATAAACACCAAATTTACCCTTTTAAACAAGCCAAAACTCAACTTTAGATGATAAGCGACACTTCCCATGCCAAAAGATGACATTTTCTAATGAAGAGAAAAGTGCAAACGACACTTGTGATATGTGAACGACGATGAAAGTGACACATGACATAATGAATATGACATGAAAAAAACACTAATTAAAGTGAAAGTAAGAAAAGTGACAGTCGAAAACATGAAAACAACATTCATGAAATTAAAGGTGCGTAAAAGTGACAGATTGAAAAACTCACCGAAATAGAAGTAAAAACACAGCCAGAAGTGAGAAACTATGAATGACAATGTGAACTGATTGTCAACATGAATTGAACATTGAACATAAAATGTCTTGGTGCATTGAGCTAGGCCTGTTCAAGCTTGTATGAATCAATGTGCTCATGAATTCATTATGTTTTGAGCATGTGTGAGCAGATGACTTTGACACTTACAATCCAAGCAGGGAGCTCAAATATTTAGAGTATCAATCGATGAATAAGTGACAGTGGAATGACTAATTGCAAGATCCAAAGCAGGCTCAAAAATTCAAGTATAGGAAAAATTTTGGTAGTATTTTTCGCAACGACAACATATCCAAGGATCTTCTACAGAATACCATATTTGATTATCTGTACGTGTGTACAAAAAGAGGATGTGTTTGAAATCATATAGGAAACCCACAATGAACCCTTTGGGGGGACTTCACAAACAAGAGAACACCATATAAATTCCTTTGCATGGGTTAGTTTTTTCCTTCTCTTTTTAAGGATTTGAAATAATATATCAATCGATGCGACAATTTTTAGTGAATGGGATACCATGTGCAAGCTGCTGAAATTATGTTGTGTCTGCAGGTAATGATAGAGCCCTTTGAAAACTGGGTTATTAATTTTGTAGGAATTATTGCACTAACATCACTTAGCAAGAGGTATATCTTACTTTGCACTGATTTTGTAACAAAGTGTGTTGAACCTAAACCTATTCGTTGTGCTACTGAAAAAACTTTTATGAACTTTCTATTTGAATATGTTTTTACTAGATTTGGTGTTCCTAGAGAGCTTGTTACTAATCATGGATCACATTTTACCTCAAATATGGTGAAGGGAATCGTATAAAAATACAAGATAAATAAATTAAAGTCTTATCCATATCATCACGGGTCAATGGCCAAGTGCAGTCTACAAACAAGGTTATTGAAGCCATCCATACAAAAACTATACATATGCATCTAAAGGATTTGGTAGCTAGGATTCCTAAAACCTTCTGGGCACATAGAACAACGTGGATAAAAAATAATGTGCATACATATTATGAGATAGTATATGGAAATTATTTCATGTTACCTATAAAATTCTAAATCAAAACATTCAGAATTTCAGTCCAACTGGGACTTGAGCTCTCAGAAGCACAACAACAACATATTTTGCAGTTAAATGATCTTGATGAAATGAGAAGAGAATTTGTTCACCATACTATTTGTATTCAAAAAAAATGAATTAAATGGCACGATATATTGATAAGGAAGAATTAGTTTCATCCAAGAAATTGGGTCCTCCTTTACGATTCAAAGTTCTTCGATCCTTTGATAATGGAGTGCTAGATATCAAAACCATTGAACTAGAGGGGATGTATTTGTTCTTGAACTTATTGATCTATAATTTGAATTTTCTCAATGAACTTTCGAGCCTTGTCAATATCACTATGGGCATATATTGCAACATCCTTCTCAAAGATGAATTCTAATGGAAATTTTGGAAAATACCCAAAGCATACTTCAAAAGGTGATGTATTTGTAGAAGAGTGCTTTGCCCAGCTGTAAGCGTGATGAATGTAATGCAGTTGCTCATCCCACAACTTAGGATTTTTGCTGCAATATCCTTTCAATAGATGCACAATGGTTCTATTCACCACCTCATTTTTTCCATCAATTTGCGGATGAAAAGCACTACTCTTTTTCAAATTTATGTCCATCATACTCCAAAGATTGGACCAAAAATTCCCAATTAACCTGGAAGCCTGATCACTAACAATAGAATTTGGAAATCCATAATGAACCCATACATGTTGAAAATAAATTTCAACAGTTTTTTCAGCAGTAATGGTTTTCTTACATGGCATAAGTATACACATTTTACTGAATCGATCCACAACTACATAACGATAATGATGTTGTTTTCTTGACATAGGTAGACATTCAACAAAGTCCATGGACACACTCTCCAATGGCCTTGATGGTACTGGTAGTGGCGTGTACAACCCGAGCTTCCTATTACTAGGCTTGCTTGTTGCACACATAGAACAACCTCTTATAAAACACGACACACTATCTATCATGCGAGGCCAAAAGCAATACCTCTGTAGATGCGCCATTGTTTTTCTTACCCCAAAGTGTCCAACAATGAGACATGGATGAGCTTCTCTCATGACACTTAGCCTCTCTCCTTGTGGTATACACAACTTGCCCAAATGAAACAGCAAATTTGTATGCATGTGATAATATTTTTCTTCAACTTGATTCCCTTCACTCAAACTAGCATACACATCTTGAAAATATACATCATGTGCATATTGTTCTATGTAACTATCATGTACAATAGAATCATTTTTGAGTAAAGTAGATGCAATAATAAATGGTTTTGAAAGCATATCAGCAACTTTATTGAAAATACCTTTCTTGTACCTTATAACCAAGTGAAATTGCTAAAGAAATCCCATCCACCTGAAATGTCTTGATTGTTGCAATTGTGTTTGTGACTGCAAGTACTATAATGGTTGGTGATCGGTATGCGCAATTGTCTCTTTACCCATCAAGTAGTGTTTCCACTTCTTGACGCTTTGTACAAATGCATACAGTTCTTTTTCATATCTAGGATAATTAGTTACAACACCATTGAATGTTTCAGAATGAAAAGCGATAGATTTACCATGCTGCAAAAGAACTGCGCCCATGGCATAATCACTAGCATCAGTTTGTATCTCGAATGGATGTCTCAAATTCGTTAATGCAAGGACTGGAGTTGAACTGATCTTGTCTTTTAAAGCTTCGAAAATTTGATTTTGTTTGCCTCCCCATTGGAATCCTTTCTTCACACTTGTCACTACATGCATAGGAGTTGTGATGGCAGAAAAGTTAGCAATAAACTTTCTCCAATACTGAGCTGCACCTAAGAAACTTCTTACCTCGGTTATTTTTTTGGGTGTGGGCCAATTCACAATGGCTTCCACTTTAGAAGGATCAATTCTCAACTCTCCTCCTCCTACAATGTGTCCCAAATAAACCAAAGTATTCTTTCCAAACTCACACGTTGACATCTTAGGAAACAATTTCTCTTTTTTCAAAACATCAAGCACTTTATTCACATGAAAGACATGTTCTTCTCTTGTTTTGCTGAAAATCAATATGTCATTTAAGTACACAATCAAAAATTCATCAAGGAATGGACGCAAAAAACTATCCATAACATGCATGAAAGTTGCCAATGCATTACACAAACCAAATGGCATTACTAACCACTCAAATAGTCCTTGTTTGGTTTTGAATGCATTTTTCCATATGTCACTTTCTGCAATTCTTACTTGATGATATCCACTTCATAAATCTAACTTAGTGAAAAAATTTGCATCTTTCAGCTGATCAACCAAATAATCTATCCTTGGGAGTGGGTATTGATTCTTTACCATTATCTTATTCAAAGCTCTGAAGTCTACACACATGCGCCAAGTCCCATCTTTCTTTGGAATCAAGATTATGGATGAATCGTATGGCGGGGTGCTTGGCCTTATGATGCCTTTGTCCAGCATCTCCTTGATTTTCCTCTTTATTTCAGCATTCTCCCTTATCGACATGCAATACATGCTGATGTTTGGAAGAGAAAAATCTTATTGCAACTGAATCTCATGTTGAATCTCCCTTTTTGGAGGCAATCATGTTGGCTCCTGAAAAATCTCAAGATGTACATAAACTACATCATATAAATTTGATTTCAACTTAGATTCACATCCCTCAAATGATTCATGGTTAACACTAGCTTTAGGCTTAATCATTAGAAGAACAAAATTCTTACTTGAATTCACCAGCCCCTTTACCTGTCCAGCATTTCATCAATTTTTGTCTTCTTGCGATGTGCTCTAACACTGTACTCCTTTCCATATTTGAATAAATGGTATTTTTTCTCATCGTGATGGAAGGTTTCTTTCCTGTCATACAAGTAAGGACTCCCCGACGCAATACTTGTTATGTCAAGAAAAAACACATCTAATTCAAATGTGTCAACAAAATGTGCAGTTATTACAAACCGAAATATACACTTCTTTGAAACCTGTAAATTTGCATCCTTACGAATCCAACCAAGTGGATATGGTTTTGGATGTGGTATGGTCTCAAGGTTAAGTTTCTTGACCAATTATTCAGAGATTACGTTTGCTTGTGACCCACTGTCAAACAATGTGTTAATCTTGTTATGTTTGGATATGACCCTCACATGAAATAGTTCAATTATTTCTTCTTCATTTGGAGCATGTATGTGACAGATTATTAAATGCTAATAATTATTTTCTAAATTTAACAATTTTTGAGGTACTCGTCTTCTTCCTCTTAAGCAATGATAAAAATAAGGGAGATACTATCTATAGATCTATAAAAATTAGTCTAGATTATAGATCAATAAGTTCAAGAACACATACATACCCTTTTCTATCAACAATCTCCCCCTTTAGCATTGATGGCAACACAAGTACTCTCCCTGCGATCATGAAACCTCTTCCTACAAAATTCTCTCTCCCTTTTACATCAATGGAAAAGGGTAAATCCCCCTAACACACAACCATCCTACGGACCTGTACACACTTCAACTCCCCCTTTATATTATGAATAAGGAAAATCTAATGAGAATTTGGGAGAATCCCTAACTTATGGCGAATATATTAAAATGCTTCACGAGGTAAAGGTTTAGTGAAAATATCAGCGATTTGTTCTTTTGTACCAACATACTCAAGTTTGATATTCTTTTCAGCAACTTGTTCTCTAACAAAATGATATTTGATCGGAATGTGTTTTTTTTTTTTAATGCATGACAGGATCCTTGGAGATGTTGATGGCACTAGTGTTGTCACAGAATATGGGAATAGGCTCACTGAATTGTACTTGAATATCTTGCAAAGTTTGTTTCATCCAAAGGACTTGAGTACAACATGATGCTGCTGCAATGTATTCTGCTTCCGCTGTAGATAACAAGATTGAGGTTTGCTTTTTGCTCAACCATGATACGAGACAACCACATACATAGAGTGATGCTCCACTAGTACTCTTACAATCATCAATGCTTTCTGCCTAATATACATCTGTAAATTCTTGAATAATGAGATTTTTACCCTTGGGATACCACAATCCATATTCTTTTGTGCCCTTTAGATATCGAAGAATTCTTTTGAAGACAATAATATGTGATTCTTTTGGTGCTGCTTGGAATCTTTCTACTTGTCCAACTGCTTGCATAGCATCTAGTCGGGAGGTTGTTACATATAAAAGACTACCAATCATAGATCTATACAACCTATGATCCACATCCTTAGATGAGTCATCTATTCTCAATTTGCAACCCATTACCATCGGAGTAAGGATGGTTTTGCAATCTTCCATTTTGAATTTCTTGAGCATTTCCTTGATGTACTTGGCTTGACATATAAATATTCCTTTCTCTTGCTGAGATATTTGAAGCCCTAAGAAGTATGTCAGCTCACCAAGTAAAGACATCTTGAACTCACTTTGCATCTTTGTAGAAAATTTCTTACTTAGTCGATCATCATTGCTACCAAATATTATATCATCCACATATACCTCAACGATTGTTAAATTATCTTTATCTATTTGTACATAAATATTACTATCAACAATACCTTTCTTGAACCCTTGTTGATGTAGATATCCATCAAGATGAGCATACCATGCTCTGGGAGCCTACTTGAGACCATATAGAGCCTTCTTTAACCTACAAACATAGTCTTCTTTTTCTGATAGTAGAAAACCTTCAGGTTGTTCGATGTAAACTTCTTCTTCTAATTCTCCATTCAGAAATGCTAACTTAACATCCATTTGGTAGACTTTGATTTTTCTTGAACATGCATAGGTGAGAAAAATTCGGATGGCTTCCATTCTGGCAACTGGTGCAAATGTTTCGTCGAAATCAATTCCTTCCACTTGTGCATAGCGTTTGCAAACCAATCTTGCTTTGTTTCTGGTAACCTGCCCATCTTCATTCAATTTGTTCCTGAACACCCATTTAGTCCCAATTACATTTTTATCTTTTGGTCGTGGAACTAATTCCCAGGTGTTATTCTTCTCAATTTGATCCAATTCTTCATTCATAGTTGCTACCCAATGTTCATTTTGGTTGGCTTCCTCAAAACTACTAGGCTCAAAGGTTGCTAGAAAAGCAACGTGAGCTTGTTGTGATGAACGAAGCTGTCGAACTTCATTTATGTCACCAATGATTTGATTTGATGGATGGTTCTTTGAATCCACTCTTTTGTTCTCCTTGGAGGAGCTTCTTGTTGTTGTTCTGGTATATCTTTATGATCATTGTTTACTTCTTCCTCGTTGATAGTTGCCTCTTGTTCAACAATTTTATCTGTGTCTTTTTCAGCCTCTGTCTCAAGTTTCAAAGATTCTAGATCCTCATCATTACTTGCTAGAACACCATCTTCGTCAAATGTAACATTTATGCTCTCCACTATCTGTTTTCATCTTAGATTATAGCATTTATAGGCCTTTCTTTTGCGTGAGTAACCAACAAATATACCTTCATCAACACGTGATTCAAACTTACCCAAATTTTGATCTTCTCTTTTGATATAACATTTTCTTCCGAAGATTCTGAAATATTTTACATTAGTTGGTTTTCCTTTCCATAATTCATATGGAGTCTTGTTGCAATTATTTCTGAGAAGACTTCGGTTGATAATGAAGACTGTCGTATCAATTGCTTGAACCCGGAATTTTTCATCCAATTTTGAGTCCTTCAACATTGGTCTACCCATTTCCTATATGGTTCTATTCTTTCTTTTAGCAACTCCATTTTTCTGAGGTGTTCATGTTGTTGAAAATTTCCTTTTTATTCCATTTTCATCACAGTATTGCTGAAATAATTTGGAAGTGAATTCTCCACCATTATCTGATCTTAAACACTTTATTTTCAAATCAATTTCATTTTCAACCAACTCCTTGTAGATCTTAAAGCACTCAAATGCTTCAGATTTTTTCTTTAGGAAATTGACGGTTGTCATCCTGGTATAGTCATCTATCATTAACATGAAATATAATTCTCCATCTAAGCCTTTTGTTCTCACAGGACCACATAGATCAGTATGTATCAATTCCAATGGATGTGATGCAAAGTGTTCTTTTGTTTTAAATTGGACTTGTGTCTGCTTGCCGTGCTGACAGGCCTCACATAGTGTGTTGGAAGGTTTTGAGATTTTCGACATTTCTCTTACTGCTTCATTTTTGCTTACCCTGACAAGATTGTCAAAGTTTATGTGAACCATTCGTTTGTGCCATAACCAGCTTTCATCTTCTTTAGCTAGTAGACACGCTTAAGTTGCTTCATCCAGAACATATATGTTGTTTGGAGCTCGACTTGCTGTAGCTACAATTTTACCATACCTGCCTTTCCTGATTTCACATTTTGTGGAGTTGAATATCATTGTGTGTCCTTGGTCACACATTTGTCCAACACAGAGCAGATTGTGATTCATGTTTTCAACCAATAGAACATTCTTGGCTATAAATATTTTCTTTCGAGAGTGGCGATACCTGATCCTATAACATTTGAAGATCCATCATTTCCAAAGGATACGGTTCCATCCTTCTTCTCTTTTAGGGATACAAATTTCCTTCTATCCCTAGCCATATGCGTTGAGAAACCGCTATCAACATACCACACATCTTTGTTGTTTTGAGCCTTGAGAGCGAGAGCACAATTATCAGTCTTCTTCTTCTTCCATGTTCGTTCGTTCTATGGCTTTGAAGATTCTTCTGGAGGATTTTCAAGTCTGCAGTCTCTGGCTGTGTCCAAAGTTATGACATTTGTAACATTCCATATTATTTCTTAAATGTTCAAATCTATTGATGTTTCGTTGAGCCCTGGGAGGTTCATATTTGAAGGATCTCTTGGAATTGTATTGGTTCCTAGGGTACGTGCGACATTCTACAGCTTTATGACCAAATTTTCCACATGAATAATAATAGCCATTAAAAATATGTTGGTACCTGGATGTAAATCTTCATCGAGGAATCATCTTCCAAGGATTTTGTTGTGAATCTTGTCCAATGAAGTCTACATGCATGTCAGATCTCATAGGTTCACTGTATTTTGTGTAGAAGGTCCTACTTCTTCTTCTTTGTAACTGAGGCCACTTCTTTCATTGTAAGATCGTTGATTTTTGATGATTTCTTCCAATGCCCTTGAGTTGTTGGCATAGTTTTGGACAATTTTTCCCTTCTTCACTTCCTTACGCAACGAGACTACTTTGGCTTCTAATTCTTTCCTTTATTGGTTTCTTTCTTCCAACTTCTTTTGAAGTGACTCTTCAATACATTTGTGTTCTTCAACTTCAATTTTGAGACCTTGAACTTGTTCTTCAAGAGTATTGGAACGGATCTTATCAGCCTTGAGCTCTTTTATAAGCTTGATTGCCTCCTTAGAAAATTCTTCTATGGTCAACCCTTCTTCTTCATTGTTTGATACCTATTGTTTATTGTGCTTGGCCATAAACAATACTTTCTCATTGGCTTCTTCTTCATTGTCATTGTCTTCATCGGATGATGAGATATCTTCTTTAGAGAGAAATCTCCTTTTGGATCCTTTATTTTTTCCTTTCTTATTGAATTTATTAAAGCCTTTCTTTCCTTTTGAGTTGCCATCACTTTTTTTCGAACATTTTGCTACGAAATGCCCAACCTCACCACAGTCGAAACATATCAATGGAAGTTTACCTTAGAATTTTCCCTTACCAATTTTTAGTTTTCTCGTAAAGTAAGCATATTCTTCATCTGAAAGACCTTCTTCTTCATCTCCCTTTTCTTCATACTTGCATGTGCATGTCTTTTCAATTGAAGGTTGTTTTTCCTGATTGGTTTTCTTAGATGCAACGAACGCAGTTTCTAGATGCGAAGTACCCTCTTCTTCATCAATTCTCATTTCATATGCTATGAGAACTCCATGTAATTCCTCTTTGCTGAGTTTGTCCAGATTTGCACTGTATTCTAAGACCGATACCTTCGGGTTGAATCTACCTAGTAACATTTTAAGAATATTTCGTATAATATTCTTCTCGTCAACTGGCTCTCCCAATCCTTCTAGAGCATTGGTTATTTCATCAACGTATTGGAAGTATGCAGAAATGTTACCATATTCTTTCATTCTGAGTTGCTCAAATTTTTCTCTATAGATTTGAAGCTTTGCTTCTTTGACATTTGAATCACCTACATATATATTCTCAAGCTTGTCCCATACATTTTTGGCGGTTTTACAACACAACTCCTTATGATAAGCAGATCCAATAATTCCACTGATAATAATATTCTTTGATTTTGCATCATTTACCAAAATCTTCTTACCTTGTTCATCTATGGTTGGTGTAGATCCATTTTTAATAGTGTCCCATACTTCATAACCTTGCACCAAGAGATAGACCTCCATTATTCCTTTCCAGAGTGCATAATTATTTTCATTGAACAGAGGTACAACATTCTTGGTATGCTCCATGAACTTCCAACTGTTAAACTGTTATTGAAGGAACCAAGCTCTAATACCAATTGTTGGAAATACTGAGGGGGGGGTGAATCAGTATTCCTTTCAATTAGAGCATTATTTGATCTTCAATTATTATCAATGTTTTTACAATGAGAGAAGTAAACAAAAGGAACACAAATGCACACAGTTTTTAAGGTGGAAACCCATTCCAGGACAAAAACGACCTAATTCTTTTTTATTAATTCTTTCATATTCAAATCCAATTGAAAATAAAGCTCCAACTTCCTAGAAACTAGAAAAGAATTCTTCTCCAGCTCCCAATGGATGGACACTCCAACACCCGAGATTCTTCAGTAGTCAATTAAATGAATGCCCCAACACAAAAAGAGATACAACTCACCCTAGCACCACCCTACCACCCTAAATTTTTCACAGGCTTGAACCTATTGGTGACTTCATGCACCAGCCTAGCACCACCCGACCACCCTATAAAAGAATAAAAGAAGAATGGACTCTCGTACCAGGGAAAATGGTCCACTTTAAAATGATATAGAATGATGTAGAAGAAGAAGAAACACTAGACCATAACCCCAACTATGAAACAACCACCTAATGATGATCCTAGACCTCCTGATACTGCCTCTTCAACTCTTGGCAGATAGACACTAGTACAATTTTTACAATAATGTATTTACAATGACTTAGTACAATGATACCTTTACAGTGATTGTATGCAATGATGCCCACTTGAAGACTTCATGTGATGAAATTATTGTTGTTGTTATGCACCTTGATTTATGATATTGTCATTCTACCCTCTGTTGCAACTTGATTTTCTTTTCTTCCCAAGAAATTTTGGTCCTTTGCAACCCTTGACAACACATGATCTAGCTTTTTCTTGCCTTCTAGGAGCTCGATATTGAATATGGTGTATCTTTGTTATTTTAAATCCCCAATATGTGATTTTCGGCCCTATACTATTCTTGTGAGTCTTCTTTCCAATACCATAGGTCTGACCCAATTTGGATTCTTCAAGGGAGAGTTATGCCCAAACTCTCACAATGCCCTAATTATGGGTTGTTTTAGTAGAGAAAAATTGTATGGCATGCCACGTGTCATTGTTTCTTCATTCGGCTTTGAAATTGATACAAATAAAACTACAGTCTATGCACTATCTTCCATTTTCTACAGAATTCCAATTTGATACTCAAAGAGAGAGTTATGATGATTTTCCCAAGGTCACTTCTTTGAGATGAATTTCAGGAGCCTGCAAAAACATTGACTTCCACAGATCATATCTCCTAAAATATTGCTCACCTTGATCTAAAATTTTTACAGGAGATTTCCTATGATTTTTTTTTTGCCTCACAAAAATTTCAGCTTCTAAACATTCGTAGAAAAAAATTTGGAGTGAAAATTCCACAATGACCTATTTCAGATAGCAAAATCCTTGCATAAGGAGGATATCAGGATCACAATTTATATAAATGCTTAGGTTGAGAGGGGATTCAACAAGTGAAGTAGGAGGGATTTTAGGAGCTTAAAAATTATTAATTATTGACTTTTCAATGACCCATGCCACAACCCTATGGGGTTTTATCCCACTAATTGGGGTTACAAACTTTAAACATGAATATCTCTCAAACAGTGAAGAATTACGTGGCATGCCATATATCAACGGAAACATCTCGACAAGTAGAAACCATCAAAATAATTCTTGACCCAGAATATAGTAATTTGGTAGGTAAAAAATCCCATGCAATATTGGGGTAACCCTTGGTGCTGCTTGGGTTGACATCAATGACAACCGCTAATCAACAATTTTGTCAAGTTTTTTGGAGTGAATATTGTAGTTAGTCTTTATTTGTGTGAGATTTTAGCTCGTGCGAATTTTTTTTTGGTGTAAGTTTTCTTTTTGCATGAGGACACACAAACATATTGGGATGGGGGAGATGTCAAGCCCAAGAATTTACATGTCTTTTCCATTATAATTCCTTACTTGTCTCCTTTGTTTCCCCTTTCAGAGCTTTCTACTCTCAATCCTCACCCCTATTTTGATGCAACAATGGAAAATTTGTTAATCCGAAGATATTTAAAATTTGAAAGGTAAAAATTTAACCATGTCACAAGATACTTCATTTGGATGAATATTAGAGGCCTAATTTTTATTATAAATGTTACTAACAATGGTGTGTAGGTTCTTGTACCATCCTACTAGGTCCTTTGTTAAGTCCCTATATTAATAGTGTAGTCCCTTATTATGTTAATGTAGCCCCCATTATTTTTATCGTTGTACCCCTGTAACCCTCATATTGTTATTAATGCACCCTTACATTATTATTGTTAGGTCAGCTAGGATTACATTGTGGCCCCATGGACTCCTGTATATAGAAAGGAGGTTTTGTCATTTGTATCATCGAAGAATTATTCATTCATGTATTTTATTGGAGGTTGCCCCCTCAAAGTGGCTTATTTATAAGGCGTTGATATCTCTTTTCTTCTATTTTTGGAGTTGGTTTCCCAACATTTGGTATCAGAGCTTTGGATTCTAGGGTTTCACTACGCCAAATGGGTTATCGTGGAATTTTCGCTATAAATTTTTTCTATGAAGGATCAGAAGCTAAAAATTTTAGAGTGCAAAGCCAAAATCCTGAGGAACATCGTCGCAAAATTTCAAAGCTTGGTTTGCAATATTTTCAGAGATATGAACTGTGGAAGTTAGGTCTTTTTGCAGGCTCCTGAATTTAACCTAAACAGGTCATCGTGGAATTTTTTCTATACAATTTTCTATATGAAGGTTCAGAAGCTGAAATTTTTAGGAAACGAAGTTGAAATCCTGAGGACGATCGTTGCAAAATTTCAAAGCTTGGTTCACAACAATTTCGGAGATATGGTATGTTGAAGTTAGGGCTTTTTCAGGCTCTCGAATTTCATCTCAAAGAGGTGACATGGGAAAATCTCCATAACTCTCTCTCTCTGAGCATCAGATTGGAATTCTATAAAAAGTGGCTGCAAGTACACAGACTGTGGTTTATTTTCTATCAATTTCAGAGCCTACGGAGGAAACGATGACACGTGGCAAGTCGTACAAGTTCGCTCTATGGAACCAATCCATAATTAGGTCATTGTGGGAGATTGGACATAACTTTTCCTCGGAGATTCCAAATAAGGTAAGACCTATGGCATTTGAAAGAGGATTCAGAGGACTACTGCAGGGCCAAATTTTAGATATTGAAGATCCAAAATCGCAGAGATAATTCATTTTCGATATCGAGTTCCTCAAAAGCAAGAAAATGATGTGTATTGTTTTCGAATTACATAAGTCTCATTTGAAAATATATATATATATATATATATATAGTTTGAATTTATTTCAAAGGCATATTGAAGAATAGATATCAGTATTGGGTTCTAAAATGCCCCCTAAAAATAATTCAACACTGATTAAGCCTTCAAAAGGCTATACTATGATGCATGAAGAGGAATAATTGTAGTATGAGATATCAAAATTACGGTACCAAGTGCAACAAATTTTGATCTTACGAAGAGAAACCGAAGATGACATAGATGGTTTAAAAGTAGAAATGGAGGCTAAGTTGGATAGTTTGAAGGATCAAATAATAGCTAATATGGATGATAAATTAGTGGAATATCACATCGAGCATCAACAACAAGTTCTCCAACTCTCAAAGGATAACCTAAATTTGGTGCAGAATCTAATGAAACAACAGGAAGATCAACATCACATTGAAAGAAGTAATAAAGTAGTGATAGAAACAAGAACTTGACAAGTATGATCAATTTCAGAGTATCTAAGAAAGTGGAAGAACTTTCCTGTAGAAGATTCCACATGGGAGGATGAGAATTTTATACAGAAGCATCAAGAAATAATCAAGTGTTGAGGACAACACTTGTTTGAAGGAGAGGGGCATGTTAAATTCCTATATTTATAGTGTAGTCCCTTATTATGTTAATGTAGCCCCCATTATTTTTATTGTTGTACCCCTGTAACCCCCATATTGTTATTATTGTTCCCTTACATTATTATTGTTAGGTCGACTAGGATTACATTGTGGCCCCACTAGGATTACATTGTGGCCCCATGGACTCCTATATATAGAAAGGAGGTTTTTTCATTTGTATCATCGAAGAATTGTTTATTCATGTAATGTATTGGAGGTTGCCCCCTCGAAGTGGCTTTTTTCTAAGGCGTTGATATCTCTTTTCTTCTATTTTTGGAGCTGGTTTCACAACATCCTCCCACCAAAGGAGGAATTCATATGGGTGATTAATAGATATAATCACCGTGTTAGCCTATTTGAGTGGATGACTTGGACATGAAATTTTGTGAACATCTTCAAAAACAGGTTAGGTCAAGTTCTATCAACAATATTGCAGTTATATTATGGTCGAGAAAGAAGGAACTACTCTCTAGCTTCTTCTTGCATCAAATATGTGATCTCCTTGATTAGTTCATGGTTGCACTAGACTTCTTTTTTACTATAATTTGTTACTAATTTTACCCACTTAGATTTGTACTTGATTTGGTTGGTTTGAAGCGTAATAATGTATTCTAAGTGTTATAGAAGGCCAACCATGGCCCCATGCCTATTTAGTGACAGTATTATAGCTCAATGGTATTGGTTTAAACTTTTACGTGTCACTCATTTTGGTCGACTAGATCCTTAGTTTCTGGTATATGATGTAAAATATTGAGCAAGGTTTAATATTGAAATTATATGCAAGTTCAATTTCCATTTAATGTGTATTTGATGTTTAAAGTTAATATGTGATCTAAATCATTTACAGGGATGTGAACTAGTTGGTTGGGCCTACCAATCCAGCTCATCACCTCTCTTTTTTTCATTCATTTGAATAGGTGATAGACCTGATAACTGGTATTCCTATTGTATAATTTGGTGTACTAATCTATATGTTTATTCTCAGATCTAAAGGTTCCTTGTCTGGAAATTGTATACTATGTCTCTCCAATATATATATTTTCTTTAAACTCATTCCACATTCATGGATCTTAAAATATTGTAATTATAATTGATGTGTGAATTTAGCTCATATATTACAAAAATATTTATTTATATGCATTGTGGTGATTGAATCGATTAATACTCTATCTTACAAGTCTAATCACTAAGGTTTTCATCATTGGTTATGGTCTAGAACATTTTATTGAGTGATAATACAAGGGTGCAATAAATCAAACAAGATCTGAAGCTCTTTGTCAAGTTGTCACATAGAAGAAACAAATCCATTGATATTTGACATCCTTTATTGAATCACAATACAAGTGCATCAGATCCATTGATTTCTAAAGCTTATTTTTCAATCATAACATGAATGAGACAATTCTATGAAATCTCGGGCTCTTTATTAAATGGTATCACTTGAGTTGTATTATATTCATTCAATTTGAAGTCTTTTGATGAGTAGTAATATGGGTTGTAACAAGACTAGGGTGATTTGGAGTCATTGGTCAAAACTAAACCATAAATGCAAGTCTTATAACATTATTTCTTGATTCATTTCTTGATTTATTTATTCTTGCACATTGAAAACAAACTCTGCACACACACACACACACATATAGTTGTATGACTTATGAGGTTTTAGGTTTAAAAACAGTGGTGTTTGATATATATAATATGTTTCCCTACATATTTTTTTTAGGATTCGAGTTAAAGGATTGTTTTCTGAAGGAGATTTTATTGTTCAGTTATGAGCCTGTAGCTTCTTCAAGGAATTATTAACAGAGTAACGGTTTGTGCTTCTAGGGTTACATATTACTTTAATGGCTAGTTCTTATGTCCTTTCACATGAGGGATAGTAATACATCATTTCCAAAGCTTATGTTTGAATGAAGAAGTGAGTTATTTGTTTATAAAAAATTGAAGTTTGAAGAGAGAGAGAGTGTGAGAGTAATAGATATGAGTGAGGATAATTTCATTTATGCATATAAGTGTTCATTTGAATAGATAGTACATTTGTTTGGAGTAGTAGTTCCATAAGTAGATTTGAAAACATTTTATCATTACTTTGATTTTACATAGAGTTAGTTAGTTAGCAATAGATTTGAGGTGCAGATTCACAATAGAAGTTTCAATGTTAATTCTATATTTGGGTGTTTTGCATTGCATGAGAAGTGTGAGGATTTTCCTCTATTTCAATGAATTTTTCCTATGAGCTTATTGAGATATCCTTTCTATTGGAGTGCTCAATTTATTTAGAAATCAATGCTCAAAGTTATAGTTTATTGGTAGATAGGGTTTTCTCTTTGAATGACTACCATTTGATTGCAAGAATATTGCCATAAGTCTTATTATTATTTTCAAGTGTTGAGGATTGTTGATGGAAAGTTTAGATTAGGGATTTTTTTATAGCTTCCAGAGTCTTCCTTGGGCATTTCCTGTACTCACCTCGAAGTCTGAAAACCCCAAATTGACAAAATAATGTTGGATTTGTAAGAAAATCTATATTGCAACCAATAACATTATTCCCCCCTAAACTTGTACTACTCCTAATAACACCAAGTCTTATATTGTTGTACCAATTAAATGAGTTGTACTAGTGGAAAAATACACTGTTATGGATATTCCAAGATCTAAACATACTACTACCCCAATGGTCAATCATAAAAACAAACACTCTCCCCTCTTACACTAGTTGACTAAGTTGTATTAATGAGCCAATGCACATGAGAAATTTCCACGAGCCAGATTCCCCTACTTCTTAGGTATACTAGGCTTCTTATGCTCATGATTTTTGAACATAATTGTTTCATCCAATTATACAAATGAAATGAGACAAAACCCATGATATCAACAACCTTTTCATTCCATGTTCTTCTTGTGAAATTATCTCCCGTTGAATACATGCTACTACATATCTTGTCGCTCCCTTTGAGCTTATTCGCTACCCTTCTCTCTGATCTGTTGACATAAAACTATGTTTGAAAAAAATTGACATCTACCGTTTTTCATTTTTCATGTTTAATATTCCTATGGTATTTCCTTTTCAATCAACACACTACATGTTAATACATGTTCAATGGTATTTTCAACGCATCACTCTTCTCTTGCAACTCACCCTCAATGATTTCTATCTTATTTATGTGACTTGAGGTGATGTTGTCAATCACTTGTCTTTCACTGATAAGCTGAGAGAGAGAACACTCTCATATTGCAACCTTTTGATTTATATTTGTTAAGGAAATATGCATTACTTGAGGTCATGATTGATGTTGCTACTAATCTACTATATTCTTCTTCCCTATTTTGCAACCTTTATAATAAAATATGGCTTCATGTCTTTTATCAACCATTTGAATTGCACTTAAACAAAATTCTTTAAACCTTCATCAAAAAATACATATTTAGCCTTCCTTTTCTCATTGTCAAGGCCAAATAATCATTTGCCCAGTATTCTAACTTATGCATTATCTCCAAGAATGGAATTGTCTCTTTTGATTTCCTTCAAAGAGAGGAATATGCTTTTGTCTCCTGACATGTGATTTGAAAATCTACTATATACATACCATTGGTACTCTTTATCTTGACCACATAGATCTAAATTTCATTTCTCCTTCATCGCCTCTTTCTTTTTCTATATTTTTTGTCATTCTTCTTGCTTAATCTTTTTGGAGGACTTATTGAGTTGCGTCTACATTCACTTGCTTGGTTTCCATGATTATTGTAGGTTTTAACCCTGAACAGAAATTATCTACACACGAATATTATAACAGAAAATAAACAATAGCGAGAGCATAAAACATAAAACAGATAAACACAGAGATTTTCCCCTGGATCCCAAATCGGGACGACCAGCTTGATATTTCATTATATTCCTTTTAGTGTTACAACACATATATATACATGTCGAAGCATACATAAACCCTAATCCATTAACCCTGGATTAGATCATAACCATAGTTCCCTTGACCGGATCTACAAAATACCAGGGGCCGAAAACCATTGTACCCCAAAACCATGTGCAAAACCATGCACAAAACCATGGGCGCAAACCATGCACCGGAAATTAAGGACCAAAAATTTTCTCCGAGGCGCTACCCCGGACCCCGACAGGGGGGCTACTGCTCCCCTCGTTGTGCCCAACAAAAAGGAGGGCTATCACCCCCCCACACGCGATTAGTCGTGGAAATAATATAACACATACCCAACATTCTCCCACTTGTTGTTTTCTTTCCGCAGGGGGCCATAGGAGAGCTTAGTCATTGGCCCAATTCTTCAACACCCATTGTTTCTCTACACCAAGAGAACTTCTGAGTGCTCACAGACTTCGTCAATGCATCTGCAACATTCTTCAAAGTGTCCACCTTTACCAGCAACACCCTTTTAGCCTCAACCATATCTCTAACAAAGTGATATTGAACATCAATGTGTTTTGTCTTTGAATGATAAGCAGGGTTCTTAGCCAAGAAAATTGCACTTTGGCTATCACAGTCTATCCTTATAGCTTGTTGTACCAACCCCATACTTGAACACAATCTCTGCAACCAAACTGCTTCCTTGCTTGCATGAGTGGCTGCTATGTATTTTGCCTCTGTAGTTGAAAGAGCCACTACAGACTGTCTTTTACTCATCCAACCGACTGCGCCTCCAAATAGGCTAAACACATACCCACTTGTAGATCTTCTTTGGTCCAGATCTCCAGCCCAGTCTGCATCAACAAAACCACGAATGTCCAACATTCTTTCCAATCCTGGTCTTCCCCGGTAGCACAAGCCATAATCACTAGTGCCACGTAAATATCTGAAAACCCGCTTCACTACTGTCCAATGCTCCTTCCCTGGGTTTGACATAAACCTGCTCAATACTCCCACTGCATGTGCAATGTCTGGTCTAGTACAGACCATTGCATACATCAGGCTACCCACTGCACTTGCATATGGAACACGGGACATATACTCCTTTTCTTCTTGTGTCTTGGGACACTGCCTGCCACATGCTCTTTGTGCACCTCCAAGGTAGGAACATTCACCGGTTTACTATCCTGCATATTGAACCTATGCAATATAGTCTCGACATACTTCCTCTCGTTTAACTAAAGCTTCCTCTTTGCTCGATCTCTCTTAATTTCCATGCCCAAAATATAGTTTGCAACACCAAGATCCTTCATGTCAAATTTGGAAAACATTTGGCTCAAATCTTGATTGGCTTTGTCATTTCTAACAACATATCATCCACATACAATACCAAATAAATAACACGGTCACCAATTAATTTAAAATAAACACAGTGATCCTCCTTGCTTCTGGTGAAGCCAAGTCCCCGTATATAGGTATCATATTTCTGATAGCACATCCTTGGTGACTGTTTTAACCCATACAGAGACTTCTTCAACCTGCATACCATTTCTTTCTTACCCTTCACCATAAAGCCTTCAGGTTGCTTCATGTAGATCTCCTCTTCTAGTTCCCCATGAAGAAATGTTGTCTTCACATCCATATGTTCTATCTCAAAATCAAATGCAGCAGCAACATATAAAAGTAATGTAATAGAAGTAACTTTGGCAACAGGAGAAAAAATATCACCAAAATCAATTCCCAGCACATGGGAATGACCTTTTGCTACCAACCGAGCTTTGTATTTCTCCACCTTGCCTTCTACATTCATCTTCTTCTTAAACACCCATTTTCTACCGATGGGCTTCCTTCCAGCCGGCAACTCCACCAGATCCCATGCCTCATTTTTGTGCAAGGATGCCATTTCATCAACCATGGCCTCCTTCCATATTTTTCCATCCTCTGAATCTATTGCCTCCCTGACAGTTTTGGGACCATCATCAGTTATAGTTAAGGAAAAACCTGAACAGAAAGCAGATGGACTATACCTTTCTGGTTGCCTTCTTTCCCGAACTGATCTTCTTAGAGTTGGAGTCTGTGGCTCTTCATCTTCTGAATCTTCTTTTGTTGTAGAGTCTAATTCATACTCCTTTAGCTCAAAATCTATATTCTCAGGTTTCTTTGGTATGAATTCATGTTTAAAAACATCTTTCACCTCTCTAAACACCACATCTCGGTTGTACACAACCTTCCTTGTTTCCAGGTTCCAAAGCTTGTAACCTTTTAAACCATCCTTATACCCAATAAACATGCACCTTTTAGATTTATTATCCAAATTGGTCCTTTTTTTCTTTGGAACATGTACATATGCATCAAATCCAAATACCCTTAGATGTGAAAGAGATGGTTTCTTACCAATCCATACCTCATGTGGAGTCTTATCCTCCAACACTGATGAAGGTGATATGTTAACCAGATAGCATGCAATCTCCACTGCCTCTGCCCAGAATTCTTGTCCTAACCTGGTACCACTGAGCATGCTTCTTGCCTTTTCCATTAGTGTTCTGTTCATTCTTTTTACAACTCTATTTTGCTGAGGTGTGTATGGAGTAGTCTTCTGACGTGCTATACAACACTTCCTACAGAACTCTTCAAATTCCTTCTTGCAGAACTCCCCACCATTATCTGTCCTCAATGCGTTTATCTTCTTCTCTGTTTGGTTTTCCACCAGAGCCTTAAATTCTTTAAATCTGTCAAAAGATTTAGATTTCTTCCTCAATAAATATATCCATGTATTCCTTGAGAAGTCATCTATGAATGAAACATAGTACACAGACTTTCCCAGTGATGGAATTGACACAGGTTCAAACACATCACTGTGCACAAGTTCTAATATCTTGTTCGCCCTCTTAGCACGAGAAGGTCACCCGATTCTGCTTCCCATATACACAATGTTCACAGAAATCAAAATCCAGAGATCAATTAGACATACCTTCTACCATACCATTTCTATGCAGTATCTGAAGGCTCTTCTTTCCAATATGTCCAAGCCTTTGATTCCATAGCATGGTCTTTTCTCCAGAGACAACTAGGCTTTCCGCTCCACTTTCAGGAACCACGAAACTGTTACACCCATCAATAATAGTGCTACCTTGTAGCTTGTACAGAGTTCTCATCCGAACTCCTCACATTAATACTAATGCTCCCCGAACCATCTTGCAGGCATCTTTCTCGAACATTGTTTTTACACATGCATCATCCATCTTGCTTACAGAAATCAGATTTCTAGCCAATGCAGGAATATGCAGAACACCAAGAAGTGTTCTAATCCTTCCACCTTGCAGCTTCAGCTTCACCTTTCCATGTCCGACGATTCTGGCCTTCCTATCATCCCCTAAGAAGACATCACCTCCACCGTATTTCTCATACTCACAGAACCACTCTCGATGGGGAGTGAAGTGAAAGGATGCACCTGAGTCAATCAACCATGACTCATGATCTACATGTGTATTTGAAGAAGAAGCAAAATACGCATCCCCACCTTCATCCGAGGTGGTTTTTGCCTCTGCAAAAGGAGCATCATCAGATCCCTTTCCTTTCTCAATAGCTTTAGATCTGCACTCCCTTTTGTAGTGCCCTTCCTTTCCGCATTTCCAGCATACCTTTACAAACTTTACAAGAGATTTAGATCTCCCTCTAGATTTGGATCTCCCACTTGAAACCTTAGTCTTGTTTCTATTTTGGGACCTTCCTCGTATAGATAAGGCATCTCAATTCTGGCCCTCCATATTTCTCCGTCTCATTTCCTCCGACAACAAGGCTGAGACAATGTCATCAAAATCAAGGTAGTTGTATTGCTACCTATTGAAATAACCAGACTGTCCCACGAGTCTGGTAGAAAACACAAAAAATTGATGCACTTATATTCATTTGATATTTTAATATCAACAGATGATAGTTGACTTACCACAATATTGAAGGCATTCATATTCTCTGTCACCGAGTCTCCATCCTTCATCCACGATTTATACAGATTTTTCCACAAGAACAATTTATTCACCAGAGACTTAGATTGGTAAAAAGTCCCAAGTTTTTCACACAAATTCTTTGTCGTAGCTTCCCCAGATACATTCAACAATACTAAATCTAAGACACACAACTGTATTGTGCTCTTAGCCTTTCGATCCAGTTTCTTCCAATCTTCATCTGACATTGTTTTTGGTTTGGTACCTGGATTTACCGTGATCCACTGATCTTTATCCACCAGCAGATCCTCCATCTTGAGCTTCCACAACTCAAAACTCCGACCATTAAATTTCTCGATCTCTATCTTTCTACCGCTTGCCATCTTCTTTCACCACAAGAATCGATCCCGTAGATCTCCCACTGAACAGGGTCTACCTCAGGCCCAAGCAAAAAAACCCTCAGCGGCAAAGGCGTCCCCTTGAAGCCGAAACGGCTCCGATACCAAATGTAGGTTTTAACCTTGAACAAAAATTATCTAAACATGAATCTTATAACAAAAAATAAACAATAGCGAGAGCATAAAACATAAAACAGATAAACACATAGATTTTCCCCTGGATCCCAAATCGGGACGAACAACTTCATATTTATTTATATTCCTTTTAGTGTTACAACACATATATATACATGTCGAAGCATACATAAACCCTAATCCATTAACCCTAGACTAGATCATAATCGTAGTTTCCTTGACCGGATCTACAAAATACAGGGGCTGAAAACCATCGTACCCCAAAACAATGTGCAAAACCATGCACAAAACCATGGGCACGGACCGCCCACCGGAAATTAAGGACCAAAAATTTTCATCAGGGCGCTGCCCCAGACCCCGACAAGCGGGGGCTACCGCCCCCCCTGTGACCCCCCCCGTTGCGCCTAGTGCAAAGGGGGGGCTATCAACCCCCCCTCCCCCCCGCGCATGATTAGTCGTGGAAAGAATATAACACATACCCAACAATTATCATATTTGAAGCATTCAAGAAAATCCATTAATGGAGAAAAAAAGTTGTATCTGTCAACAACACCTTTATGGGGATTACTTGATTTTTTCCTTTCATGGCTATATGAGGATATCCTTCTTGAGGAATTCATTATTTTACCAGTCGTTCTTTTAACCTTACTCTAATTGGATTTATGAGAGAAATAATAACTTTGTTGATTTATTATGCCATTTAGCATGCTTCCATGATTGCTAATATGAATATGTCTTTGTTGGCCCTTAGCTTGATTTTTGTCTTTGTTTGCATTGTTCTTATTTCCTATCATGAGCATTGAATGACCATTCTCAATTTTCCATTGGTTTCTTTGACTTCGAGCATAGAGTGAAAATCCACACTCTTCTACTTCTTTATGCCTCTTTTCCTTGCATGTCTATGTTTTCTCTTATGTTTGCTTATTCTGAGAGGGATGTTTCATCTTACCACTTCTACACTTAGTTGATTTGTGCCCATAATTCTTACAATTATACCATTCAATGTAATTGATCAAGGAGAAAAATTATTATTGCTTCTAAGACTCCTCCTATGGTGATTCTCAAAATTACTTTCCCTAATTCTTGAGGACTAATAAGGCTCATTTCCAGCACAATTATATCTTAGATAGGCTATACAACAGATATCTTTGTGAAAAAAAGTGTGCATGAATAAAAAATTACAAAAGAAAGTATTTTTGTACCTAGGTACAATTTTCCTTTTTGGATATGGTATGTTGATTCTTTCATATCTTTCCCTTTCAGTGATATAGGAAATTTTCTTATTTCTTGCTTGACCTTCTTGATTATTTGAACTATTGTAGATTTCCCTCTTTTTTTGTTGCCTATGTTCACCATTTCCTTTAGCTATAATTATATTAGGTTCTTTGACTGTATTGACATAAGCGATTGGTTCTTTTCCCTCAGCCCTCTTGGTGCTTGATTCTTCTTCATAACAAAAACCATTCTTTATGAGTGGGGATCTTTGTTTGCTAAGAATACCATATAAAGTCATGTTACATTTATCAAACTTTCGATATTGGGTTCGTTAGTTATTGGCCTTTTCTAGTTTCATTTCTCAATGAAACAATGTATATTTCTAATTTCTCAAAATGACCTTCTCTTTCAATCATCTAGCTTGTCATCACTTTTTCCAAAAAAAATCTTCTTCTTACTCAGTATTCATGAGAATTATAGTTTTTTTATTATAAGTAATCATTATCGAGTTCACTATATTCATATTCTTGCAGTAGTTCCTTTTGATTTAGGTTTGTCACTATAAGCCTCTTAATCTCTTCTAAAGCAAAGATGAGTTTTCTTGTAAAATATATCTTTGCATTAGTGTATTCTTCAAAATTTGATTATTAGTAGTTATTTCAATCAACTAGCTAGTCATCACTTTTTCTAATATTCTTTCTTCTTCTTGCTCAGTATTCATGAAAATGATAAATAAATAAAAAATTAAGCATTATCGAGTTCCTTGTCTTCATATTATTTCAGTAGTTCCTTTTTCATTAGATTTTTCACTATAAGCCTCTTAATCTCTTCTACAAAAGAGATGAGTTTTACTATAAAATGTATCTTCGCATTAGTGTTTTCTTCAACATTTGGCTCAAAATAACTATAAATATCACATTCATGGTCTATTTTCTTTTCATCTTCTTCTTCCAATGACTCCTCTATAGTCATGTGTAAAATCCCTTCTTCATCACTACTAGATGTATATATGTCTCTTCCTTCTAATGAGAAATCCTCTTCTGAGTAAAGACTTTTCTTATTGAGCTCCTAAGGTTTTCTCTCAACCTCATGTTCTTCTTTATCACTACCAATTTCTGAAATTTCATACAAACTTCTAAATGAAAGATGACCTATTCTTTTACAATTACAAAAAAATGGCAGCTTACCTACAGATTTCACTCCGTCTTCGTCTTCATTTTTGTTTGTCTTAAAATTTGAGTAATTAGTATCATTGTGAATTTTTTCTCCACATTTTAAGAATTTAACAAGTGGCTTACATTTTCCTAATCTCTTTTCAATTTCGCCTTCATTTTTATCCAAGTCATCATTTGAGCAGTCATGCTCTTTGATCTTCCTTAAATATTTGTCTAGTTCTTCCTCCTAATAGGACTTCTTGACTTCATATGTAGTGTGAGCATATTCATCATAGATGCATTGTAACTTATCCCATATCTATTTTTTTCAGTTTCATAATGAATTCCCTTGTTATAATATGATTCATAGAACCCACTCAATATTGCCTTCATAGCTTTTTTATTATACTCATTCTTCTTTCCATCTACTACTAACAACCATATATCGAAGCCAAGATCCATTAAATAAACTTTCATTCTTAGCTTGCAAAGTGCATAACCTGATCCATTCAATAATGGCACTCCATTTAGGGAAAACCAATCCTAGTTAACCATGATCCCTTAATATCTACTTTCTAGTGGTTGAATTGTTCTTGAAAGAACCTACTTTATACAAATTGTTAGAAACTAGGAAAATATTGAGCAGGGGGGATGAATTAGTATTTTAGAATTTTTTACAACAGTTCATCCAATCAATCACATTCGATGATATATCAATGCATTAATCACATAAATTTTGAACACAAGAAGTTTACATGGAAACCCATACAATAGAAAAAAACACTTTATTTTTTATTATGATGTAAATAGAAGAAAAAAATCCGTATTACATCAATTTACGTATGCACCAGCCTACTGGAGTCTTCGACCCCATTTTCTTTGTAAGCACCAATTCCCAATATTTGTAGGCACCAACCTAAAGGAGGCTCCAACCCTATAATATTTACAAGAACCAACCTGAAGGAGGCTCTAACCCCATGATCTACAAGCACCTACTTGTAATAAACACTAACTCCCAATATTTGTGGGAACCAACCTGCTGGAGGTACCAATCCCCTTATGTTTACATGCACCAAACTGAAGGAGGCTCTAATTGATTTTTGAATTAGATCCATTTTTTATCACATTTTGAAACTCATATCCACAGACTCTTTGATTAATCTATTATTGAAACAATTTTTTAAATATCATATTTTCTCATCTTATTTGATCTAATATTCATGTCCTTCTTATATATATTATGGAACCCAATTCTTTAATGGTTCTTCATATATAAACTTCACCTCTGGCCCAAATATGATCATATCCTTCATGTCTACTCAACATATATTCTCCTCATGCTCATATTTGTTTCCAACATTTAGATATTCTCTCTTTTCATTTCCTTCTCTGCAACAACCTCTTCTTCTTAAATTCAAGTTGTGTGTGTGTTCCACGTTGAGGCAAACACTATTATATTCTCATATTAATCCTTTGTGCAGCATAACACTGCCTCCTCTATCTTATATTTTATTAGCCCCCTCTCATATCTTTGTTCTAATCGAGATTCCTATGGTACAATGTGTTCACAATTTCTTCAACTCTTTTTTCTTCACGGGAACACCTTAATCACATCATCTGTTTGAATTTTATACATATGACACCTTTAACTTTTTTTTTCATTATTATGAATTTAATTCTTTAACACAATTTGACACTCAAACACCAAATTTGAGTTTTGTGACCCAAAATCAAGGACTTGAGACCCAAGGGCGCTTAGCCCTGGGCCATTGCAAACCATTCACTAATTAAAACACATACGTTTGATAAAGCGCACCAAGTGCTTTGATTTCAATCGATGGTTGAAATGTCAATGTGGGTCCCCCCATCTATCTAACAATTAACATAGAGTGGGGGGTCCATGATTTGTCACATGTGCAATTAAATAACCTCCACCTTTTTTGAGCGCTTAAAATTGATCATGTGATCTAGTTAAATCTAACAATTGGAAAATAAATATGGGCCTCCCATCTATCTAAAAATTCACAAATGGGGGGGGGGGGGTTGGGGGGGGTTCGATTTTTTTCCCATTCCATATACTACAACAAATGATTTCAAGTCTCTATCTTTCAGCCTCTGTCTATCTCTTGTCACTCTGTCACTCACCACTAGATGCTCGTCGTTTCTACAAGACGAGCAGTTTAATGGAAAGAATCATTACCTAATGGTGTTGTACATAACAGAGAATTATCCCTGTGTCATTCATCACTAAATTGGGTTGTCATAATGCTTGTTCTCATGTTTATGGGTAGTGGGAGGTAGTCGATGGACCCACTACATAAAATCACAAGAAACATCAAAATATCATAACACTATGAGACATTACAAAACCATCCCTTAGGGTATATCCCAAGGATTTTCCACCTCATATGCCACTCAGTTTCTACCATGTATCATGCCATGTCACTACCAAGTCACCTCTCTGCCACCTATTATGCCACATCACTGCCATGTGTCACTCATAAATGGCCACTTGACCACCCAAAAAGGCCAAATCCACCTTCCATGTGCCCTCACCTTAGGATTCCTTGTCATTATTTTACATGTCACTACCATGTTTCATCACCTCATTTGGCCATTCCATTATCTTGAAACTTATCTTTACAACTTAACACCTCAAAAAAAGTTCCAAGACTTACCAACTACTTCCTTACTCCTTTATGTGCACATTGTTAGAACTGGTAGTTTGATAACCACGTTAGTGCCTAGGAAAAACACCCTATGACTAGGGTTTATGACCAAGAGCCTTTCTGGCCATTGGTTACTTCTCACTGCCTATTATGTTATATGGAAATTAATTGGACTAGGCAGTCTAATAAGCAGTTGGGTGCTTGAGTCCTACTCCTTGTGATTAGAGGCTAGGACCAACGACTTACCACTCCACTTCTCACTAACCTTCGCACTTCCTCCCAAGCTTCTTTCAACTTTGGTGTCAGTTTGATTGGGTGGGTCCTCATCAAACCATGATCCTTCGGAATGTTGTCTGAGATTCAAACCCTTATTCCTCCTCTTCCCTTGGGATTTAGCTTAAGTGTCATATACCATTGGAAATGTATTTGAGAGGAATATCCAACCAATAACTTTTTATATCTTCTTGAACACAATACCTACAATCAAAATGCCTTCAAATATAGGCTACTAGGTTTCACATCCAACATTTAGAAACACAACATGCATCAAATAATGGCATAAACATTATTCCTAAATACTCAATAAGCTCCCACTAAAATTATCATCACTTGATATCAATAACTCGACTTGACATCAATGACAACAACAACCACTTTACTACATGAAAATAGTCCAAAAGCTACATAGAATATCCAAGATAATTCTCAGTGACAAAGATCTAATTTTCACTAGAAATTTTTGGACTAAATTATTTTCTTGTCTAGGTACTCAATTGGCTCATAGGTCATCTTACCATATATCAGTTGATTTAATTTCTTAAATAATTGACATGAAATTATCAACAAGGACGTTTTTAAACTTTAAGATACTACACTATATGTTTAGAATTCATATTATTGACAGGTCTCTATCCTATTGCTATGAAAGGAAAATGACATGGAAAATTAAACCAAATTGAATTTAAAGTCATAGGAAACTCATCCTTCAGATAACAATATTAAGGAAAATATTTATCAAGATTTTATGAGATAATCTTATGCACAACTAAACTATTGCATTCATATCGCGTTAGAGCAACACGTAAACCCTATCTTCAGAAGGACTTAGTTCACTATGATGATAAAAAATATCGGTCCTAAGAGATGTCTTTCTTAGTTGGAGTCTCAAAGTAAACCCTTTTCACACATTGCATTACTTTCTTGAGGCACTCATGCAACAAGTTTCCAACGCTATGTCCACCCTTCAACAACTATCTTTTTTCACATCAAACCAAAGTAAATGACAGGGAAAGGGAAAGGATCTTAAATTTAATAAGGTCACATGGTTTTCTACGATGTCCCTGATTGACGAGACTCTTTTCTTTCACACTGACTAAAACAAATGGTTATTATACAAGAAGGAGGTATGTAAAGGCCAAAATTTCCCTTCAATGCTCACTCTTCACACCATGCAATTCAAAATTAAATGTGCAAGATCAATGTAATATGAGGTAACACACCAAACTATGCAATGAATTAAACCTATCTCTCCATACATGGGAAAAAAGGTTGGCCAAGATTTTGATTACAGATCTCATACAATATCTATTTATACACACTTATACTCTATTTTATACAAGGAAACGGGTTTGATATCATGTACCTACAAACACAATAAATATTATCACATACTCATATAAAGTAGCAATGATATAAGTAACATGCAACATAGCATATAACCATGTATATAATTACCACTAAAACCAAATCAAAATAGAGTATTTAAATAGGAAATTACCATGCATACACAATAATTTAACATCTTTCATTATACTTTCATAGATATAGCCTATGGAGGCTAGGATTTATGACCCATTCTAAAATCACTCATAAATGAGTCATCTTTTTTATTTTCTCTAAAATTTGTTTTGGAAAAGTTTTAGACTATAATTTATTAAAAATAATGGGGCAACAAAGTGAATTACTTGTGCTAAAATTTTCAAGTTTTGAATCATTTTACTTTATGATATATAGCATGTGGAATTTGGGGTTTTTCTACTAGTCCAAAAGCAATCTGTAAACAAGTAATATTGGTGAAATCATCATATATGAAGCTTGGAAAGTCCAAATTAATGTCAACTAGTACCTTTGTAAAGAAGACAAAACATAGTTTTTCAAGTAAAAATTTTAGTTGTATATATAAAATATTGGACATGCGGTATTCCATACAAGTTCACTCTCTAGAAAGGGACACAAATAAACAAGATTTGGGAACGTTATGATAATTTTCACTTGATTTAAATCAAATGTGTGGAATTGCAAAAAATACATATTATAGTACTACAAGTAGAAAATTTTGATTTAGAAGGGTTGTTTTAGAGATATATCAAGACAAAGTTCAACCAGCAAGACAAACTCAAAATTAGGGTTTTAAAGGTGCATAAATTACAATTGGTATAATGTTTGACTGATGATTTATTTGTGGGGATCCAAAATTTGTGATAAAGTGAAATATAATAATGTTATTATTTTTTCCACATATGGCTAATGGTGTTATAAAATATATTACACCAATTAAACCTCCAAATATGCCATCCATGACTCATCAATAAAATGAAGAAATTTGTAGTCAACTATCCATATTGGAGAACCAGTTTAAGGAGATGGATGATACTATGTTAAAAAGGTTCATTTTTCACAAGTGTAAGATGTATTTAAAGGATATATGAATCAAGTATGGAAAATTTACAAAATTCCATGATCCAGGTGGATATGGTGGCCACCTACATATTCCACTTGGACCCCCACCATTCTTCTTTCAGTATTTTCAGTTTCCTTAATTGTAGCACAATTTACTATTTTTGACGGTTTTTTGGGTCCTGAAGTTCCAGGGCCATTTTGAGCCCCTAAACGATGTTTTTTGGGGAAAAAACCTTCAACGCATAGGATTCAAACACATAATACCCATTTTCAACAGTTTTAGTCTCGGATAGATCTTTCTAACGATGTATCATGTGCGTCAAACGGAGATAGTATGCCAAAGTTAGGACCCCGAGAAATTGATGTACCAATTTACCCTAACGGGGCCCATAGTCTGTCGTTTCATCTCCTAGGGTTAGGTTTTTGGATGTTTAGGGTTTTCCATTGTTTCTCAAAAATAAATAGGCCTTCAAGCCTCATTGTAACACAGTTTAGAGGCATGTAGCCGCCACATCTCTTCTAAGAGATAAGCTACCAGTGCCCTAGCTAGTTTATTTCCATTATGTTTGTAAGCATACTTCAGTTATGAGATATTAATGAAATGAAGTCTTATTTGTGCTGCATCTTTGTGTTTATGTGTATTTATGTATTTTATTTCATTCCTGCATAAGTCCAGATCATTCCATGGAACAAAGATATGGATGAAAATAAGGAATAGTGGGAAAAGAAAATGGAAATGTTGGAATAGAAGATGAATAAAAAATTTGAATAGATGGAATAGAATATTATAAAAGCCTTAGATGGGTGGTACCCTAAAATTCATAATATGAGTAAAAGGAAACGTGAAAATAAAGATAGTATTTACGTTGAACAACTTTCTAGTGATAAGATTTTTTTAATTAGAGTTTGCTTTAATGGTGAAGTTTTTTATGGATGGTTTACTAAGGGTATTAAATTTTCCAAGGTTGAATTAATGAAGTTTGAAGCCTCAAAATTTAGCTTAATTGGTTGAGTCCCCGTAATTAAAGCACATTTTCTATTAAGATGCCATGGGTTCAATTCCCTCAACACTATCGGGCTTAATATTCATGATTGGGCTAGTAGGAAGTGATCCTTTTGGGTAGATCTGACTAGTACAAATATTTCATGGACATAATGGTCATTGATGCCATGAACCATATAGAAAAATAAAATTGATGGAGCAACAATCTTTACATGGGTGAACCATAATGAGCAATAATTTGAATTGGATATTATTATGGATGATAACAAAAATATTTCCTAAGAAACTTTGCACTTTTAGATAAAATCCTAACATTGGTATAAATGGGTAGTTGAAAGGAAGCCCCATTCTTATCATTAATCTTGGGGTTTATTTACGAGGCAATTAGAAGCATAATATGAAAAAGTTTGGTGAAAATAATACTTTAGTAAATTGAAAATAATCATGCATTTAGGTTATATTTAAGATTATAATTCAATATTTTAGGTATCATCTATAAGGGTGGATGGAATTAACAAAGAATATCTATTATAAGCTTATATGGGTGGATTAAAAGAAGACATTAAAACATCCTGAAAATATTATGGTATTTACGTAATTTTCTTTTCATATTCAAACGAAGTATAGGGATACACACAATTCTATCACTAGTACATATATAGGAAGTAGAGATGATTTTGGGGTTCAAAGGCAACTCTACTCCAACCTAATCAAGTATCATACAAGGAAATAGAGGAAAGAAGATCAAAAGGACTATGCTCTTGTTGCAACAACAAATGGTCAAAGGGCATAAATTTTAAGAAAAAAAGTATTCACCTTGGAAAATAATGATGAAGAGGAAATGGGGGCATCTACAAAAAGGGCTAAGGAATAACTTATGAAATTAAAACACAAAAAATTGATGTTGAAATTGTGCACAACATTGATTTAGAAAAATGTGAAATATTTTTTCACACATTGGGAGATTTGTTAACACCTCTGACCATTAATATTGTAGGATACATTAACATGAAAAATATCATTATTCTTATTGACTTAATTAATACCCGTAGGTTCGTTGATAAAATATTAGCACAGTGGCTCAATTTGTTTTGTCTATCCAATAAAGAATTTTTAAATTTTGGTTACGAAAAAGTAGAATATTAATTGTCTAGGAAAGTGCCACAACATTAAACTGAGTATGGGAGTATAATTTAGAATCCCAATGTATGAAATTTCCATTGGAGGAGTTGATGTCGTTATGGGAATTCAATGGTTGAGATAATTAGATATAGTTTCTACAAATTATAAGGAAATATTGATGAGATTTGAATTGTAAGGAATTCAAAATGAAATAAAAGGGTTAAATCCTACAAATTCCCAGGTCATCATCTCTCAAATAATCAAAAAAATCCTAAAAAAGGGTAGTAGGGGAGTTTTAGTTAAAATTAATTATGGAAGTAAAGTCGGAATATGACAATATTCTAGAGAAATTAAAATGCGCCTTGGAAGAAAATATAAGGTTTTCCAAGAAACTCATAAAAGGATACCTCCTTAGATATCATGAACATCAAACTAAATTGATACTTGGAAGTACTCTTAATAAAAAGCCTTATAGATATCCTCATCAAAAAAAAGGAAGAGATTGAGAAAATGGTACAAGACATGCCAGATTCAATTATTATTCAACCAATTAGGAGTTCATTTTCAACTCCAATACTGATGGTGAGATAAAAAAATAATGTTTGGAGGATGTGCCTTAATTATATAGATCTAAAAAAAATCATTATCAAGGATAAATTTCATATTCCAAAGATTGGTGAGCTATTATATGATTTCATGGAGTATATTATTTTAAAAAGTTAAATATTAAATTAGGATACCATTATATCATATTAAGAAAATAAGAAATTCCTAAAACAACTTTTAGAACAGATGAAGGATATTCATGAGTTCTTGGTCATACCTTTTGGGTTTACTATTTCTCTTTATACTTTCCAAAGCCTCATCAATAAATAAGTGTATCCTCGTCTTAGAAAAAATTTGTTGGTTTTATTTGATGATATACTTATATGTAACAAATCATGGCAAACAACATTAAACATGTGGGTACATTTTTGCAGACCATGAGCATCATAATTTTGTTTGGTGGTGGTGTAAGCTCTAGAAATTAAAAGCTCCACCAAATTCCAAGTTACTTATGCAGTGTTTACTCTACAATAAGCCCCCAACTGGAGACAAGTTGCAGAAGCGATCCTTTCAGGGTCCCATTTGGTTCATCCTTTGTAAGAATGACATGGAATATATTAATCATATATTTATACAATGTCTCGAAGTCATATAATTATGGAACCAGGTTTATCAATCCTTCAATTTTCCTCTCATATGGACTGGTGCATTGCTCCCTCCTGCTTGGGTAGAATGGTGGAACAATGCAAGCCCATTAAAACTCCACAACCTCCCTTTGTTGGTTTTTTGGTGTATTTTGATTCGTCCAGACAATTATATATTTCATGACTCCGCACCCAAATGGACTTTATCCTCTCCTTATATTATACCTCTTTATAATTCACTATCGAATGATGTTCCCCGACTTCAGCACATGCATATTGTGGAAAAATTCATTAACAAATCTATACCTTGGGCCTACTTCGATGGCTCGGTACATCAGGTTGGATATGGGGGAGTTGTTGGACTATAATTACATGAGGACCACTTCTATAAAATGCAGATTGGATTTGGTCGCGGCACAAATAATTTTTCTAAACTTAACATTCTCATCCATCTTCTGATTTTTTATCTTGAAAAAGGCATCCATTGTATTCAGATATTTGGATATTTAAATATTGTCATAAATTGGTTCAATATGAAAGTTGAATGCCACATGCGCACACTCAGTAATATATTAGAGGATGTACTTGTACTAAAATATCACTTTGTTTATATCTCTTCTCGTCATATTTACAGGGAAAGGAACCAACTTTCTGACATCATTTCCAAGGAGGTATTTCAACCACGTCGTGGTCATTGGTCGATACATGAACATAATGGCCATGAATTCTTACAATTTTTCAACAGACCTTTTTTTGAACAGTTTCATCAGGGGGAAACATCGCCCTGAAATTTTCAGTTTTGTTCCTGGATCCTTTTTATATTCATATGTATCTCTCTTTATCGAGTTTAGACTATATGCCTATCATGTTTTTTTTTTAGCTGCTCTGTATAACATATCAAATACAACATGGTATAGTCTTTATAGACTCTTTTTAGTTTGTGTCAAGGCCACCAATATTGCATATTCTTCATTGAAGAATCTACAACATGTAATTTTCACTATTTTACATAATGAAAGTTACGATTTTTCCTTGGGAAAAAAACATTAAACATGTGCATAAAGTCCTACAAATTATTGAGAATAATCAGTTATATGTAAAAATGTTCAAATGTTCTTTTGGGAAACAAGAAGTTGAGTATTTGGTTTATATTGTTTCAAAGGAATGGGTTAAGGTGGACTCATGGTCTTTTCCTATGAACATTAAGAGCCTTAGAGGAAGTTTTGGTCTTATATCATACGATTGGAAATTTGTTAATAATTATGCATATGTTTTAGGCCCACTCACATCTCTCGTGAATAAAAATTCATTTTTATGGAATTGTGAGGGTACCTTAGCATTCTCTCATTTTTAGGATGACATGTATTCTACACCAGTATTGACAACATTTGATTTTGGTAAAACATTCAGAGTCGAATATGATGCATTAGGACAAGGAATTGAAGTAGTATTGATGCAAGAAGGGAGACAATTAGCTTTTGAAAAGTGAACAATTCGTGAAAAAATACTTGGTGAAATATACATATGAAAAAAAAATGGGGACAATACCTCATTGGTAGGCACTTCAAAGTCAAGATAGACCATGAGAGCCTAAAGTAATTTTTTGAGTAAAGATTGTTATAGTATGAGAAACACAATTTGATAGGAAAAAATGAAAGGGTTTAATTTTGAAATAATCTAAAAAATGGGAAAGGATAATGTGGTAATAGATTCTCTTTCTGAAATAGAAGAAGCATGAGTTTTATATTCTATTACATATTTTATTCCTCTGTGACTACAATAAGCTTATCATGAATGGTAAAATGAAAATAATACTATATAGAAAATAAAATATATAAAGGAAGGAATGAGTTCTATGGAACATGGAGAGTGGAAGAGAGTTATAATTATTACAAGGGTATAATATATTTATAACATCAATCAAAGTTGAAGGAACAAATATTAAGGGAGTCTCATGACTTCGTGATGGTGGGACATTTAGGGTTCCTTAAAACATATCCAAGGATAAAAAATACTTTTTGGGGGAAGAAATGAAGAAAGATATTCAAAATTTTGTAAGAGCATGTTAAGTTTTCTAATGAAATAAAAGGGAGAAAGTAAAATATATAGGGTTACTTCATCCATTACACATACCTAATCAAATATGGGAATATATATCAATGGAATTCATTATAGGTTTACCAAAACTTCAAGATAAGGATGTCATTTTTGTATTCATGAATATAATAACAAAATATGCACAATTTTTTTGAATTCAAAGTACATATACAACAAGCTAAGTGATATAAGTGTTCATGAATTAAATTCATAGATTTCATGGATTTCCTAAAGTAATAGTAAGTGAAAAAGATCCAAAATTCATAGGAACATTTTGGAAAGAATTATGGAAGATGAGTGGAACAATACTCGCTATAAGCTCAACATATCATCCACAAAAAAATAATCAAATATAAATCATTAACAAATGTTTAAAGGGTTACGTACAATGTTATTCTTTAAACAAGCAATATCAATGGGTGAAGTGGATTCCCCTAGAATAATGATGGTATATCACCACCTATCTTAATAGTGGTCCATTATGGATATCCAAATCCCAGTATCTCGTACTTATTGTAAGATGAGTTCAACATATAGGAAATAGAGTTACATATGTACAATACTAAATAAAAATCGGAGAATTCTTAAGGAAAACCCTCAAATGGCATAAAATGGGATGAAGCAACAAGCATATCCACATCAGTGTGAAAGATAATTTGAGGGTGATTAGGTATCTTTGAGATTGAAACTATATAAGCAATTTACCCTCAAAGGAAAAAAGAATCAGAAATTAGCTCCAAAAATTTATGTACCCTAAAAATATTTTGGAAGATTGGAAAATTGGTGTATGAGTTATATATACCTTTATCTCACATTAATAAGGTGTTATGCAACCAGATCACAAAATAGAAGAAAATATAGATCAACGACTTGAAAACTATCCTCTTCGAGGGAGAAACATCCTTTACATCACTTAAATGAACAATTCTTGGACGGTACAAACGATAATGCCTCATTGGTAAATATAGGAGTGTAAGGGGTCACAATATAATCAGATCCTACATAACAATAATAATTTAAGGGAACAATGTCCACGAGGTCTTGGATAGATGGTGATCAGGTGCGCTGTTAAGGCACTCCTTGATGTGAAGTCACCAATTCAATTCCTTGCCCCGATCGGGGTGATGTATTTGGACATGATAATGAAGATTTAGTCCTACCCAACTTTTTAAAAAAATAATGTAAGGGCACAGTAGTAAAAATAGTGGGGTTGTATGGGGCACAACAATAACAATATGTGGGGCTACATGGACATAACAATAGCAATAGGGGGGCTACACTAGTATTATATGGACATAACATGCCCCTCTCCTTCAAAAAAGGGGTGTCCTCAATGCTTGAGTATCTTTGGATGCTTCTGTAAAAAATTCTCATCCTCCCATGTGGAATCTTCAGCCAGTAAGTTCTTCCACTTAATGATATACCCTGAAATTGATCGATTCCGTAGTTGTCGGGTTCTTGTTTTCGTGACTTCTTCAGGCTCTGCCATGATTCTTCCTTCTTCTTCAAGTTTTGGTAACATTGTTTGAACTGGGAGCTTTTCACTGATAAACTTATTTAAGCATGAAACATGGAAAAATGGGTGTACTCGGGAAGATGTAGGAAAATCCAATTTGTATGCCATAGTACTAATCTTTTGCAACAATTTGTAAGGACCATAATACTTGGGTGATAATTTATTATCATTCTTATCTTGATTTAGGGACATTTTTTTGTATGGTTGTAGCCTTAAAAATACCCAATCATCTACATCAAAGCATAATTCACTGTGATGTTGATATTCTTGTTTTTGCATTCGATTTTGCGCTAGAGTGAGGTTATCCTTTAAAACTTGGAGAACTTGTTATTGATGATTGATGTGATATTCCACTACTTGAACCTTAGAATGTTCTCTTAAATATGATGTGATGGATGGTGGATGATATCCATAAAGTACCATAAATGGGGTCATTTTCACTGCAGTATGGAAGGAAGTGGTATACCACCATTCATCTAGAGGTAACCACTTCACCCATTGTGTTTATTTATCATGTACAAAGAAACAAAGATATCCTTCCAAACATTTGTTCACTGTCTCAGTTTTCTCGTCAGATTGAGGATGATAAGATGAGCTATGTGCTAATTGAGTACCAAGACCAGAAAATGATTTCTTCCAAAAAATTCCAGTGAAAATGAGATCTCTGTCACTTACAATAATCTTTGGGTTTCCATTTAGCTTTTGAATTGTTTCCATAAATGTAGTAGCAATTTTACTAGCTTTAAAAGGATGATATAATGCACAAAAGTGTGCGTACTTGAAAGTCTATCAACTACCACCATAATGGCACTCTTCCCTTCATACTTGGGTAAACCTATGATAAAATTCATTGAAACCTCCTCCCAACGCTGACTTGGAATGGCTAAAGGTTGTAACAGACTCCGGGCATTAATTGTATCAAATTTATTTTGTTGGAAAACCAAACATTCTACCACAAACTTCTGAGTATCAGGTTTAAGTCCGTGCCAAAAAATTCCTTCTTGTCCCTATGCCAAAGATTTTAAAAATACTGAGTTGCCTCCTAAGGGGGAGGTGTGCAATTCCAAAATAATTATTTGGGTTAGGAATTATTATAGAGATATAAGTGATATTTGTACCATAATGAATCATTCTTCCAAATAAATGTATCAGATGTACTAGGATATTGCTGCAACTTTTGAATGAGTGTCCACACCTCTTCATCATTCTTCCATTCATCTATTGCTTCAATTATCCAATCAGGTTGGATAATAGAAATGGCATAGAGAAATTCTTTCACATCCTCATCCTCTCTTGAGAGTGCATCTGCAACAACATTTTGCTTCCCTTTTTGTAGATGATTTCAAAGTCATAACCCAACATCTTTGTGACCCATTTGTTTTTCTCTTTTGAACATAATATTTGTTCCAAAAATTATTTAGGACTATCATGATTTTTTTTTTACCTTGAAGTGTCTTCCAATTAGGTAAGGTCGTGATTTCTTTAGTGCATGTAGTATTTCCAACACTTCCTTCTCATAAATAGGTTTGTGTAAATACTTTCCCTTGATTGGATGAATTTCAAAATAAATGGGTCTTCCTTATTGCATTAAAACAACACCAATTCCATTTCCTAAGGCATCACATTCCATAATAAATGTTTTTGTGAAGTCTATTGTAGCTAAGAAGGAAAACTATGTCAGTGCAATAAGAACTTTCAAAATTAGATGAAAAGGGGAAGTTGATTATTGAACCATAAAAGATTATATATCGGCATACCCTATCTCTTCAGGATAAGACCATTATGGAATACCTAATCAAGTGTAAAAATGTTCCTTTGAAATAAGTTGCATGGTAAATGAGAATTTCATGAAGAAACACCCTCAATCACAAGCTTTGAGGGTAAAACCTTTTTAAAGAAGGGAAATATGTTAAGGCCCTAATAATAATTAAAAATATTTTATTAGTTATTGTTGGGTCATCTCAAGGATTGGTTACATCATGGTCACTTAATCTCGTATTTATAATAGAGCATAATCATTTGTATAAGCATATTGTCTTGTGCATTTGATTCACTTTAAAAGGAGGCTTCTCCCTCAAAGAAGATTGATATTCATTGACATTTTATCATTTGCAAGGCATGGGGTTTCTTATTCTTTCTATTCTTATACTATTTATGGATTTTGGTTCATAACATATAGAGCCATTTCCAATTAGTTGTATGAGTATTGGTCATTTCTAATAATGCAAGGATGATTGTGTGGATGGAGGCATTAAAAATTTAGAAAAAATTGTCCATAACTGATAATATCTTAAGCTTCCAACATTTTTATTTCCTATCTAGTATGTACTAGAGCCCTAGAAAGAAGTGGAATAACTTGAGGGATTGCATTACAAATAAGGGATTCATTTCTTTGGATTGTGTAGGATGAAGGGGGGGGGAATATGGTAACTTAGGTTTTTGTGTGATTACGGATATTTTAATATCATGAAAACTTGAATGTTTGTATGAGATTAGAGTCAACTTATGTGCCCATTCATGTGGATTCATGGTCATAGATTGGGGTTGATCTATTGTTGAGATATTTGGAGTGGTAATGTTTATAGTTGGGTGGAACATTTAACATCTATGGCTAGTTAGTGTGGTCATTTAATAAAGATAATCATTCCCTATGTATTACATTCATGCTATGTTTATACTATGTTTGTTCACTATTTAGTTTTGTGTATATCTTTTAAATGTTTTGCAATATGGGAAATTTGTTTTCTTGTGTTTATAAATGTTTCTTGGATTATGCATGGACTATTTGTTATGCATGCTTCTTGATTATCAAAATTAGTATCAAAGCTCGAAATCATTTAAATATTGTGAAATGTTGAAGTACCTTCAATTTGGGGAACATCATAATGTGGTATCATAAATTAAATTCATTCCATAATGTAATTTCTTTAAGTATCCTCTAATTGGGAGGTATTACAACATCCATAGGTGACATGAAAGTGAAATATTTCATGACCAACCTGAGGTGGCATGTGGTGAAGGGGAAGCACGTAATGAAAAATTAGAGTGGGAGTGTGTTAATGATCATTACATGCATTTTGATTGAACATAGAGGTGTAGGGTGATGAGAGGTTCACTAGGCATAAAGGTGCAGAGGTAGAACATGTGATGGTGTGGAGGTAGGGATCCTCCCTTAGCATTTCACATTTTATAATCATGTGAAAATAGGGTCCAAAGATGGAAAGGTGTGGAAGAGTGCCCTAAGCCATATATATATATATATAATACATGTGGTGCATGGAACATGAAATAAAAAATTCATAGTTTCAAAAAAGGAAAAATGACTAGATTTTCCATATTTTAGTCCAAAATACGAGTTTTTTTTCCCTATGAAGCCAACTTCATCATTTCTAAGTATCACCACTTATTCTAAGGCGCTAAGAATAAATTCTATGGAAGATAAATACTCTTCCTCTATTTCCTTATCAAGTAGATATATTTGATTTACTAACCACAAAAGAAACAAAAAATATATTGTTTCATAAAATTTCCTATTGTCATACGAGTTTATCCATAGATATTTTCCCTAGCTCTACCACACATTGATGATATACTACTTTTATTTTTCTCCTAGATATGACATACACATTTATTCACATTCATGGAATAAAGAGAGTCAACAATGGACATACCTTTAACCTTCACTAGTTGTCATTATTTTCTAGCCAAACCGGCTACGTAAGACTTTTCTCAAGCTTTATATATATTGCTCCCACTACCAATTCTTCTAACCTATGCACACCACAACCAAACAGTGAATACATTGTATCTAAATGAATGGTTGTTAGTGTATAAACATTGATCTATTCTAAACATGGAAATATATTCATATCTAAAACAAATAACAATATACTTTGGGGGGAAATATCATGTATCTAATATTAACAAAAATAACAACTACTTGCAATTATACCTCCGATGTAGAGAAATTCCTTCCTAGTCACCTTGGTTCCTTCTTCTCATCAACTCACTTTATATGGTTCGACTCACCATATAATGTAGGTAAGTACACCTAAAAAATCCACTAGAATAACACATTAAATTGTCTCCTCATAGCTCTATCTCCTAGAATGGTCTCATTGTATAGGCTTCTCACAAATTTGGGAGGATGAATATGGACACCTAGGGCTGAGAGAAGTTATGATACAACTTTAATTAATGACCCAATGCTAAATAATCTTATCCTAGTTCCAATTCATCATCTTGGAAAACCAAATTCTAGAAGCTTTAACCCCTCAACATCCCCTTCTAAAGGAAACTAGTGATCAAGAGAACTCCAATGTTTCCTTAATAACTGAGACATAGTGGTGCCATTCTATTTTGCTAATAAATTGGAATGATGTGACATGGAATTGTGTTTGTGCATGAATGTGAGAATGGTATCTCAACCCCCAACTAATGTAAGTGAAGGTAAGGCTTCTCCTCCATCCTAAGGGTGAAAAATAAGAAAATAAAAAATACTCTAACAATGTGATGGATGGAAAGTGAAATATAATATTATAAGTGTTAGTTAAGCTAACCTCTATAGTATCCCCAATGGGGGTGCCCAATCATCGATACAAGTGTCATTATAGCGGGCCTTGGGCCATGCTCCATGCTTCGGATCCACACTCTCATTTAAGTTAAGACCATGTGTAATCTGAGTAATGACTCCTTCAACACAAGGGAAGATCCAACCATCTCCATGGTTAAATTTGTAGATAGGCTCAGAAGGCAGTCTAGTGCAGAACGTTGAGCTATCAATTTTGGAAAGCAAGGAGTGTGGGTCTGCAACCATGGTGGCTCCTCTGGGTTTCAGCCTTGGATGAGAGGCATTGTGGTGGTTCTACGTTCTGAGGTATGGTTGTGAGTTGGTCGATTTCTCTATCCCTAGGACCGAGGCACGTGAATGGGTGCGGATTTGGGTTGGCTCAAATTTTTTGCCTAACACCAGCTTGTGCTCAATAAAATCCTCCTCCCCCCCCTCCCCCCCGGCCTTCAAATCTCTGAGTGGGGTAAGCAACTTGGTTTCTCAACTTTTTTTCTTTGTTGTATGCTTTGAATATTTTCTACCTGGTGTTGGGTGGCTGCGAGGTTGCAGGCTCTCAATGGTCTCTCCTAGGTGCCTCCTAGTGTGAGGAAGGCTTCAATGCGATTAGGGAGAGTTCTGGGTGATTCTCCTTATTAAATTGTGCTTGGTTCGTCTATGGTGGAGGGAGTTTAGGGTGGTGGTCTTGGTTTTTTCTACTTGGTTGTCTGGTTTGGACAACGGATTGTTGGTTTTGCTCCGGTAGATGGGGCAGTGTGTGAACTAGTGCAGTCCCCTCCCTTAGGGTGGTTTCATGTTTCTAGCAGTTGTGTTCAATTTTACAAGTGCTTTATTACTTCTCCTTCGGGGGCTTGCCTCTGCTATCTGGTCAATTCAGTCGGTTCGATGCTCTTTTCCATGCCTCGTCAATGGGGTCACCCTCGCTGTGGAGGTGGGAATAAATTTTAGGGGAGGTGTCCTGAGCTAAGCCTCAACGCGTCCTCAACCAATTTGGGCAACCGTGAATATGAGGATACCGAGACCCTCTCTCCAACTCATCATGTGGTAGCTCTGGTCACCATGGAATCTCTTGCTGAGAAACTTTGACACATTCAAATCAATATGGATATCCTCAGGGACCAGAGGTATGAAGACAAAACTGAGATCATAGCTTACTTCAATGACATCCAGTATATCCAGAATGAAATTTTGGAGCAGCTAGATAATCTATGGCGCCATCATCATCGTACGAATTATCACCTTCATAGTTTGGAAGCGAGGGTGGAGCATATAGGCTTCCACATGCATGATTGAGTTAGTTTATTTGTTTCTCCCCCTGTACTTTCCCCTCATCCCCCCCTTGATATGCTACGTCTTTTTTGTTTACTTCAACAATGCTAAGGTTAGAAAGCCTTCCGAAAATAATGTATGTAAGTTGTCTTTATGGTGTTTTCCATTCCCCAATCTCAAAAGGTCTGGTCGGAATGAGAGACTGGGGGTTGTCGAGATGATATTTGTAAGCTATATTTTGTTGAAAATCTAATGAAATCATTTTTAAATGAAAATAAATAAATAAATAAAAATAAAATAAAATAAATAAATAAAAACTAAGCCCTATAGTAAACCACAATTTTGTTCTCTTATTTTTCAAGTACATTAGCACTGGTTAATTCTGGGAAACTAGTTCCAAACTCCACGGTGCACTGCTCATATGATGTTGATAATATTTTTGTTGGATTCCTCTTTCGGAGAGGTGAATTATTAAATATCATCTTGTTTGGATGAGCAGAACATATATTTTAATTTTATTTTCCACACATGTGCAAGGTCAGCCATATTTGTAATGTAGGCTCACAAGCCTAATAGATGTGTCACACTGCCACCTTGCAGTGGATACATTGGAGAGACTTGGAGGTCATTTATCATTAGCTCATCACATTTTCTCTCATTGTGATCTGATTGGTTTGATAGCCTTTAGGCCTCTTTTATTTCCTGATGAGCTAAAGGATGGAAGAAGTTGGTCTGGTACAGGTTGTTTTTTTGTTGAGTGTTGCATTTTTATTGACCGTCAGTCCAAACCTTGGCATTTGTTTAACTGTAAACTTTGCACACACTAAAGAAAATCAATTTTTGGATATAGTACGATTGGGCACAAAATAGGGAAAGATAGGTTGACAGAAGCCCTAAATACCAAATTGTTGACTTTTGATAGGTTGTCTTTCACGTTGACTTTTGGTTGTTAGCATTGAAATTTGATGACTTTTCTTTGAGGGTTATTGTGTACGAGCACTTGGAGGATAAACTTATCTAAGAAATGGCTTTGCTGTTTGTTGTCTGTTCATTGTTGCTTGTACTTTACTATCCTATATCTTCCTTTGGACAAGAAGAATTGTAAAATCTGATCTATATTATTGGCTTGTCTTATGTTGATCTATTATTGTGTTCTATCATCATTTTACTTTCATGTTTATGTGATTGCTAAATTAAATCGGGCCTAAGAAAGATTGAAGCAAATTTGCATTAAGCATAGAACACTCCATGTCTATCTAAATTTAACAGAAACTCTATTGAAGTACAAATTTCTAATTTCAAATCTAATACTGTAATCACATTCTGTAATTACACCCATAAAATTAACACTTAAAAATATATAAATAATCTCAATTTATCAATTAAAAATTCTCATTTTACAATTTCCATGTCGGGAAAATTTTTATTGTATTGATCAAGGGTTTGACCACAGGGTGCAAACAAAAGGTTTATGGTGGTTTAGAATGTCATCGACATTGTCAATCTTTCGTAAGGGAAGAAGGTCTCACTTGAGGCGTGCCAAGAGTATTAATTGACGTGTTTGGGTTTTAGAAAGTGACAATATTTGTTCCTTTAATGAAAATACACATTAAGCATGTACACACTTACAGATCTTCAAAAAAACCTCTTGTGAAAGAGAGGATAGATAAATAACATGGAATTTAGCAGAAGGGTTTAAATTATTTTAAAGGAGTCATACAAGAAATTCACATTCATTTGTAGACATACAAATTGGATCCCCATAAAAATCTCCTTCTATATTTTACCAAGAGAAGTTCAAACATTACATCACAAATCTGCAAATACTCTACAGGATCTTTCATAACTCCATATGAACTCCAATTACAATTCATAATTACAACTGAATTAGAATAGAATTTTTTTAGAGGATAAAATATCATTCCAACAACATAACAACCCTTCTCTTCATCCCTCATCTCATCACTTGATCTGTGCAGCTATATATAGATTTCGGCCTCTTAGATCTTGTCCATGCTCACTTGATAAGGTCCAACTTAACCAACTTGATGAGATCTATCTGCTTGGTCCACTTTTTCTTGATATTTTCAATATTCACATCTTGATCCTTCTTTCGCAGCCTTGATGAGTACCAATGTAAATTTTCACTTCCATTACCTTCCACTTTATTCTTTCTTTTACCACTTTATGACCTATTTCACCATACCTTATTTTCCACTTGGGCTTCTTATTTCCACAACTCTTTTTCTATCAAAAATGGTCACAAAAATGAAGGACCCAACAGGCCTCGACCACATTCAATTGACTCACCCTCGACTCAATCATTTTCTTGCGTGCTTGGTCCTTCCTGTGATTGTGTAACTGGTGCCAATGTGCATTGTACCTATATAGAATATTTTCCTTGAAATGAAGGGCCAAACTCCGGGACATTCTCCAAAACTTGACCTCTTAAATTTTTGTAGATATCTATTACATATTTCCATGCTGTTAGTAGAGTATAAATTTTATCAACAAGTTGCATAGTGGTCTCTGCATATGGCTTCTTAGGGCATGTAGCAAGGAAATTTTTCTACTGAACATCTGCATCAAAATTAAGTTTTCACAACTACATAAATTTGGCTTGAGCGTCAAGCTTAAGGTCTATGATAGTAGCTTTAGCTTTGTCGAATTGCTCTTCTAAACCATGAATTTGTTTGTCTATCTCTTCAACCTGATTGAATAGATTATTTTGTAGCACCAAGTCTGTAGTAGCAATAGCTTCCTCCATGTGGAATATGTTAGCATATGGATTTGCATCCCACCCACCCCATCTTATTTTGCTATGTTTTCACCTCAACTCCGTTATTATCACTGGCCTCACATCTTTTTTTCCATTATCGCATTTATATTGCGTCGACCATGTCATCAAACTCCTTATCCTTATAATCACCATTTTTGTCCAATTATATATCATATTTTTATCCTTTACATGCTAATTTCACCAAAAATTTGTCCCTACAATGGAAGAAATCAATGTTATGAAAGTGTTGGGATACTTTAGTATTATTGTTCTACTTTGTGTACATTGCCTTCATGGAGATTTTTACAGTGGACTCAAGTGCTTCATGTTGTGGTGAAATTGGTTGACCAAATGAGAAATATTATGAGGGATTTTTCAGGTATTTTGACTTATTAGCACTAATAAAAGAGAAAGAGACATGGCTGAAAGGTGCCTTCAAAATTTTGGCTTCGTCGATTGGATGGTTGGGTTATGGTTTATTTCTCCAAGTCAAGGTCTAAGTTTCGAAGGGGAAGAGCCCATGAAGGAGCCAAAAGGGGTGCAGTACACATCAAATAAAATTGTGTGGAAAATTTTATATAAACCTTAATGTTCACCTCCCATAGTGCATGTGGGATAAACCCACTTTCAAACTTTTTTATAAAAAAGTTTCCAATTTTCTCTATGTGACCAGTTGACTTCCGAGGCGATTCCTGAGCAAATGGTGGAAAATTTTGGGAAACTGAAAGAGGTGTTTCCTCATCATGGGATAAAATACAATAAACTCTTTTAGTTTTGGCATAGATGCTATAGAGTGGGAGAATCGAGAGCATCTTTGAGCCCTATTTTTCGGATCTCAGAATTTTCCTATTTTACACATGATTGTGGAATGCAGATCTCAGGTAAATGGAAACAAATCAATAAAAACTAAAAGAGGTTTTTCCTCCACACGAGCTAAAAAAAATAACCTCTTTCAGTTTTAGCATATCTGTTACAGATTGGGAGAATCGAGAGCATCATTGAGCCCTATTGTTTGGATGTCAAAATTTTCTTGTTTGACACATATTTTTGGAATGCAGATCTTTGGTAAATGGAAACAAATTTCAAGGAACTAAGAGAGATTTTTTCTCATAAAAAAATGATATACAAAAACCTCTTCCATATTGTACACATCTATAATGAGTTGGAAGTTTCAAATTCATAATTGCAGTGCTATTTCTACAGTAGGTTGGTCTTTTTTTTATACAGTTCTAGATTTTGATGTAACAGACTGCTCTTTTGGGGGAATTGGATAATTTCGACCTATGAATCTTAAGGAATGGTTCTATTCCTATATATATCTTGTAAATTCAATGTAATTGATGTTGTAAATCAGAGGGAGAGGCTGTTAGACTGTGTATTTTTCCTTGAATATTTTTATGTAATTAAATGCAAGAGTTTCTCTCTTCTTTGTTTTGAGATTCATCATGGTGTTTATGTTCAGTGTGTGCTCCTGTATATCATTTCCATTATTATGTTTTTATGATAGTATTGTCTGAGAGTAAGTGATAGGAATTCATCCATGTTATATGCTCCTTTCACACTTATGATTCTTGTTATGTGTTAATGGTTATCTTTATAAAATTCATCCATGTTTGATGCTCTATTTTGTAACCTATATTTATGTTGTTTATTCTAAATTTTCATTGGATATTAATCCATTTATAGATGCCTATAGTGTAGTGGGATTTCTTCTCCTTTCCATCTCTCATTTCATATAATTTATCTGGTTGAACATAGCTCTTACTTCCTCAAATTTGTAGAAAGAAACCATCCTTGACTCCATTCCCCAATGGTACTTTCTCTCTTTCTATTCCAACCCATAAACCCTAAATCAAAACCTTTGATCCTAATAGATCTAGCCTAAAATTCTTTCCCTCATAGTCAATATTTGACTCTGATTTGATGGAGAGAGCCCTCTCCAGCTTGGTAGGGTTAGATACCAAGACAAAAGAGGTCTAAGGTTACCTCATTCAATTTCCTCCTCAGCCTGGGAGATTGTTGGGGCTAACATTTTTTTTCCTGGCGTCGTTGCCGAGGAACGAAAGATTTATTTTCCCTGGGTGTACGACAAGAAACATTGGAATTTGATCCTTTGGATGATAGGGTTAAGTTTCAGAAAGGTTGATTGAATAATTACAGTGCCAAGATGGTAGGGCTAGCTACCAAGCCAAAATATTGGTCTGTAGTTACCTCTGTTTGGACTCTTTTTCAGCCTATAGAGATCCGGTGGAGTGATAACATAATCTCAGTCAAATATTAACCCTCAGGACCAAATTTTGTCATCATAGCAATGGCCACAACTAAACATCCATAAATAAAATAACTGGCCCTCTTGTAAAAGTCTTCACAAGTGGCAAATAACTCATCTAATAAGAACCTGCACCAATTCAATTGTGCGCCCTAGATACAAAACTCAACTACAAAAATGGTATCCATAGTGCATTCACCTTCATTATAGTACCTCACTACCTTCCCTACAATGAGATAGCAGGAAAACTTGATCTTATCATTGTTAATTAGATCAATGACATTTTTGCAACCCTTTCTCTTAGTGCCATATTTCTCATAAATATTTGTGGTGCCAATATTTTTTCTGCACTTTAAGGTACCTTCGAATGTCATCGAAACATCTTCTCCATGCATATAAAACCCATTAATCTTATGAGTGTCATCTACATGAATCGGGTACTCTTTGTCCAACCAAAGAGAGCCATTGCAAATCCTACTAACAAGAGTCTTGGCGCATCACAAATTTTTCCCGTGGTTCCAGAGATGAGCAAATCTCGCAGCTTCATGATGGTGGACCTATGTAGTGGTTGGAATTCTAGTTTAATTTCTGAGATAAGTTCACCGAACAGGGATGGGGTAGTATCCATGTAAAATTCAAGATATAGGGTTGGAAATATAACAGGGTTTGATAAATCATTGTCAATCAGGTTTTCCTTCTTATACTTCCTTAGTATACCATCCATGGGCTGGATGCGGTTATCGAAAAAATCAAAGGTGAATGACTAATTTAGTGGAGCGAGGCATGGTGGAAGATCGACGAATGTAAAAAAAATGAACATATGGACACTAATGGACTTTGGAAATAGAGGTGTTGGAGGCAAAATGCAAGGCAAAAGACTTGAGAAATTATAAATACATAAATGAGCAATAACACTTCGATGCCCTATACTTATAGAAAAATGAAACAAGTGGTAATGAACTTGAGCACTGGATATTAAATGAGACAACCTAATTAAATCGGGGTTTTATTCGAGAATTGATGATGACTAGGACAAAAATACCCAAGACATGACATAAATGACCAAAAAGTATATTACACGACAACCAAATATAAGCGACAGTACTATTGGCTAATTAAACCGAAAATAGAATCATGAAATTTGTCTGATACGGTGAAAATACTTGACAACTAAAATGAATCACATTAATTGACCCATTAAATAACAAAATACATGACTCATACCTCTCCGACCATAATGGTTTACAATATATTGCAACTAAGAAACATGATGCTCAACTGACGTAATTGGAAGGACTAAATAAACTACACAACTAACTCTATCCTAAACCTAACTTACGCTCTCGAACAAAGATCAATTTGAATAAAATGTTTTTAGTGATCATGGTAGGGTTTCAAGTGTCTGTTATTCACCCAATCAAGAAAGAGGATTCCATCAAGTTGTGTGAGCTTTACAACTCGATATGCCCTTATCTTTTCAACAAAAAAATGACCCAACCAATGCATACATAGATTTCCAGTGTGCTTAATATACTTATTATCATATAACAGAACTTGATATCCCACTGAGAAAGACTTGGAGTTTATATGTCTTTGGTGGAGGTATGAGTCATGTATTTTTTTTTATAATATTATTCCTTGTATTGATCTGGTCGCCTCTTCACTTCACATATTTCTTTCTATCCTATATTTATTTTCCCTAAATCCTTCTCTTCTTAGCAGGTTTTGTCTTGAAGATGATTCTTTTTCTAGACTCTAAACGTAAACTAAAAATGAAGACTGTGGAAATTCCAATCTTTTCATCTCAAAATCTACACCACAAAAACCTCCAAACTATCATTCCATGCTTTTTATCTTTCTTTCTCTACACTTTGCTGGAAATATGCTAAGAAATGTTGCTCATCCAGTTCCCATAGATCTTGTAAATTCTTAGCAACAAATTCATCATTAAACATTTTAGTAGCTTTCACAATAAACAAATTAGGAACAATGAACACAATAGGTACCAATGCTTCTTTACCATATACAAGCTAGAAAGGGATATATTTGTGCACCCTTTTGAAAGTAGTGTAATAATCCCATAAAGTAGCACGAACTCTCTAATCTCGGTCATCACTATTAGAATAGCATACTTTAGTGAGTCCCTTCTCCAATATATTATTGAAAGCTTCAACTATTTTGAGGTGTTGAATCAAGAACTCTCATCTCAAAGTTGCAATAGTCTCATTGATTAAATGGGATCCTTGGTCACTTGTCAAACTCCTTGCATAACTGAATCTTGTAATAATGTTCTCAAATATGAATATAGTCGTAGTAATAGTAGTACAATACTTGATAGGTGTTTCTTCGGCCCAACGCGTCAAATTATTAGTTACAGTGATGATATAGTGGGCATGTGAATGGTCTGCATGAGGGTTTATGGGGCCAATAAAATCAACAATCCACTTCTCTAAGGCTTGAAAAGCTCATATTAGGCATAGTGGAAGTTCATCTTGATGATAAGGCCTTCCAAATTTCTGACATACATCAAAATTTCTTGCAATCTCCTTCGCATCCTTGAATAAGGCTTGAGGAAACATGCCCAATGGATGGATAAATTGATTCACCCACAAGTTAACAAGAAGTCCAGCCTTTTGCAAGAAGTAATATAGTTATGAACATCATTTTGTGGACTAGTGTATCATTCATACACAGGGATTGCATTCGCATTACTTCTAAGTACGGTATATCGACATAGCATGGCAGAATTAACCGAGTCCTAGATTTGGAACTAGTTGGGATAAACTCCCCACCATCACGCAGGGGTTGCTTGTAAAGAAACATCCAACAATGGAATTCTCTAACTCTCTTCAGTGTGCAATTCAACTTCCTTAATGAAATTAACAACAAGACCAAGTCCATTGAATGTAGGATAATTCCTTACCTCTATACTGATCCATCTAGTACAATGAATGGTTGTGCAACGTCTAGAGTATAGCTCTCGATCTCCTTGTTGCCGCTCATCCATTGCAAAATTTGAACCAAATTCAATATGTTGAACACTCCTCCATCTGAGAGAACCATCTACAATAATATTATTGTAATCCTCCCTCTTCCCTACAGTTAATTGATACAACTGATCCAAAACATTATTCTCCTCGGCATCATCGATGATGTTTGTGAACCTAGGACCCTGGTAAGGATCCTAATGTTGTATGACCCTAACTCTATCCACTTCAAAGGTCATAGTTTCTATTTTTAGGTAAATAATGGTGTAGTTTTTGAATTCCCAATAAAATCCCAACAAAAATGGGTAAGGATCCTTGTCACCGATATTATCAATGACTTCAAAATTTGTGTATGTCTTCACTTTGATGATATAAACTTGTACATCTTCTAAACTACCAATAAGGAGAACACAGTATAGTTGGCCATATACAACTAGATCAAAGAGAATACAAGCTTGGGTATTCCCAAAGCTTCCAATGTCTTTTGCGGTAATATATTGACATAAAAACCCAAATCTAACATACTGTATTTGATCTGGTATCCAAAAATATGGGCATCAATGCAGAAATCCCTTCATGTCCTATGTTTTTTTTGGTGGACACGTATGGAATGTCGCTCTGGCAAGTTATCATAAATGGTTCATTATGAAAACTCTTCATCTTTTATAACACTCCTCAATTTCTTGCGCAACTGACCAGACAACTTCTTATCACTCATAATATGCAGAAATATCATAAACCATTCCATGATAGGTGAAGATGCCTCTTGTGGGGGTCAAGGACTCTTCATCTATCCATGTTCTTTTTGTTTTTCTTGAGTAATATAAGAAGAATCAGCATCTTGAAAATATTAGCAACATCCTTATAATATTCCTTTTGTTGAATATGATCATACGATTTCTTCAGAGATGCAACTTTTATAATAGCAGGTTGCTCAGGAACCTCCCTGTCAGCTCCATTGTCTTTCCTCCTCTAGTAACAACATTAATGTTAGGCTGCAAAGTTGGCTCAGGCTCTCTTGGTTCTTAATTAATCAAATTATCACCTATATGTTTGTCGCGCTCTTCCAAATGAGAGACTAACTCAGGACAGTCTTCAGTAGCATGAGTATTTGATCAAAACTAACAGCTTCAAGGCCTCCTTAGCAATGGAAAATCATGAGAAACATGACATTCTTGATCATAGTTATAACACGGTATCATACCTCTAGCTCCAATCAGTCCCCTATTATTCCACCTCCTTCTTTTCCTCTAGGAGATGCATTGACCTATATTGTACTATGGTCTAGATGATTAGCCATAGCATCTAAGGCTCTAAAATGGTTGGTATGGTCAGTGGGAGACCCACAAAATTCACAAAACATGTTATTGGGGACATTGGAATACTTTTGCAACACATGAAAAAGTCAAAGAGCATGGCCATAAGTATGAAATATTTCACAATATTCATTAGCAGACATACCTTATTGATTAGGAAATGTGTGGTACTTAGTATTTCCTTGGTAAGGAACACTTATTGAAACTTGCACAACCCCTCCAAAAGGTCTTGCATGTGGCGAAGGTGGTCCCATTAATATAGTTGAAGGTCCCACACTTCTTGACCTCGGGCATTTTGTAGCATGATTCCCTTCAACAAAACAAATAGTACACCAAACTTGCATATGATGATCCAAACTTAAATAGAAACACAATAGAATATAGATATAACCATAAATACATAGATGCAGAAAAAATAACACTTCATTTCATTTATATCAAAGAACTAAAATATGCTTATAGACATAACCGAAATAAACTAGCTCGAGCGATGGTAGCTTATCTCTTAGAAGAGACGTGGTGCCTACATGCCTCTGAATTGTGTTAAAATGAGGCTCAAGGGAATTTTTATTATTTAAAAATAAGATAAAACCCTAAAAAACCAAAGCCCTAACCCCAAGAGATGGAACACCGAGAGTTTGTGGGCCTCGTTGGCTTTAGTTGGACATCCAACTTCCCGAGGTCTTAACTTGGTCATATTATCTTTGTTTGGAATATATGATACCTCGTTGGAAATATCTCTTTGAGTACTATAGGATTTTACAAAGTCCCTTTCCTATGGCCATGGGATTGTTGCAAACCTCAAAAAATGTCTTTTAGGGGGTCAAAACTACTCTGGAAGTTCAGGACTCGAAAAACTACTAAAAATAGTAAATGCTGCTATAAATGAGGAAATTGATGAATTCAAAGGAAGGTCTAGGTGGAATAGTTGGGTAGACACCAATATCCACCTCAATCATTCCTCCCTCCTTGGAAACCAATTGTCCCCACTACATGTTGTTAAGCAGGTAAATCCTCTTTGCGAACAGAGATGATCCCTCTAGCCCTAGAGTGGGTCTAGAAACAAAGAGACATGCTAGAGTGTTGATTCCTAATTACAGAATGAAAAGAGGAAACGGTAGATCGACCTACCTGGAATCCAACGCTATCGTCATGCCTATAGTGGTGGTGGCCTCTCGCTCCTGCCTTGGAAAGTCACAATCCTTCCGCAGTCATGCTCGGATACCTGCACATAGAACAACAAACAAGAATAGCATATGACATAGTAATTTCATTCATAACTACTATATAGTCAAAGAGGGCTAAGCATATTTCATTAAGCATCTAACATAATACAAAATGAGAACTAAACAATAGTCACGTATATGTATTGATAGAAGGAAGAGTTACAACCAATGCTTTGACTTCGCAGTCTCCTCTAGCAGAGTTCAGCCGAAGTGCGTCTCAGATGCTCATCAAGGAATTTGGACGGGATGAAGGCATGCAATCAAGCTCTCTCAACGTAGTTCCTTCTTATTCTATCTCTTCAATAGTTCAGCTATAGTATGCTCAATTCTCCAAGTTCAACTATCTTATTTAGAGAGAGATAGCTTCTTTTTATAGATGAAAGAGGAGGTTAGGATCCCTACAAAGGTGGAAGGGAGGCCTGTCCTTTAGGGAGTTCCCATAAGAGGTGGAAACCATAAACTAAAGGAGGGAGTCTGTGGTTTATCCGATTCAACCACTCCCAATGACTCATCCTCAAAGTTGTTGGAGTGGAATATCCACCTTTATTTTTAAAAAACATTCCATAAACATCTTGGCGCGGGTGGCTAACTGAGACAGAGCACTAGCTGGCGTAGGGCCTAGTGTTAATCTTCCTCTTCGGTGCGAGGGCATAACTAACTACTTGTGCTAAGGCAAAAACAAGGGTTTTTGAGTTTCTGCTTAGGGAATTGTCAACAGAAGGAATATTACTCTCATGTAAAGGGATACAATGATGGTCTTTGCAAGGCATGACACTGCTTATTGATCACATAAATGACCCTCCAATGGGCGATATGGGGATTTAAGGGACAGTGACAAAATTTTGTGTAACATATGCCCCTAGAGCATGAGGTCAGAGGGAGAGGGAGGGGTGAAATGATTTCTGAGAACGTGTTTGAACCAAACACCATTGTCAGAAAACCTGCAATTACAAATACAACTAATATATCTAATACATGAATATGTGGTATGGGCGCAGCCATCCATAATAGAGTACATAAAAACTGAGATCTGAGGTATGGATGCAACCATCTAGTAGTAAGGATCAACAAATAGACTCAGGTATGGTCGCAGCCATCCAAGCAAAAGATTCATGTAATAATTCATGATAATCCACAAAAATATGCAGCCTGGATTTTATCAGACAAAACCCAGGGTCTTGTGCTCCATCTCGACCCGAACAAGCACAAATTCAAGCATGTGAACATATGAGCCGAAGTCGAACATGCAAGAAAATCACCTGATTACTATCCAATGATGAAAGTTGTTAACATGCACGAGAGAAACCACCAATAATGACAATGGCTCTCAAGGTACAACCGGTACAATCCACATAATGTGAATAGTGATCTGGCGTTGAACATCCGTAGAATCACTTGATCGAAGGCCAATGATGTGGACCTTGCATCGATTGTGAAAAACCTGCCATTAAGGTATGCAGGCTCCAAGGTACCAGAAGGGAGTCTCTAAATAAAATTCCTGGATAATGAGATGAAGTCGACAGGAAGTGACCTGATCAAAGGTGGGCCATAATGTTTCCCACATCATCGACATGAGACAGAGGAACATGATGATAGTGAATCATGACCAACAGTGAATCAAAGGGAGGTTGAAAACTGCAGAGGAAAACTTCTCTTGAACATATCAGCGGCACAACACTGGATTTGGCAGTATTTGACATCAAAGGATCTGAGGTCATGTTGATGTGGAAAAGAGAAAATGAGAGGTCAAAAGAGATTACTCAAACCCATGGAGGAAAAAGTGACGAAATGAGATTTCCCCAACTTGACACGAATGCAGACAAGTGTCATGTTCAAGAGTGACATACTACCCACATAACTAAAACTTGGTTCCATTTTCCCCCACCATTTCTGGTGAGTACCCAAATTATTTTTTAAAACAAGCTTGAAGGGGATAACATACACTTGTGCTATAAGTTTTTCCTTTGAAAAAATCCAACCTAATACATTTTATGAGCCCTAGGAAGGAGGAACTCAAATAACGTCATGGTGACGAATTCCGATGTCATCAGGTTTTAACGAGTCTGACAAAGGGAGAACTCGACATCTTTTCATGTTTAGAGAGTTTGAAAAGAAGGAAAAAAATAAAACTCCATCATGGCCCTTTTCATAAATATTCTCTCAGATCCGAAAAGGAATAAAACAATATTTGAAAGAACCTCTTAGTCGCGATAGGCTATGGTATTCCTTTTTCATAAATAATCTATCCCAGCCCGAAAAAGGGGTAAACGTATACTGGGTAGATATCGCTTCGCAGCCATTTAACGAGTTCGAAACGACGAGAGTCTCGGCAATATTTTCAATTTTAGAGAGTCAGAGAAGAGCTGAAAGATGACTCCAGTAGTGAATTTTTCATGTTTTTACCGAGTCCGAAAAAGTATAAAATTTAACTCGTTACTTCATCACTATGGCCTAAAAATCTGTCGTTGCACAAGAGACACATGTAAAACCCATTTCTCGAAAATAATATAATAAAATAATCAAAAAACATGTCTTAAAACCTAATTATGGTTGTGAAAAGTTATAAAATGCCAAAAATGGTAAAAATAATTACTTTTCACTTTTTACCTCTTGTGGAGCAATAGTTACCCATTTTACAGTGTGATCTTGCAGTGACAATAGTGGATGATCCAGCAAACCAATCTCAAATCCGTCAGATCCAGGTAAGAGTCGATATCTCTCCCTTCAATTTAATTCATCTTTTACTGCCTACAACTTCCAATTTTGATTGCTGGGGGAGGAAATGCAAATATTAGGGCATAACGGTTGGCGTGGGTTTTGGGCATAGACTCGTGCCAATCACCCATTTTTCTGAACTAGGGCACGCCCATTGGTGCGACTGTTTGGGAAATAGTCGCACCAACCACACAAACCATTTTTGTGCATGAAATGCAAATGAAATACCTAATTTTTTACAAATCCAAGCTTCAAAAATGGCTAATACTATCCACATGAACATGTTTGCAGGTAGAAAGCGGAAAAATGGTGATCGAATGGAAAGAACTGGAACACGGCGAAGAGGACGAGCTTGCCATGGAAAATGAGATATGCATGGAAGCTCTCATAGACTATGGATTGAATAAATTCTTCTTGACACCGTGTCTCCGAGCTCAACTAGAGATGCTACAGTATTTGATTAGCATTTGGGATGAGAATCAGGAAAAGTTCATCCTTCGATATCAAGAACTTGAGATTGATGTTTCTGATTTCTACTTTATAACAGGATTATCGCAGAGGGGAGCAGCACCGATCCTAACTGGCACCTAGCCTTACATGGAGAGCATGTACATGGTGATTGATAGGGTATGTTGAGGGGCACGAAAGGGAACATGAAGTGGGAAAGTTGATATCCAGACTATCCCAGACTTGGCACTAAAATTAGTGCTACATACCATCACACGAGCTGTGTGATCCCAAGCACTCCACGAGGCAACAAAGACACAGTTGCTTCTTGCTGTAGACTACTTGACACCGGCCATTTACAACTAGGTATAGGCCGTGACAATAAACATGAAACACTAGCTAACAAAATGCAAGAAGATCAAATTGAAGCAATTCGTTTATGGGTCTATCTTGGTATTGTTCTTCCTAGAACAACTACCAATTTTTCAGCATCAAGAGTTCATAGTCCCAACACCGCCAGCGAGGGAACCACGAATGGCCCTATGGGTAGCTCTGATGCCAAGGGCAGGGGGCGGTCAACAAATGTCCTGGAGACCGGAGTTTTTTTATTGGCTCTGCCAACAGTTCATCATCGTGGAGGACTGGCCCTACTCTGGTATAGATTTTACTGGTGATCTAGACCTCCCACTCTCGGAGGGAGAGGATTGGGATGAAGATTTGGGTAAGACTCATTTTTAATTTTCATGAGTGTTATGATTTTTTTTTTTTTAACTATGTATGTTCTTACATTAAATCCATGCATTTTCAGATGTTGGCCTAGAGAGACCTATGGGCATGTCTCTGATAGTGAGGTGAATTCCTTGCGATTTCAACCCTCATGGCAAGGGAGGCGAGGAGGAGGAGATCGTGCACAACCTAGAGGGGATCACACGTGGAGTCCTGGACTATGCACGATTCAACGATGTTCCTCGTGCCTACTAGAGACATACCATAGGGGTGCCAAGCTGCATTCACCGCTTACTGAGGCGACTCATACGGCACTGAAATGATACCATGAGCATCATGCCGATTAGATACCTAGGCTTTATATCTGCATATTTGAGAGACATGGTGTCTCAGGATGTAACAAAAACACACATTATTTTTTAATCTATGATGCACACTGATGCAAACACGCGATATATATATATATATATATATATATATATATATATATACATCTATTTTCCTACATGGAGTTTTTACATATGATGATGATTTTACAAATTACGCAAATTTCTATCTAATACAATGTTAGCCACTATATCAGTTAATGCATTCATTCATCTAGGAATATGTTGATATGTGATAAAATCAATATGTCTTTCCAACAAATGAATATGTAAATACAATCTCAGAATGTATGGGTTTTTTACTGAATAATGACCATTGAGTTGCAGAACAACAAGCTGTGAATCTAGATTTACAAGCAATGCATGTATGTTGAGGTTGATTGCCTCGATTAATAGTACAAGGACAACACTATATTCAGCGACATTGTTTGTAGTCCGTCCTAGACAAATACCTTATAGTTCTATCAATTCACCAGCAGGATCATAGATTACCCACACTGTTGAAGAAAAATTTCTAGTACTGCGGGAAGCACCATCTGTGAAACCGACATAAGGGGTAATAGACATTTGCACAAATAAGCAAGACCTGATAAGTAGGAAAATTCTCGCAAAGCACACCAAATCAAAACATGTACGAAAATGAAAAAAACACCTATGTACACAAATCATGCATGAATGACTCATGCATAATATTTTTTAGATACAACCCATTTTTGGGTTGTTCTAAAGGATGACTTTCGTAATCAATGAGCTCATAGGCCCCATTCTGCAACACATGTTTAATAATGTAAGGCCCATGCGACATGGGTTGAAATTTTCCTGCTCCTAGATTATCATGAGCTTGGTCATACAAGAGGATGAGATCTCCTTCAATGAAATAATGAGGGGAAACTGATTGGTGTTGAAAATGGCAACAAGAAACAGTGAAGGAGGCATCCTGAAACATCTTTCCCACACAAGCGATTTTTGTCGCAAAATCTATTTTTAGACATATGGATCATGGACCGGGAGCTGCAGTATGCTATTCTTGGAGGATTGGTCATGTTGGTAAAAATAGATGGATCTCTATTTTTAGCATTTAGGTCGAAGTCTATTTTTAGACTGGCGGGCTAAAAATAGAACAATCAAATATTATTTACCCTTAATAATATTTGGACTCTAAACTTCAGTTTACTCTCTGGGAGCACTTCAGTTTGACCCCTGGAGGTGGGGCATGCAGCTGCCAGAAGGAAATATTCTTTTCCTATGGGTTAGTTGAGCTAATGCATGGTTGACTTCAGTTAGAGCTCAAGTGGCAGAGTTCGGTGGAGTTGATGCGACAGTTAATGGAGGTGGTGTTCTGGTTAACTAGTTGAACTAGTTGTATTTAGTTTAACTGGCTAATACACTAGAGATGAGTTGTGTGAATTAAATATTATTTAATTCAAAAATTATTAACTCATTATTCAACTAAATAACACATCAGTTTAACTCAGTGCATGGACAGTTTAGTGGCGACAAGTGAAAGAGGTAGATGAAATGGGTTGAGTTAGCTATCAGTTGCGACATTATTTGTGCATGAGATTTGCACCACACTTGGAGGAAATTACCAATGAAAATTGCACAGTTGGAGCCAGTGAGATTCGAACTTTGATCTCTATTTAGACCAGCCTTGACTGCGCAATAGAGGCGGGGAAATTAGTGGGTGTGTTTTGAACCTGTGACTTGTTCAAAACCAAGCTAGTTTTTGTGTAGCTTTGGGAGATAGTACTGAGTACTTGTGAGGAGTTTGTACTATGTATTTGCTGCATGTTCTCTCCATTTATAATATACTACAGCTGGGGGTTTTAAGCTATAAGCTCTCCCCATACATACTATGTTAATGTGTGTGATGATTTGATGTGCTATCGCTTCTATTCTTTCCGCATGTGACAATTAATGGTAGAAGAGATTATGTGTTATGCATGCAATTCGAAATTCATGTGTGATCAGGTTAATCTCCATTGAATAAGTGATTTATTCAGCAAATTTCTACATGGTATCGGAGCAATATTAATTTTTGAGATCTATTACGGTGATTGCAAACTTATTTCCTCGGACAGAGCCTGCATACGGGCCAGATAGCCTCTAGATTCATCTTTCTTTGGAAAGTGAAAGGTCTGGTAAAAGCCCATGCAGTCAATCTCTGATTTGGAAATAATTTTTTCTCAAGTGTAGATCGGAAGTGATTGAGTTATCAGCTGGTGGTGAAATTCGAATTTGCAAATTTGTGTTCTTGGTGCCACGGCGAAAATGTCTTTCAACGGTTTGCGACTCGAATATGCCTTGGAAGGAAGTTCAAATTATGTTGCATGGAAGGACCGCATGGAGGCTGTAGTAGATGATAATGGGTTGTTGGAATTCATGGAGAAAGAGATTCCAAAGCCTACTTCTAATGATGCTGCTGTTGTGGAAGCCTGGCGAAAGAAACAAGCAAAATGTCGAAGGATCCTGTTGGAGGGCGTAAAGGATCACATTGTATCCAGCCTGCATGGAAAGGCTTCTCCATATTTAATGTGGAAAGCTTTGACAGATCTATACCAAAGCAAGAGCGACCAAAGGAAGCTGGCGCTCAAAGATAGACTCAGGATAATCAAGATGGAGAAAGGCGACAGTATCGCCCAATACCTCATGAAGTTCACTCAGTGTAGAGATGAGCTGGGAAGTGTGGGGGTGACTGTCAAAGATGAGGACATGGTGGACGTAGCTCTCCTTGGTCTTCCGAAGGCTTGGCATTCATATCAAGATAGTGTCAATGGTCGGGAGAAGTTGCCGGGATGGGAGCGACTGTGGTTGGATCTCATGCAAGAGGAGATCAAGAGGACTACCAGGGATGGATCTTCATCAAAGGTAACTGATGAAGAAGACTGCGCTTTGGCTGCCAAAGCAAGGAAGGGGAAGGGAAAGGAGAAGGCTTCTCAATCCGGTGTGGATGGTAAAGAGCGTGACATGTCCAAAGTGAAGTGTTTTCACTGTCACGATCATGGACATTACGCCACAAATTGTCCACAAAAGAAGAAGAACAAGCAGGCTGCTGGAGCTGCAGCTGGTGAGGCTCTTGCCTCGCAATTTGAGCTAGACTTCTCATTGATCGCATGCATGGTGTCTAGTGCATTGGGATCGGGGTGGTATATTGATAGTGGCGCTTCCTTTCACATGATGGGAGATGTGAATCTTTTCAGTGACTTGGTGGAGAAAGGTCTCCAGATGCATGTTGAGTTGGGCGACGGTGGACGATACAATGCGACCGGCATTGGTACCATAACCTTTCAGAGGGAGTCAGGTAAACTCATTTTTTTACAAGATGTATTGCATGTACCAGGTCTAACAAAGAATCTGATCTCAGTCGCAATGTTAGAGGATAAAGGGTATGAAGTTGTCTTTAGAGAAGGAAAAGTTTTCCTTCGGCACAAGGCAACGGGACAAGTCAAGAAGGTTGGGATTCGGGCAAAGAATCTCTACAGACTTGAAGTAGATGGGATGTCTATGGAGCTTCCTACTGTTGGGAAGCGGAAGGAAGACATGCAACTGAAGCTTGAGAGGGAGCAAGTGTTGCATGCAGGCGAGAAAGACATGCAATTGATGCTTGAGAGGGAGCAAGTTTTGCATGCAGGTGATAGTGAACCTCGGGATGTGGAGTAGCCACAAGAGGATCATGGAGTGGAAGAGACCACTCATGCAGAGAAATTTCGTGCCAGACGGGCAGAGGGAGTGCATGCAGCTATACCACCAGGTGAGAGGTGGGGCGACATGCATGATTAATCCCATGAGGAGATTTTTGGGCAAGATTCATGAGATTGTGTGGATCTCATGGATTGAACCTGGCTACAAGGTGCCCACAGCGCAGCAGTAGAAATATCATTTGGAGTGATGCAGGCAGATCAAAGTGATAGTGTCGGATACTGGAGCGCGGATCAGAGTTGACAGCAAGTGCAAGAGTGCATGGGTGCAAAGAGTCAACAACGCAGTGGTTCCTGATGACATGTGCAGTTGGCCAAGCAGAAGTCGAAGACTTTGATGATAGATGCTAGATACATCAAGACTGATTGAGTTGTTTGGAGCCTATTCAGTTTCAGAGGAGTTGCAAAGCAGATGCATGGAGTTGCATGGCGCTTGTGAAGGTTGCAGGGTGAATGCATGGAGTTGCATGTCACATGCAATGAAAATCCTTTCTTGTTGAGAGGGAGTGTTGAAAATGGCAACAAGAAACAGTGAAGGAGGCATCCTGAAACATCTTTCCCACACAGGCGATTTTTGTCGCAAAGTATATTTTTAGACTATGTCTATTTTTAGACATATGGATCATGGACCGGGAGCTGCAGTATTCTATTCTTGGAGGATTGGTCATGTTGGTAAAAATAGATGGATCTCTATTTTTAGCATTTAGGTCGAAGTCTATTTTTAGACTGGCGGGCTAAAAATAGAACAGTCAAATATTATTTACCCTTAATAATATTTGGACTCTAAACTTCATTTTACTCTCTTGGAGCACTTCAGTTTGACCCCCGGATGTGGGGCATGCAGCTGCCAGAAGGATTTACGCTTTTCCTATGGGTTAGTTCAGCTAATGCATGGTTGACTTCAGTTAGAGCTCAAGTGGCAGAGTTCGGTGGAGTTGATGCGACAGTTAATGGAGATGGTGTTCTGGTTAACTAGTTGAACTAGTTGTATTTAGTTTAACTGGCTAATACACTAGAGATGAGTTGTGTGAATTAAATATTATTTAATTCATAAATTATTAACTCATTATTCAACTAAAGAACACATCAGTTTAACTCAGTGCATGGACAGTTCAGTGGCGACAAGTGAAAGAGGTAGATGAAAGGGTTGAGTTAGCTATCAGTTGTGACGCTAGTTGTGCATGAGATTTGCACCACACTTGGAGGAAATTACCAATGAAAATTGTGCAGTTGGAGCTAGTGATATTCGAACTTGGATCTCTATTTAGACCAGCCTTGACTGCGCAATAGAGGCAGGGAAATTAGTGGGTGTGTTTTGAACCTGTGACTTGTTCAAAACCAAGCTAGTTTTTGTGTAGCTTTGGGAGATAGTACTGAGTACTTGTGAGGAGTTTGTACTATGTATTTGCCGCATGTTATCTCCATCTAATATAAAGAATAGCTTAGGGGTTTTCAGATATAAGCTTTCCCCATACATACTGTGTTAATGTGTGTGATGATTTGATGTGCGATCGCTTCTATTCTTTCCGCATGTGACAATTAATTGTAGAAGAGATTATGTGTTATGCATGCAATTCGAAATTGATGTGTGATCAGGTTAATCTCCATTGAATAAGTGATTTATTCAGCAAATTTTTACAATTGGTCAAAATGAGCTTTGACCTGATTTTTTTGTGCTTCAATAACCAGAGCAGCAAATCGGCGGGTTTCATCCAACCTTTATAAGTAAAGGAGACATGCTTCTTCTGGTGAAGTGTTCAGCAGTAATTCAACAACTAACTTGAGCGAAGGAATTTCACACTCAATCAGAAGAGTAGCTTCCAAACCATAAACCAACTGAAAAGGGGTGAATCTGGTTGCACTCTTAACTGAGGTTCGATATGCCCAAAGAGCTGAAAATAACATGAGATGCCAATTGGATTTATGGATCCCAATCATACATTGAAGCATGGTAACAAGAACTTTGTTCACGGCTTCAACCTAGCCATTGGCCTGAGGATAGTGCGGTGTTGAGCTGTCGTGATGCAGACCCAACTTAGAAGTCAACTCCGCCACCATGTAATGCCAAAAATGGGAACCATGATCGGTAACGATGGCTTGAGGGACACCAAATCTAGTAATGATGTGATTGAATATGAATTGAGTAGATGTCTTACCATCAGTAGCAAGTGTAGGCATTGCTTCTGCCCATTTGGTGAATTAGTCCACGACTACGATAATATAAGCATGCCCCCCGGTCGAGTGAGGGTTACACATTATAAAATCGATGCCCCACTTCGCAAAGGGACCAACAGTAATGACAGGATGAAGAGGTACAGGTGGCGCATGCATCTTGCGTTGATAAATCTGGAAATCATGACATTTACAAACTGCGACAATGTAGTCTTTGAAGATAGAAGGCCAGAAATAACCAGCACGAATAATATTTTATGCAGTGGAATAACCAGACATGTGACCGTCACAGGAACCACTGTGACAATCATTTAGGGCTTTCTCAGCTTCCTCGAGAGTTGAAAATCGACAAAGAATGGAATCCACTCTGACACGATAGAGTGTATCCCCGACTATACGATAAGGTTGTGACTGATGACGAATGCGTCGGCGAGCATCCTTCATCAACTCAAATCTGAAAATAGAAGTCTGGAGATAAATGATGATATCACTGTACCATGGATCGAGGGTGCTAATCAATAAAATCGTATCATCCGGAATGTATTCCTCATAACGAGACAGAGGAGAGTCTGAAGGGAGGGAATATATCAAATTAGCAAAGACTAATGATTTCTTCGACTTGGCAGCAGTAAATTCCAAATCTAACTCTTGGAGGATGACAATTCACTTCGAGTATTTGCCCCCCAGTAATTGTCGAGACAATATATAGGTCATGGGGTTACAATCAGAAATCATAGTCACCGTACGCAAAATAACATAATGACGAAAACGCTGAACTGCTTGAACCGCAGCTAACGCTAACTTCTCAACATGTGCATAGTGTGTCTCAGGATCGAGAAGGTTACAATACAAGTAATAGATAATATGCTCATTACCGTCATCATCGTCTTGTACCAAAACCATGGCAATCGTGATGAAAATGGTGGCTAAATAAAGGGAAAAATCACGATGATAGTTAGGAGGATGCAACAGAGGAGCATTGACAAGCAACCTCTTCAATGCCTTAAAATACTTCTGAGCAATATCATCCCAACAGAATGGGATGCCCTACTTTAATAATCATGTGTATCCTTTAGCCACTTCTACATACTTAGGTATAAAACGGCGTAGAAAATTAGCCCTACCTTTCAAACTCTACAACTGATGTAATGAGGAGGGAGAGGGGAGATTGATAATAGCCTCAACCTTGAGTGGTTCGAGGCGAATTCTATCTTTGGACACAATAAACCCTAAGAGTCTACCGGAATCAACACAGAAGACACACTTGTGCGGATTAAGCCAAATATTGTAACGTCTATTGGCGTCCTGTGATTCGGTAGATTAGCATACCAAATGACAAGGCAACATAAGAACCACTTTGGAATCCTAGAATCTAGCCCTCTTGGATTCAGAGAGAGATCTCTCTATCTGTGTTTTCAAAGGATATATCTTTAAGCTTGTGATATGATATTAGGCTAGTTGTGAGGTACAAGGGGTTTGTTTGTTTTTGGTTGGGAATCATTAAATGAGAAGGTCATATGAATTGAAGGAGGAAATAAGTGGAAGGATGTTTCAGCATGGGAAGATAGGTCAAAAAAAAGTGCTAAACCATTGGGCTATGGAGTCATAAAAGGGTTTACTTGCACAACAACTATCCAAGGGTTTTCATAGGGCAAGTCATCTATATCAGAAGATCTTTTAAGTTTATTTTGTGGTATAGAACATTAAGAAGTGTGGTGAAAGGAGCCAACATAGAAGAAAACAAAGGGAAACCTAAGATCAGGTAAGGACTTTAAACCTATCCTACTTTTGACATACTCTCAAGGGAAAACATTTAAGATAAACATAAAAAGTATCCTAAGATCAAGTAAGGACTTTTAACCTATATTGCTTTCAGCATACTCTTACGGGAAATCTTCAAAACAGCTGTTTAAGACTAAACAAGGGACAGGGCTAACCAAAAATTCTTTGATTAGGAATCTACTTAGCATGCAGTGAAAAATTCATTCAAGAACAACATCTCAAGCTCTACTCAGCAAGACATGGGCTCACCAACATTCTTGACTGGTTATACTCTATTGAAATCATTCTCAAACACACATTTAGAAGAAAACATAAAGATAAAGCTTATCAGTTAGAATTATGGTAATTTTAAAAGTAAATCCTAATCTATACCTGCTGTTCTTTATCAAAGAATATGAACACAGTGGAAACATAAAGAGAATGACAATTACAGTGAGAATAACATCACCAATGATTTAGATCAGGATCCAGTGAATCTGCTTGTCTATTTTATGTGAAAAACCAGTTACATACTTTGAGTCCAATAGCTTTTACAGTCCAATTCTTCTCTTCCCAGCCTACTATATTACAACTACTCAGCAACTCTTACTCAATAATAGTTCAAACAATTAACAATTTTCCAACCCTTTACAATGAATCTTCAATGAGTACTTATAGGTGAATGAGGAAGAGAAGTGGAGTAAATGGTCTCAATGGGTCAATTAGGACAGAGTAGGGGTCCTTTCGAATGCTCCACTCTGTGTAATAAATATCTCATTAACTTCTCGGACCATCTTGGTAGTTTTCCTGTCTTTGAGGAATATCTGGCAGGCTGGTAATAACTCCGAAGGGTGTTCCTTTGGAGATGTCTTCTGACTGCAGTGGCTCTACTTAGGCTTCTGGAACAAGTTAAGTGCAAGAGTGGGATTTGAAGCTTTCCCATACTTTCACAATAACTACCCTGACAGTTAAAATTTCTATGTTTATGGTAACTGTCAGTTTTGTCCTTGGTAAGTAAAATGCAAATCATGGTGGCGATCAGACATTCTGCCTGAATTAACTGCTTCGCTCTGACGTGCACAAGGTCTTCTGTCTAGTGATTTGTCCTGGCTGACTATTTTGGCTTTAATTGATTTATCTTCATGTTGTACCCTTCATCTTCTAATCACTGAACATCTTCACTGTTTTGGTGTACAGGTGGCTGCTTGGAGGATTTGATTGAAAAGTCGATATCATGATTTATCGAACAAAACATGGAAATCATCTCCTTTGTCCCTTTTCTGCATTAGTTAGGCCACAGAGGATCGTCACCCTCAACCTATGTCAACATTTCTTGACTGTGGGATGCTTTGAACAGCTCAAACCACCATTAAACCTGCAAACAACACTAAAACCTGTTAAATAAAACCTGCACGGGGGCTTAAACTGCTTCAAAGGGCTTAGCGGACGCAAAGGAGCGATGCAGAGGGGGGAAACTGCAGCAGAGGTGATATTTCATGGCAGAAACCAGGCAGAGGGCTTAAATCCAAAGATCTTAAGGCCTTATTTTATGAAAAAGGTTGGAAATAGGCCCAAAAGTGGGTTTTTTGAGCTGTTTTGTTGTTCTGATAGGGTAAAAAGGGTGTTTTAAACCCAAAAAAAAGGGATTTTTATGGTTTAACAGGGATTTTTTAGGAAATGGAGGGATTTTTAATAGGAATATGGGAATGAAAAATGGTTTCAGAGCAGTTTTCTTCAAGACAACAACATGGCTTTGGGAAGATGGATCCATTGGACAAATGGACATAGCAAGGCTTCAAGAAGTTACATATTTTCTTGAAATTTGTTTCTTGAAGACTAATAGACCTATTTTATCCATCATAGTATATGAAAAATTTATAGATGGCTAACAGCAGCTCCAACTTGGGGATGACAGCTCCTTGGAGGTGTCAAGAACCTCAGAAATAATCCCTAAAATGTAGACCAGTGTATTGATGCTTTGCTGCACTTTGACAACCTCTTTCTTCTTTGATGATCATGCTACTTGAGAAGATGATCTGCATATTTACCACAAAATGATTTTCTCCCAAACTTCTACCTACACAACCTACTTTCCTAACATTTTTTCATCAGTAGGGTGCAGTTGGACTTGCAAACCCTTAGGCATCAACATTTCTTCTTTTATTGAAAGCAGGAAACTAATCTAAATCTACCCTTATAACTTCCATGAGTCTAGATTAAACAGTTGGACTCAAAAATTCTCTACCTAATCTACTATCTGCCAGGATTAAACTATATGACAGATTTCATTCTCTATATTCTAAAACAGAAATTGAAAACACAGCCAAACCAGGATTAAGCTGTCTGATTTGTTGTGGTGGCTATGACATCCAAAACAAACTGCACATAGGCCTTTATTTGCAGAAAGTAAAACAAAACTTGGAAGGCTTAAGATCTGAAAACAAAGAGAGTCCTTCCTTCTTTCTTTCAGCTCTGATTTTGATCTCTTTGAGTTGTCTTCTTCTTCTTTACCTAGTTCAATTTTTCAGCATGTTAGAACCAGTTCTTTTTCTTCTCTTTCACTCAGGTTTTGATCTGATTAGAGCCACTCTTTCGTTTGATTCTTTGGTTCATATTTTGAGCATGTTTGAACCATTCTTTCTATCCTAATCTAATTTACTGATAAGCCAAGATTAAACAGTTTGGAAAATTTTATTCACTAACCTATCAATAGTAAATTGAAATCTATCTAGTCAGATTAGGCTGTATGACTAAATAGTAGTTCTCTTTCAAGTAGTGGTATTTAAGCTTGCACACTTTCAGATTTTCCTTCTTTTTTGGTATGGGGTTGTACCTTTCTTCTTTTAATCTACCCTCTTTTTCTTTTCTATTGTTTTTTTATTTTTCAAATTTCCAAAACAAAATAAAACAATGATATTTACAATGGAAAATGAAAGCTTTAAACTAAGAGTCTAGCAGAAATAATGCTTGAGCATCCTGCCATTGACAGGACCCCCAAATAGGTTTGTACCATCCATCTCTTGTAGAAAAAATGTGTTATGACCAATGGCAGATTGAATGATGTAAGGGCCTTGCCATAAATTGTCAAACTTGACATGTTTTCCCTTATCTTCTCTCCTGGAATCCCATTTCAGTACTATGTCACCAATCTTGAAATCACTAGCCTTTGTCCTCTTATCAAACAACTTTTTGTTATTTTCTTGTAATTTATGTTCTCTGTTATAAACTTCTTCCCTAGTTTGCTGAAGATGTATGGTCTGATTTATCCTTCTTATCATGCTATCTTCCTCTGATTGTATTTCTTGGACCAACTTCATCACTGGCACTCCTAAACTGGTAGGAAAAACTGCATCTGCTCCATAAACCAACTGATAGGGAGACATTCCAATTGATTTCTTTGTTGTCAATGTATCTGCCCATAAAGCATGTACTAGCTTGTTGTGCCATGACCTCTGATTTTCTTCCAACAGCTTCTTTATTATGTTTATCAAGCTCTTATTGGAATATTCTGCTAACCCATTACCTTGAGGGTAATAAGCTGTGGAATGACCAAGCTCAATCTGATATCTGTGACAGAAATCAACCATATTTTTAGAACCAGATGTAGCAGCATTGCCAGTGATGATTTTCCTAGGACAGCCAAGTCTAGACAAGATATGATCTTCAAGGAATTTTACGATAACTGAATCAGTGGCATTCCTTGAAGGGATGGCTTCTATCCATTTGGTAAAATAATCAGTGGCTATGAGTATCCATCTATGTTAGGTAGATGAGGCAGGATGGATTTCCCCGATGAAGTCTAGGCCCCACTATTGAAAAGGAGCTTCAACAATGAATGGTTGCAAGGGTAAGGGAAGCAGTTTTCTCCTGCCTTCAAATATTTGGCATTTGTGGCAGGCAACTATCATTTTGTGGACATCTTGAAAGAGGGTGGGCCTGTAATAACCAGCTCTAAGGATTTTATTAGCAACGATTTTCCAATTGAGGTGGCCTCCACATTTTCCTTCATGAAACTCATGCTTGATCCTATCTGCATCATTCTCAGGCAAAATTTTAAGCAATAATACACTAGAATTTTTCCAATATAAAAATTTATCTAAAATGCAGTAGTTAACAGCTTTCAACTTTAAAAATCTTGCCTTTGTTTTAGACATACCAAGAGGGGCATTGCGGTTAGTAAGCACATACAAAATATCAGCATACCAGGATGAATTGAGGAAATGATCTTCAATAAGAGGAGTTTCCAACTCTTCCTGTTCATCTAATGCATCTATCATGTTTATGTCAAGTGCTTGAAAGTTAGATTTAACCATTAATTGTGCTAGGCCTTGACCCTTGATGAGTTTAGTGGGTTTAATTTCCAAATCATATTCCAGTATCATAGCAATCCACTTTCCTCTTTTGCCATCAGGGTCTTGTGACAAAATTTCTTTTACCACTACATGAGGCACAAATGCAATAATGTGTGAGTGTAAGATATAAACTCTGAAATCCTTCAAGGCTTTGACCAAAGCATAGGCCTGTTTTTCCATGAAATTATATTTCATAGGTGCATCTCCTAATGCCTTGCTAAAAAATGCAATTGGCTGCTCTTGTCCTTCTGGATTTTTCTGTAATAGGACAGCGGCCACAGTATGTTCTGATGCAAATGAAAATATGAGGAAGTCCTTAGTGAAATCAGGACTGATAAGGACTAGTGCTTGGGTGAGTGCATGTTTGACCAGTTCAAAGGATTTATTTACTTCTAAGGTCCATTTAACTCCTATATCTTTCTTTAACATGTTTGTCATGTTCCTAAGGAGTTCTGCCAGGTTGGGTATGAACCTTCTTAAGAAATTAATCTTTCCAATGAAATACTGAAGTTATTTGATGTTTCTGGGGTGACTGATCTGCAATATACCTTCAACCCTTTTTGGGTCTATTTAATCCCTTTTTCAGATATGATGTGACCAAGAAGTTTACCCTCTTGGAGACCAAACAATGTCTTCTTAGGATTTAAAGATAGCCCAAATTTTATACATTTCTCAAAGACCTTTCTTAGGTGTACTAGGTGTTCTTCATCTCTTTTGGAATAGACTATAATATCATCTAAATAAATCACAATGAAGTGGCATATTTCTTCTGAGAAAGCAATATCCATGGCTCTTTGAAAGGTGGCACCTGCATTCATCAATCCAAAAGGAATTTTCACATACATGAAAGTGCCCCAAGGAGTATTGAAGGTTGTTTTCAATTGATCATCAGGAAGTACCAATATCTGATTATATCCTGAAAAACCATCTAGTAAATAAATCCTCTTGGAACCAACTACCCTTTGTAAGATGTGCTCCATTTTAGGCGGGGGATAGTTGTCCTTTGATGAGGCTTGTACAAATTCCTAAAGTCAATACAGAGCCTTATTTCTCTTGTTTTCTTTCTTACAGCTACAATATTAGATACCCTCTTGGAATATCTCACAGGGACAATAATTCCAGCCTCATACATTTTCCTAATTTATTTCTCAACCAGAGGTAACTGCACAGGGTTTATTCTACGTAATTTTTTCCTAAATGGTTTCTGGTTTTCTTTAAGAGGTATCTTATGCTAAATGGTCTCTGTGTCATATGCCTTTAAATCCTCGTAGCTCCAAGCAAATACATCATAAAACTCTTTAAACAACTCAATATATTTTAGTTTCATGTGAGCTAGCAATTTTTTGGATAACTTGGTCATTTTAGGCTTGTCTTTGTTGCCTATATTGCATCCCTCAATATTAGACTCAATGGGTTATATTCTTGGTTTCTTGGCAACGTCATTAAAATCAAACAAGTCTTATAGAGGTGCATACCTTTGGGTAAGATTTTGTCTTTAGACTATAGTACCTCTATGTCTCCTTTTCCTGAGTTTATGTACTCTTCTGTTTGATTTCAAACTCTTTGGTTAGCAGGTTTATCTCTGCAATGGGAGGAGGTTATTTTTCAACATGCTATTCCTCATTAAGACAATCTTTATCATACTTTGAGTCTGAATTTGGCAATTCAAACTCATTTCTGAACTGCAGGAAGTCCTCTATCTGTTTATCTCCCTCAAAGACCTGCCAATACTTTTCATTGTCTGGGACAGCTGCTCTATATTTCACTTGGACTACGAACTGTTTGTTGTCATAGGGCCTTTGACATGAGCTGGCAGCACAAGCTAAACCATTGGCAAGAATGTTTTGGTCCCTAGAGACAAAAACAAGTTCATATTCCTCAAAATTTTGTGAAAGGTCCATGGCATCATTTCTATAGGCTCTTAGTCTTGGATGTTTGGCAATGTACTCTCCATTTATCTACCTAATGATCAGTTCATAATCTCCATGAACAACTATTCTCCTGGCTCCTAATTTCTTCAGTAACTGTAGTCCTAAGAGGAGTGCTTCATACTCTGCCATGTTATTTTTGCATTGAAATTTTAGCTTGAATGAATGGCTTTCAGCGTAATTTTTCTCTGTGTTGTGAAGCCACACACCTTCTCCTACACCAGTTCTATTACAAGACCCATCAAAACTCATACTCCAAAGAGGGCTAGTTTTAGACATGTTGTTGTTTTCATTACTGTTGTTGGACATTGGGTTCAATGCTCCCCGTGTGTTTCGCGACATGGACTAACCGCCTCTCGTGGATCCTAACTCTGGCGATTGTAGCGGAGACTAATGCCTGCGGATTTTGGTCTAACGGCAATCGTGATTCCAACAAGTGGTATCAAAGCGACAGGTCTCGAGTTCGAAACTCACCCGGCTCGCGTTGGGGGGGGAGATTGTTGGACATTGGGTTCAATGCTCCTTGTGTGTTTCACGACATGGACTAACTGCCTCTTGTGGATCCTAACTCTGGCGATTGTAGCGGAGACTAATGCCTGCGGATTTTGGTCTAACAGAAATCGTGATTCCAATAATTTTCCCCTTTGTCCTGTGTGTTCTGACTGTCATTGTGCAGTTTTATGGGTTCTGCAGCATGTTTATGTTGGTCTTGTTTCTTAAAGTTTTCATGGAGTTGAGGCCTTTCTTCTTGAATCTCATGATTTGCACTAAGATGATGGACAGTGGGTTGTTCATACTCTCTGTTTTGTTTGCTGTAATTTTCAGATTCGGCAAACTGTTTGAGAGCCTCTCCCTCCCTATTCTCTCCTTCCATGTTTTATGTTATGTTGGGTGTTTGCTCACTGTCCAACTCTAGTTCACCAAAGCTTTCATAATTTCAAAGAATGAATGAGTCTAGGTCTGTATGGACAGAATAAAGAGGGTAATTTTCTGACTTTTCTTGACTACTCACCATAAATTTCATGTGTTATTCCCTATAAAGTCTTCTAAGTTGGCTAAAAGCAGGGATGGTGGCATATGTCATTTCCATTTGCATGGTACCTTGAAGCTTAGCACCCCATGATCTTGAAATAAGCATGCCATATTTGGGGGGCACATCAGCCACTACCACATCCATCACTATGCATTTAGCTGGGATTTGGGTCAAGTTTACACAAAGATATTTGATCAGGCCTAAGAATTTTACTCTATTGGAGTCAAAAGAATACAAATATTTGTATGGTCTGGTTATCTCAAGGCCTAACCTCTCTATGATTACTTTGGGCATGAGGTTATGTGAAGCCCCTGAATGATGCATAGAATTGTGTAAAATCTTGTCATGGATATTCAAAATGACATAGAAAGGAGGGACCACTCCTTCTTGGAATTTTCCTTCAATTTTGGGACCAAATAAAAGGGTTGGCTGGTCATCATTTCGGTTGACAGAGTCATTATTTTCTTCTATGTTCAAAGCCTTTAATACTTGACATTTATATACATCTTGAGTGACTAACTCAGTGAGGGGGACAAAGATCTTGATTTTAGCAATTTCACTTTCCAAATTGAAAGGGAACTGGTTCTTTGAAAGGCTCAAATCTGTCTTGTTAGTCACTAACTTATCAGCAAAATCAGTTTTTTGGTTTTTACTATGTACATCAATTGTAACTATTTTTATAGGGGTACTAGCTGAAGTGCTAGTGCTATTAGGGTCAACACTCTCTTTATTAGTGGTTTGAGTGCCTTTGCCCTTGTTTTTACCAAAACTTTCAGTTGTTGTTTTGTTGTTTTCAGCAGCCTTTCTAAGCACCTTTTCAGATCTGTTTTTAGTAGTAGTTTCAAAGGTATTTTTTTTGGGAGTTTCTTGGTTCTTTTTGCTCCTGGGGTCATATTGCTTATGGACCTCCATGATGGCATTCTCAAAGCCTTGCCTATATTCTTCATATTCTAAGCCTTCATTATCATAATATGTATATGTGGCCTAGTCGTCCTCTATGAAAAAGGCAAGGTCCTTATTACTTGCTCCCAGCATGTTTATAACAGTTCCCTCAAGCTCTTCTATCATTTTCTCATCTTCATCAACATAATTTTCTTGGAATGGGGGTCTGATTTGTTGATCAGTATCTCGTTGTCTAATATGAGGGGGGTTTCTCCTAAAGTTCTGGTTCTGATTTTGAGGTTGGTTCCTATTCTGAGCATTTGTTTGCACATCCAACCTATCCATCATTCTTTCCAACCTATCCATGTTCTTGGCTAGATGATCTAATTTTTAGTCAGATGTGGAAGGTGTAGTATCTTCCCAATATCTTACTTTCTTTTCAGTCCTCATCCTTGCTCTCTTCTCAATCAGATTTGCTTCCACTCTAAGAGCTCCCTTTTGCATGTCTTTTAAAGTCAAGGGATCCCTTTCTCTTAGCTGATAAGCCATTTCGGGATCAAATCCTTCAGGGAATTTTGCCAAAGCTAAGCCTTGTGGAGGTTTTGAATCTGGGGGTAGTGCGTTATAAACACTATTGAATCTAGTGCAATAATTCTGAACACTTTCCCTGGTGTTTCTCTTGAGGTTGTTGTAATCTGAAAGTATTTGGAGAGGGTTCTTTCTAATTTCCCATTTGTTTATGAATGTTTGATGTAAATAAGGGAGATCATTAATACTATTAAGAGTTAAACATTTAAACCATTTCTTTACTTCACCTCCTAAATGTTGGGCAAAGGTTCTCATTTTAATGGTCTCGTCTTCTATTTCCATATAATCAAAGGCATCATTCATCTTGTCTACGTGTTGTTGAGAAGTAGTGGATTCATTTCCAATGAAATGGGGAATTATGGACTGATATTCATTAGGTAAAGTAACCAGAGGTTGTGGTAACACTAGGGGAGCATACCATGCTGCCATGATAGGATTTTGTAGGAGGAATGGAGTGGTTTGAATAGTGGGTATACGGATGACAGAAGTGCTTAGACCAGCAAGAGACTATTGAGAATATTTGGGGTGAGAGAAACCAAAGTTATGAATGAAATGAAAATCAGGAGGTGTGGATGGAGGGGTTTCTCTGCTGCTAATATGTTGGCCACTATGTTGTGGTGACCTTTGAGGCTCATAGTCTATCTGATATATACCAATAATTGACTTGGGTCTTGGTAAACTTCTTGAAATGGGAAATTCGACTTGGGTATCTGACAGAGCTGTAAGGTCTTTAGGCACAGAGTTAGCTCTATGAATGGGTCTAACAATAGTTGGATCCATAGATACAAGAGACTTCCTAACAATTTTCTCTGGATTATCAACTATTTCAGGAGGATTTGGGTCAGGATAATCTCTGGTATGAATTCTTCTTGAAGTCGTTATGTTAATATTCAAACCCAAAGAGAAGAAAGTTAGCCAAATATGACAATATTTAGAGGCAAACTAGTCTTTAACAAAGAAAAATTAATCCTGAAAGTTTCCTAATCATGGGTGAGCATGATTTTTTAACGGTAGTGTGGGATGCTCCAGTGGATTCTTTGTGAAAACCAGGGGTAATCAGCAGGCGTACAGATCACCAGTGGAGTATTTTGGTCTTTCAGGAATTGTGGACTCGCCAGCTGGATGGTCTCAAATGTTTTAAGATGAATTGTTGTGCACCACCAGTAATTAACTACCAATCTAAGGCTGTTGTGGGTCTTCTGAGCTCTTAAGGATGTAATTCACTCAGAAGTTCCCCAGTGGAGTCGTCATTATGTTGGTGTCCAGTGATTTGGCAGATTGGCATACCAAATGACAAGGCAACATCAAAACCACTTTGGAATCCTAGGATCTGGCCCTCCTAGATTCAGAGAGGGAGATCTCTATGTGTGTTTTAAAAGGATATATCTTTAAGCTTGTGATATGATATTAGGCTAGTTGTGAGGTATAAGGGGTTTGTTTGTTTTTTTTTTATAATCATTAAATGAGAAGGTCATATGAAGTGAAGAAGGAAATAAGTGGAAGGATGTTTCAGCATGGGAAGATAAATAAAAAAACAGTGCTAAACCATTGGACTATGGAGTCATAAAAGGGTTTACTTGCACAACAACTATCGAAGGGTTTTCATAGAGCAAGTCATCTATATCAGAAGATCTTCTAAGTCGAGTTTGTGGTATGGAACATTAAGAAGTGTGGTGAAAGGAGCCAACATAGAAGAAAGCAAAGGGAAGCCTAAGATTAGGTAAGGACTTTAAACCTATCCTAATTTTGACATACTCTCAAGGGAAAACATTTAAGATAAACATAAAAAGTATCCTAAGATCAAGTAAAGAATTTTAACCTATCTTGCTTTCGGCATACTCTTACGGGAAATCTTCAAAATAGTTGTTTAAGACTAAACAAGGGACAAGGCTAACCATAAACTTCCTTGATTAGGACTCTACTTAGCATGTAGTGAAAAATTCATTCAAGAACAACATCTGAAGCTCTACTCAGCAAGACATGGGCTCACCAACATTCTTGACTGGTTATACTCTATTGAAATCATTCTCAAACACACATTTAGAAGAAAACATAAAGATAAAGCTTATAATTCAGAATTAGGGTACTTTTAGAAGTAAATCCTAATCTATACCTGCTGTTCTTTATCAGAGAATATGAACACAGTGGAAACATAAAGAGAATTACAATTACAATGAGAATAACATCACCAATGATTTAGATCAGGATCCAGTGAATCTGTTTGTCTATTTGATGTGAAAAACCAGTTACATACTTTGAGTCCAATAGCTTTTACATGTTGATCAGTGGTTGTCATTGATGTCAACCCAAGAAGCACCAAGGGCTAACCCAATATTTCATGGGAATTTGACCTACCAAATTAATATATTTTGGGTCAATAATGCTTTTGATGGCTTCTAATTGTTGAGATGTTTCCATTGATATATGGCACGCCATGTAATTCTTCACAGTTTGAGAGATATTCATGATTGAATTTTGTACCCCCAGTTAGTGGGCTAAAACCCCATGGGGTTGGGGCATGGGTCATTTAAAAGTCATAATTAATATTTTTTAAGCTCCTAAAATCCCTCCCATGTTCACTTGTTGAAGCCCCTCTCAACTTAAGCATTCATATAAATTGTGATCTTCATTTCCTCCTTATGCAAGGGATTCAGCCATCTGAAACAGGTCATCTTGGAATTTTCGCTCTAACTGTTTTTCTACGAAGGTTTAGAAGATGAAATTTTTATAAGGCGAAGCCGAAATCCTGAGGGAGTTGCAGTAAAAATTTCAGATCAAGGTGCGCAATATTTTTGTAGATATGATCCGTGTAAGTCAAGAATTTTGCAGGCTCCTGAAATTCATCTCAAAGAAGTGACCTTGGTAAATTCATCATAACTCTCTCTCTCTGAGTACCGGATTGGAATTCCATAAAATGTGATAGATAGGGCACAGTCTTTAATTTTTACTCTATCAATTTCAGAGACAAATGAAGAAACAGTGACACGTGGCACGCTGTACAAGTACGCTCTGCTGAAACAGTCCATTATTAGGGCATTGTGAGAGATTGGGTATAAATCTCTCTTCAAGAATCCAAATTGGGTCAAACCTATGGCATTGGAAATATGACTCAGAGGACTACTACAGGACCGAAAATCAGATATTGAGGATCTAAAATGACAGAGATACACCAGATTCAATATCGAGCTCCTAGAAGGCGAGAAAAAGCTAGATCATGTGTTGTCAAGGGTTGAAAAGGACCAGACTTTATATGGTAGAAAAGCAAAGCAAGGTGCAGCAGAGGGTAGCATGACAAGATAAGAAACCAAGGTGCATAACAGCAGCAAGAAGTTCATCATATGAAGTCTTCAAGTGGGCAGTACTACATACAATCATTGTAAAGGTATCATTGTACTTAGTCATTGTAAATACATTATTGTACAAATTGTACTAGTGTCTATCTGCCAAGGGTTGAAGAGGTAGTGTTAGGAGGTCTAGGATCATCATTAGGTGGTTGTATCAAAGTTGGGGTTATGTTCTAGTATATATTATTCTTCTACATCATTATATATCATTGTAAAGTGGACCATTTTCCCTGGTACGGGAGTCCATTCTTCTTTTATTCTTCTATAGGGTGGTAGGGTGGTGTTAGGGTGAGTTGTATCTCATTGGGTGTTGGGGCATCCGTTCAGTTGACTACTGAATAATCTTGGGCATTGGAGCATCCATCCAGTGGGAGCTGGAGAAGAATGCTTTTCTAGATTCTAGGAAGTTGGAGCTTTATTTTCAATTGGAGTTGAATATTAAAGAATTATTAGAAAAGCATTAGATGGTTTTTGTCCCAGAGTGGGTTTCCACCTTAAAAAATGTGTGCATTTGTGTTCCTATTGTTTACTGCTATCATTGTACAAACACTGATAATAATTGAAGATTAACTAATGCTCTAATTGAAAGGAATACTGATTCACCCCCCCACCCCCCACCCCCTCTCAGTATTTCTAACAATTGGTATCAGAGCTTGGTTCCTTCAATAGCAGTTTAACAACTGGAAGGAGGTCATGGAGCATACCAAGAATGGTGTACCTCTATTCAATGAAAATAATTATGCACTCTGGAAAGGAAGAATGGAGGTCTACCTCTTGGCATAAGTTTATGAAGTATGCGACACTATTCAAAATGGATTTACATCAACCGCGGATGAACAAGGTAAGAAGAATTTAGTAAATGATGCAAAAGCAAAGAATATTATTATTAGTGGACTTATTGAATCTTCTTATCATAAGGTGTTGGGTTGTAAAACCACCAAAAATGTATGGGACAAGCTTGAGAATATATATGCAGGTGACTCAAATGTCAAAGAAGCAAAGCTTCAAATCTATAGAGAAAAATTTGAGCAACTCATAATGAAAGAAGATCGCAACATTGTTGCATACTTCCAATATGTTGATGAAATAACCAATACTTTGGAAGGATTGGGAGAGCCAGTTGACGAGAAGACTATTATATGGAAGATTCCTAGAACATTACCAGGGAGATTCAACCCAAAGGTATCGGTCTTAGAATACAGTGCAAATCTGGACAAACTCAGCAAGGAAGAATTACATGGAGTCCTCATAGCATATGAAATGAGACTTGATGAAGAAAAGGGTACTTCAAATCTAGAAACTGCGTTCGTTGCATCTAAGAAAATCAATAAGGACAAACAACCTTCAATTGAAATGACATGCACCTGCAAGTGTGAAGAAAAGGGAGATGATGGAGAAGGTCTTTCAGATGAAGAATATGCTTAATTTACGAGAAAACTAAAACCCGATAAGGGAAAATTCAAAGGTAAAATTCTATTGATATGTTTTGGTTGTGGTGAGGTTGGGCATTTCGTAGAAAAATGTCCAAACAAAAGTGCTAGCAACTCAAAAGGAAAGAAAGGCTTCAAGAAATTCAACAAGCAAGGAAAAAATAAAGGATCCAAAAGGAACTTTCTCTCTAAAGAAGATAGCTCCTCATCCGATGAAGAAAGTGATAGCAAAGAAGAAGCCAATGAGAAAGTATTGTTTATGGCCAAGCACAATAAACAAGAAGTATCAAACAATGAAGAAGAAGGGTTGACCATAGAAGAATTTTATGAGGAGGCAATCAAGCTTATAAAAGAGCTCAATGTTGAGAATATCCGTTCCAACACTCTTGAAGAACAAGTTCAAGGTCTCAAAATTGAAGTTGAAGAACACAAATGTATTAAAGAGTCACTTCAAAAGAAGTTGGAAGAAAGCAACCAAGAAAGGGAAGCATTAGAAGCTGAAGTAGTCTTGCTGCGTAAGGAAGTGAAGAAGGGAAAAACTATCCAAAACTATGCCAACAGCTCAAGGGCATTGGAAGAACTCGTCAACAATCAATGATCTTACAACGTCAGAACTGGCCTCGGTTACAAGGAAGAAGAAGCAAGACCTTCTACAACAAAACACAATGAACCTATGAGATTTGACATACATGAAGACTTCATTGGACAAGATTCGCAAGCACATCCTTGGAAGACAATTCCTCGATGAAGATTTTCATCCAGGTACCAACATATTTTTCATGGCTATTGTTATTCATGTGGAAAATTTGGTCATAAAGTTGTAGAATGTCACACGTACCCTATGAACCAATACAATTCCAAGAGATTCTTCAAATATGAACCTCCCAGGGCTCAACGAAACATCAATAGATTTGAAAACTTAAGAAATAATATAGAATGTTACAAATGTTGGAACTTTGGACACATAGCCAGAGACTGCAGACTTGAAAATCCTCCAGAAGAATCTTCAAAGCCACAGAATGAAAAAACATGGAAGAAGAAGAAGACTGATAATTGTGCTCTCGCTCTCAAGGCTCTAAAAAGGAAATATGTGTGGTATGTTGACAGTGGTTGCTCAACACATATGACTGGAGATAGAAGGAAATTTGTATCTCTGAAAGAGAAGAAGGATGGAACCATATCCTTTGGAAATGATGGATCTTCAAATGTTATAGGATCAGGTACCGTCACTCTCGGAAGCAAAGATGTTATAGCCAAGAATGTTCTATTGGTCGAAAACATGAATCATAATCTGCTCAGTGTTGGAAAAATGTGTGATCAAGGACACACAATTCTATTCAACTCCACAAAATGTGAAATCAAGAAAGGCGGGTATGGTAAAATTGTGGCTACAGCAAGTCGAGCTCCAAATGACATATATGTTCTGGATGAAGCAACTAAAGCATGTCTACTAGCTAAAGAAGATGAAAGTTGGTTATGGCACAAACGAATGGGTCACATAAACTTTGACAATTTTTTCAGGATAAGAAAAAAGGAAGCTGTAAGAGAAATTCCGAAAAGTCAAAACCTTCCAACACACTATGTGAGGCATGTCGGCATGGCAAGTATACAAAAGTCCAATTTAAAACAAAAGAACACTTTTCATCACATCCATTGGAATTGATACATACTGATCTATGTGGTCCTGTGAGAACAAAAGGCTTAGACGGAGAATTATATTTCATGTTAATGATAGATGACTATACCAGGATGACAGCCGTCAGTTTCCTAAAGAAAAAATCTGAAGCATTTGAGTGCTTTAAGATCTAAAAGGAGTTGGTTGAAAATGAAACTGATTTGAAAATAAAGTGTTTAAGATCAGATAATGGTGGAGAATTCACTTCCAAATTATTTCAGCAATACTGTGACGAAAATGGAATAAAAAGGAAATTTTCAACAGCACGAACACCTCAGCAAAATGGAGTTGTTGAAAAAAAGAATAGAACTGTACAGGAAATGGGTAGAACAATGTTGAAGGAATCAAAATTGGATGAAAAATTATGGGTTCAAGCAATTGATATGGTAGTCTTCATTATCAATCGAAGTCTTCTCAGAAATAATTGCAACAAGACTCCATATGAATTATGGAAAGGAAAACCAGCTAATGTAAAATATTTCAAAATCTTCGAAAGCAAATGTTTTATCAAAAGAGAAGATCAAAATTTGGGTAAGTTTGAATCACATGTTGATGAAGGTATCTTTGTTGGTTACTCACGCAAAAGAAAGGTCTATAAATGTTATAATATAAGACGAAAACATATAGTGGAGAGCATAAATGTTACATTTGACGAAGATGGTGTTCTAGCGAGTAATGATGAGGATCTAGAATCTTTGAAACTTGAGACAAAGGCTGAAAAAAACGCAGATAAAATTGTAGAACAAGAAGCAACTATCAACTAGGAAGAAGTAAACAATGATCATCAAGATATACCAGAACAACAGCAAGAAGCTCCTCCAAGGAGAACAAAAGAGTGGATTCAAAAGAACCATCCATCAAATCAAATCATTGGTGACATAAATGAAGGTCGACAGCTTTGTTCATCACAACAAGCTCACATTGATTTTCTAGCAACCTTTGAGCCTAGTAGTTTTGAGGAAGCCAGCCAAAATCAACATTGGATAGCAGCTATGAATGAAGAATTGGATCAAATTGAGAATAATAACACCTGGGAATTAGTTCCACGAACAAAAGATAAAAATGTCATTGGGACTAAATGGGTGTTCAGGAACAAATTGAATGAAGATGGGCAGGTTACCAGAAACAAAGCAAGATTGGTTTGCAAAGGCTATGCATAAGTGGACGGAATTGATTTCGATGAAACATTTGTACCAGTTTCCAGAATGGAAGCCATCCGAATGTTTCTCGCCTATGCATGTTCAAGAAAAATCAAAGTCTACCAAATGGATGTTAAGTCAGTATTTCTGAATGGGGAATTAGAAGAATAAGTTTACATCGAACAACCTAAATGTTTTCTACTATCACAAAAAGAAGACTATGTCTGTAGGTTAAAGAAGGCTCTATATGGTCTCAAGCACGCTCCCAGAGCATGGTATGCTCGTCTTGATCGATATCTACGTCAACAAGGGTTCAAGAAAGGTACTATTGATAGCAATCTTTATGTACAAATAGATAAAGATAATTTAACAATTGTTGAGGTATATGTGGATGATATAATATTTGGTAGCAATGATGATCAACTAAGTAAGAAATTTTCTACAAAGATGCAAAGTGAGTTTGAGATGTCTTTACTTGGTGAGCTAACATACTTCTTAGGGCTTCAAATATCTCAGCAAGAGAAAGGAATATTTATATTTCAAGCCAAGTACATCAAGGAAATGCTCAAGAAATTCAAAATGGAAGATTGCAAGCTCGTCCTTACTCCAATGGTAACAGGTTGCAAATTGAGCATAGATGACTCATCTAAGGATGTGGATCAGAAGTTGTACAGATTTTTGATTGGTAGTCTTCTATATGTAATAGCCTCTTGGCCAGATGTTATGCAAGCAGTTGGACAAGTAGCAAGATTCCAAGCAGCACCAAAAGAATCATATATTATTGCCGTCAAAAGAATTCTTCGATATCTAAAGGGCACAGAAGAATATGGCTTGTGGTACCCCAAGGGTAAAAATCTCATAATTCAAGCCTTTACAGATGCAGATTGGGCAGGAAGCGTTGATGATCGTAAGAGTACTAGTGGAGCAACATTCTATCTAGGTGGTTGTCTCGTATCATGGTTGAGCAAAAATCAAACTTCAATCTCGTTATCTACAGCGGAAGCAGAATACATTGCAGCAGCATCATGTTGTACTCAAGTCCTTTGGATGAAACAAACTTTGCAAGATCTTCAAGTACAATTTAATGAGCCTATTCCCATATTCTGTGACAACACTAGTGCCATCAGCATCTCCAAGAATCCTGTCATGCATTCAAAAACAAAACACATTCCGATCAAATATCATTTTGTTAGAGAACAAGTCGCTGAAAAGAATATCAAACTTGAGTATGTATGTACAAAAGAACAAATTGATGATATCTTCACTAAACCTTTACCTCGTGAAGCATTTGAATATCTTCGTCAAAAGCTTGGGATTCTCCCAAGTTCTCATTAGATTTTCTTTTTTCAATAATACAAAGGGGGAGTGGAAGTGTGTACAGGTATGCAGGATGATTGTGTGTCAGCAGGAGTGGAAGTGTGTACAGGTCTGCAGGATGGTTATGTTTCAAGGGGAGTTACCCTTTTCCATTGATGTCAAAGGGGGAGAGAATTTTGTAGGAAGAGGTGTCATGATCACAGGGGGAGTACTTGTGTTGCCATCAATGCCAAAGGGGGAGATTGTTGATCAGCGGTTGTCATTGATGTCAACCCAAGCAGCACCAGGGGCTAACCCAATATTGCATGGGAATTTTGACCTACAAAATTAATATGTTCTAGGTCAATAAAGCTTTTGATGGCTTCTACTTTTCAAGATGTTTCCGTTGATATATGGCATGCCATGTAATTCTTCACGGTTTGAGATATTCATGTTTGAAGTTTGTACCCCCAATTAGTGGGCTAAAACCCCATGGGGTTGGAGCATGGGTCATTGAAAAGTCATAATTAATATTTTTTAAGCTCCTAAAATCCCTTACACATTCACTTGTTGAAGCCCCTCTCAACTTAAGCATTCATATAAATTGTGATCTTCATTTCCTCCTTATGCAAGGGATTCGGCCATCTGAAGCACGTCATCTTGGAATTTTCGCTCTAACTTTTTTTCTACGAAGGTTCAGAAGCTGAAATTTTTATGAGGCGAAGCCGAAATCTTGAGGAAGCTGCAGTAACAATTTCAGATCAAAATGCGCAATATTTTTGGAGATATGATGTCCTTGGTAGATAAAATGCAGATTATGGTGGCGGTCAGACATTCTGCCTCAATTAATTGCTTCGCTTTGACGTGCACAAGGTCTTCTGTCTGGTGATTTTTCTTGGCTGATTGTTTTGGCTTTAATTGATTTATCTTCATGATGTACCCTTCATCTTCTGATCACTGAACATATTCACTATTTTGGTGTACAGGTGGCTGCTTGGAGGATTTGATTGAAAAGCCGATATCATGATTTATTGACCAAAACATGGAAATCATCTCCTTTGTCCCTTTTCTGCATTAGTTAGGCCATAGAGGATCGTCACCCTCAGCCTCTGTCAACATTTCTTGACTGCGGGATGCTTTGAACAGCTCAAACCGCCATTAAACCTGCAAAAAACACTAAAACCTGTTAAATAAAACCTGTGCGGGGGCTTAAACTGCTTCAGAGGGCTTAGCGGAGGCGGAGGAGCGATGTAGAGGGGGGAAACTGCAGTGGACGTGAGATTTCATGGCGGAAACCAGGAGGAGGGCTTAAAGCCAAAGAGCTTAAGGCCTTATTTTATGAAAAGGTCGGAAATAGGCCCAAAAGTGGGTTTTCTAAGCTATTTTGTTGTTCCGATAGGGTAAAAAGGGTGTTTTAAACCAAAAAAAAAGGGATTTTTATGGTTTAACAGGGATTTTTGAGGAAATGGAGGGATTTTTAATAGGAAGATAGGAATGAAAAAGGGTTTCAGAGCAGTTATGTTCAAGACAACAACAGGGCTTTGGGAAGATGGATCCCTTGGACAAATGGACATAACAAGGCTTCAAGAAGTTACATATTTTCTTAATTTTTTTTTCTTGAAGACTAATAGACCTGTTTTAGCCATCATAGTATATGAAAAATTTATAAATGGCTAACAACGTCGAAAACGAAGAAAAATCTGACGAAGATGATCAGGATGGTCCATATGCTTAGCTGAATGAGCGGGAAGGTCATCTAGATATGGCTTAACGATGTGACAACTATCGTGAAAAGCATACGACATTGCTCGATGAAATGTAGCCCCAGCATTCTTTAAGCCAAAATCGAGCTTCTTATATGCGAAAGTACCCCAAGGACAAATAAAGGCAGTCTTATGTTGATCAGTGGGGAGAATGTTAATATGATTGTAACGTGAAAAACCATCCATGAGGGAAAAAATATCACTGCCAGCACAGTCATCAATGATTTGATCGATAAATGGAGTAGGATAATTATCCTTGGGACAAGCTCGATTAATATCACGATAATCAACACAGACGCGAATAGTTCCATGTTTCTTATCTACAGGAACAATATTAGAGACCCATTCTGTCAAAGGAATCAGATAAATGAAACCAGCTCGGAGAAGCTTTTCAACTTCACCTTTAATGGCAACAACTTTTCTAGGGTGCACCGGACGAAGATGCTGGCGAACAGGCTTTGAGCTAGGGTAAGTAGGTATTTCAAGCACCACTATACTAGGGTCAATGTTAGGCATTTCTTCGTACTACCATGCAAAGACATCACGGAATTCGCGAAAAAGGCTAGTATAAACTTTTACTTCATCGGAATAACAAGTGACCCGATATGGATGTTCTCGATGATTCCCGGTTTAACGAAAAATGTCAACAGGCATCGTCTGTGTAATATTACTCAAGTTACCTTCCGTAAAGACGTCATGTATCAGAACAGGAATTTGAAGCGAAGGAGAAGGACCTGAGATGAAAAATGCTCGAGACAAGCAGACATGGCCCCGAGGCCAGGCATGAATGAGGAACGATGATGACCATCATCCCACAGCAGATCCTCGAGAGACATAGTTTCCACCATGGCTTCATCGGAGGGAAACACTTCTTTCAAAGGATCAGGTGAATTCGAATCACCAAGCGAAGGGGATTGAGAATAAATGTCAAGAGACATGCTCAAAGGAGCACGATCAAAGGATGGAGCTTCCAAAGCTGCGATGAGTTCACAATAATAAATCTCAATCGAACTCAAAGGCATCGAATCTCTGAAGGAATCGATCTGTTCAGGTAAAGGAATAATCCATGGGTCATCAGACCGAGATATCATATGGATTTGAACAGTGTTTGGTGGAGGAAGAGGAAAAATACCCATGAGAGTAGGATCTTTAAAAAGACACTACCCTACGCTCTCGTAAGGAGTAGGAATCTGATCCACATACGAAACTTTGTTCTCAGAAGAAGAGGTGAAGAAGGACAATTGATCAACAGTAAAAACCTTCGCGTGGAAATTTTAGAACACGAAAAAGAGTGGATGAAACACATAACATGGTGTGAGTCCAACTGCGACCGTGGAGAAGATTATAATTGAGTTTAGCATCAATGACTTCTACCTCGACATTGACTATCTTCCCTTTCAAAGTAATCGGTAAACTAGTGAGAACACCTAAAGGTTTTGATTCTCTTCCATCAAATGCTTCAAAGGAATTTGGTCATGAATTCAGGGCTGAAGAAACAATAGCTTTCTAGAATGAAGATGACATGATACAGGTTGATGCACCTTCATCCACAACTGCTTGATGGATGTCGAGACCATTAATAACAACTTGAATAATTATCGCAATCTAATGTGGAAGTCGTGGAACAAAATTCTCTAAATCGAAAGCAAGAAGGCTAGTATCGGCAGGATCAATCCCGCCAATTTCAGATAACAAAGCTCATCGTTGAGATGAAAAACTCTGAAGTACTTCTAACACGGACATCGCAGATGGCGCCTGAGCCAAATCCTCAACAATATTGTAATGGTGAGCGTCACGAGCATTGGGATTATAAGAAGACTTGCGAAGTACACCTTTGGATGGTGGCCGCACAACGGATTCAGCATTGGGCCTTTCAATTTCAAGAGCGCTAGTAACAAGCATAGGAGGAGGACCATCAGGGATCTCCTTCCCTGTGGCCTGAGGTGATCTAGTATAATCTTTCGACCGAGTAGCAACAGAAACGGCTATAGAACCATTCATCATGAACACCTAAGAGCCAAATGGGGCAGAGGACTGAGGTTGCTCTAACATCTGAGTTTTCTGAGATGGGAAGGGTTCTTTAAGAATGGCTAGAGTTCCCTGGGTGCCTTTGAGCAAGCGGCTCACTTTGGATCGTCTAGGATAGTCCTTGGTGAAGTGCTCATCACCACAAATCAAACAAGGGTACTTCGGCTTGCGTTGAGAACCATCACCAGCACGAGGTTTCTGAGAATCCTGTTTCAGGGTATCGGCTTTGGCCTTATCTTTACCCTTATTTTTATTGAAAATCAAATCAACTCATAAAATACAGAAAAACACACATAATAAACCAGACACCAAATAATGGCGGAAAAGGCTTCAGCCTCACGACTTCCTCACATATTTTCTCATTATTAAAAGAATGTAATTTTACAATTAAATAGATGAGGAGACAGTGTCTCACAATAGTACGTGCTATCTTGAACACCTTGTTGAGATAATTTCTCAACCAAACACACACCAATATAGGAGCTACCTAAACTAACTCCTATCTTAGAGGAACAACCCAAGAGTTAAGCACAAATTCCTAACTTGTAATATTTAATTTATTTATGGATTTATTATTTTTTTGTGAGAGAGGCTAACATTCCCCCCTTCAATGATAAATCCAAAATAAGAATGAGGAACCATCTTCCAAGTTCTCATGTTGATCCTCAAAAACATTGCCTGAAGAACCGCTAAAGCTAGATGTTGAAAAATTGCAATCTGAAGAGACCATGAGTCAGCTGCATGTCTGATTCATCTTTGAATTTCGCTTGAAAACTCCATCACATGCCAAGTTGCAAAAGGATCCATCTGTCCTTTGCATGAAATCAACATCCTTTGTCCACTGACAAAATTTGTTGAATTCCCACTGGTTGATGATGTCAAAAACAACTCTTTGTTGCTTTTGTTGTATTTAAAACTTCTCACTGCTTCTTTGCTGTCAACTGCCCACTGGCGAATTTGTTGATGCCCACTGGCTTTTGAAGATGCCCACTAGCTACGGAAGCTTCCCACTGGCTATTTTTGATAGTTTTGTCGAGACTTTCAGTCTGACAACCATTGTCAATTTCATTGACATTTTCCCCCCTTTGTCAGCTGAAAGGAGAGAAACTTTTATGGAATCTGGAAATTATTCTTGAAATCTCCCCTTCAAGTGTAGAATTTTTACACTGGTGTACTCCCCCGTTCAACTGCATGAGAGTACCATATTCTTTGCACTGTCGACTGCACTATGTGTGATTGTATTCGGTTGTAGAACTAAGACAATCTTTTTACTGTGGATGACCATTTCCAAGGATCGATCCATTCATAATGTATCTTCAATATGGCTGATTGTTTTTGGTTGTGACATTTCTCTGAGGAATGATTGGGCTTGCCAAAATAGCGACAAGGATGGAGATCAAAACAATGATCTTCCATATGACCGGTTATTTGACAATGAGAACATGTCCGTTTGATGTCAACTTCGGGTTGTGTGCATTTCTGTTTGTCTACAACATTCTCATAACTTGCTGAGGTGATTTGTGCAAGAAATACTGCACTGACGAACTTAATTGGCTTTGAATAATCTGGGATATGCAGGTTGTTTTCATTGTTGACATATCCTAAGCCTCGTCGATTCTTGTTATTTTTAATTTCTTCCCGTGGCTTGATGATTGGCTTGGAAGAAATTTGAACTGGAACAACTTCGACACTAGAAGTTGTTTGTATGAATGACTTATCATCTAGATGGTTCAAAGACTTGAAAGTATCACTCTTTTCATGCAACTCATTTCGTTTTAGTTGCGACTCTAGTTGAAGAAATTCAATGGTTTCATTTGTTTGTTGTAGATTCTGTGAAAGATCAACAAGATTTTCTTTGTTGATGTGCACCATGTCTTCATCACTTGAGAGGATCAAATTTTGAAGAATTTTTAACAACTAGATATGTTGCGCCATTTGAACTCACTCTCTTGAATTCAGGCTCGCTTGTCGTAGATGTCGTACTTTGAACTGTTTCACTTGATTTTGTAACTTGAATGACAAGCTTGCTTGCTATGTGGCTTGAATGGCATGCTCGCTTGATTTTTTGCTTATTGCACTTGCTTGTAACACTTGCTATAATTGTAGAACTTTCGTGCTTGAACTCTTGAATTCACACTCGTTTTATGACGATCACTTTGCTTGAATGCTTATTGGACTTGCTTGATTACTTCACGTTCACTTGAATGAATACTCACGCTCGCTTGCTTCAGAATTTGCTGGATCTCTTGCTTGGTGAAACTTGTTTCTCTTGTTTCAAGTTTACAGGAACTCATGCTCACCTGCTGCAACTTTGTACTGACTTGATGCAAATTTCTTGAATGAATACTCACACTCACTTGTAGGAGATGTGAACTTGTTTCTTGTTTTATTTAGAGTTAAAACTCGTGCACTCACTTGATTTTTCTTAAAGAAAGGATGTCGAACACTGTTGAAAATGCACCCAAGAAAGCTTACAATGATTTTAATGATTCACTTAAAACTGAATTCACTTGTCCTCTTAAAAATTCATTAACAATGAATTTGATTACAAGTTCTTAAATGTATTTGCAAGAACGTTGATGTAGACTTTGCTTTGAAATGCTGGAGTTTCTAGATTCATGAACTTGATTGTATTGAGTGGATTTTCTTGCTGAGGTAGAATGTCGATGTTGAAAACTTTGATTATTTGTTGTAGTGATTCAAATGCATGGGTTGAGCTTAATTATCCTTCCTTGTAGCTACTTTGTTATAAGTGTTGTGCTTGCTTGCATTGAACTTTATGTGTGCATTAAAATGAAATCATTTATGTGTCAAAACTAGACACAAATCAAAAGAAAGAACACGAAGCATGCACCATCATCAACACATTCTTCATGTACCTAAGATCCCCTTATTCAATTTCGGGCGGATCTAGGACACAATCACTTAAAAATTATATCTTTATTAAACTTTGGAGTACATAATCGCTCAGCTTCAAAACATCTTCATGGAATCAGAGTTCTAGAACTTCATGGAAAAAATGTCTTCAAAAACTGACGCAACCTCCTACAACAATGAGCTTTCCTTTGAAAAAACTTATCACTCCAAATTTACAAAATATGCACCTTATTTCTCCACAAAATGACTTTAACATTCAACTTATCAGTCCAAGAATTACAAAATTTTAATGCACCTTATCACTCCAAAAATTTTAAAACATCACCCTTATGAAATAAAAAATATTCTCCTTATTACTTCAAAAAATTACAAAGAAGAAATCCTCTCACACTTTATTACTCCTTAAATAATAATAATAAAAAATTCATTTATCACTCCTTATCTTTCCCAAATCACTCTTTAAAGAGTGATCTTATGTCCTTCATAAAAATGTAATTGATTGTCTACTAGCTGGCAATTCTACAAGTTTTTCTTCAAAATTTCATCAATTACATACACTTCAATCCACCCAATGCTTATTAATTTGGAAAACAAAACAACTCTCCACAAGAATGGAGTTATACCCTCTACACTGGTTCATATAGTTTCATACATTTATTAAATAAATGCGCAAATTATGATTCTCAAACCTAGTGCAAAATGTGGAGATTGTAAGATGTATAGGCTGGGATCTAAATTCTTGACTTCTGGTTGATGCCTTGACTCAATAGCATCGATGGAAATCTATTTCAAATATTTGAATCATGCAAAATACATTTTTTTAACCAATGCGTTGATCATCATACACCCATAGCATTCCAAATGTTTCCCATACCTTTACGGTGGTAGCGTTCTACTTGTATCTCAGCTCCTACAGCACTGGGTCTATCACTTATACGGCATTAGCATTTACCAATGCAAATACCATGGCTTTAACTCTGCCACAAACCATTACGGATTTCATTCATGCCTCCGTCTAGTGATCGGTCTTCCAAACAGTTGATTTCAACGATGGTCATGAGTATGCCCTTTGCGCTCATGTTTGCTTACATCCCTTCGATGGTTGAGTGCTACCTATACACGATGGTTCGATTCACTTCATGCAATCGAAAATACTCCCAACGACCATGAAATCTCGGTTCTGCGCCCTTTTAAGTGACTCTACGTTGGTTCATCTCGTGGGTCCTAAAAAATGCTGGTTACGTTGGTTCTGCTATGCGATTAAATTTCTACATACACAGCTTATATATATATATATATATATATATATATATATATGCAAACTCAGAAAGCAATTGATAATGAAATCTTTAATAAAATAAATCACTACATGGGCTAATAAATCACTGATTCTATGCCATTAGCTCAATTCATATTTTGGCGGAATTTTATAAAGTCTGCAAAGCTGAAATCTTCACTTTCTTGTCATCTGCATTACCGATGGCTCCGATACCACATACTGAAAATCAAATCAACTCATAAAATACATAAAAAAAAAACATAATAAACCAGACACCAAATAATGGCGGAAAAGGCTTCAGCCTCACGACTTCCTCACATATTTTCTCATTATTAAAAGAATGTAATTTTACAATTAAATAGATGAGGAGACATTGTCTCAAGATAGTACATGCTATCTTGAAAACCTTGTTGAGATAATTTCTCAACCAAACACACACCAATATAGGAGCTACCTAAACTAACTCCTATCTTAGAGGAACAACCCAAGAGTTAGGCACAAATTCCTAACTTGTAATATTTAATTTATTTATGGATTTATTATTGTTTTGTGAGAGAGGCTAACGCTTTTTACCTTTAGAAGCATTATCTGTAGGATTGGCTTGAACGACATTAACTTATACAGGTTTACCAAAATTTGAAGTGGAATGAGAAGCAACATTATTGGAAGAAGCAAACTTTGGCTTCCCAGAGTTTGAAGAAGAAGAATTCTAAGAAGTATGAGACACGAAACCAATAATACCATCGACGAATGGAGTCGCTGGTGGTTTAGAAGTTCCAGGTCGGGGAGCATCAGGCAAGATATCATATAATGCACCAAACTGAGAGTACACAAGATCAAGGTATTGGGCGTAAGAAATGGCTTGTTCCTCAGTTACACATGCCCCCATAGCTATGTCTTTAGCAATCTGATTGACAAAGGAGGTGGTGAACCAATTGAGTCAGAAGCTGATCAGGAATTTCAAATTTGATCATGCGAAGATGACGCGCCATTCATGAATATGATTTGAGATATGAGTAGCTCGGTCTTGTTTTAATGATGTGAGGAGGTGTGTCCCAGTCTCATAGCGGACTGGTAACTGAAAATGCATGAGGAATGCCATGGTTAAAGAATTGAAGTCTTGGAAGACGCCATAAGATAGCTCTATGTACCACTTTGCAGCAGTACCAGTAAGAGTTCGCTGGAAAAGATGGAGTCGAATAGAATCTTCAAACCAAGAGTTAGAGGAACACCACAAATGGTAAGTCATAACATGTGCTTGGGAGTATTCACCAGAATTGCCCTAAAATTTAGGACAATCACCAGGAATCTTGGTCGGAACCGGAGGCTAATACAGGTTATGAAGAATGGGATCGTTCATTAACTTTGACGCATCAGGTAATTCCAACGTAGCAAGAAATGGTAATTGAGTGTTGAAAGTCATTAGAGGTCTTTGATAAGGACCCATGTGTACATTCCACCCACTCCAAGCAGGATTCTGTCCCCATACATTCTGTCCCAGAGGATTCAGATCATAGGGGTTAGAAGTAGGATAATTCGGTTGAGACTGGGGTTGAGGACTAGAATACTGAGTTGGAGTATACCATTGAGGTCCCTGTTGAGCGGCATATGGAGTCTGTTGTGGAATGTAAGAATGGCTTTGAGATTGATGATATACAGGTTGATTTTGAGGGTAAGAAACCTGGGGCGCACTATATACCGGTTGATATGAACCTTGAGGGTAATAAGCACCTTGCGGTTGAGCAGGCAGACCCGGCTGAGTAGGTTGAGCAAGCTACTGAGCGGGTAAACTTAGATGACTATAGACGGGTAGAACTGGCTGTTGAAATGATGGAACCGACTGAGGAGCAGGTTGAATCGGTTGCTGAGCTGGTTGAACCGAGTACTAAGGGCCAACGGGTTGGCCTTGTGGGAAAGGTAGGCCCGATGGTTGCGATGGACCAGGTTGTCCCTGATAACCAGGTTGACCCAGAGGAGGAGCGTAGGGTTTTCCTTGTGGTACAAAGTTTTGGCCATATGAAACGTGTGGCGACGGTTGTGGTGCCAGAGGTTGTCCCTCTAGCGGATAGTTTTTCCCCCCAGGAGCATAAGATGGCCCTAGTTGATTCTAAGGCTGACTAGACAGACCGTAGGGTTGACCATGTTGGACCAAAGGTTGACCTTGTGAAGGTTTAACTTGTGGACCGTATGGTTGTCCCTGTGGACTAGAGGCAGGGCCCTGCTGAGCTAAAGGTTTTCCCAATGAGGGTTGTCCTTGAAAGCCAAAGGGTTGCATAAGTAAGGTAGGTCCAAGATGAGAAACGGTCTGATAAGGATCATAAACAGCTTGATGAGGATCAATAGGAGGCAAATAAACAAGATTACCGTACACATCATAATGATGCGGGAATGAATAAACAGGATTACCAACAACATCATAATGATGGAATCAAGGATTACTAGGAGCTTAGGGCGGCTGAGAACCCTGAGAGCTCTGTTGTTAAACAACCAACAGATAATCTTCAAAAGTAAGGCCGTCAGGAATCACACGAGTAGTAGAAATTGTACCAGAAGCAGATGGGGCCTCTGCAGCACTATATTGTGATCAACTAGGACTGGGATTAACAGGCCACGTAGGATTGAGAAAAATAGACCTGCGAGTGTGAAAATATCCTGACGACTGAGTGGTAACAACTGGTGTGGATGAAGCCACACAGACAATCGGTTGGACTGGAACAAATGTAAGAGTAACCAACGAACCAGGTGTCGAAGGTGATAGTCCTAATGAAGGGAGGATTGAACTCTAAGGAGGAGTTAATGTACTAGATTGCACTATGGAGGCAACACCAGAAATAATCTGACTCAAGGACCTATATCCAAGCGAAAGTGACACCGATGGTGTAGAAGACTAAGTAGAAACATGAGGGACATCATCCAGAAAAAGATGATATTCTCCTGTAGAAACATGCATTCCTTCACTACCAATAGGACTGGATGAATCCATGTCTGACTCTGCCGTAAGATCTTCGAAAATACTACGGGGATGAGAAGGCACAACAGCAGAAAAAAATGGTGAGCCCAACGTAAGAGGAGGAAAATCTCCTTCTTCCCCAAAACTAGACCAAGCACCAGAAGGAGGCCAATTGAATTCAACTGGCTCTTCAAGAGGAGATCAAGTAGCAAGAGGTAGGACAAATGGGAGAATAAGCTGTGAAAACTTGGTAGACCTAGTGGACTAAGGGGTTTCAAAAGAAACGTCTAGGAAAGAACTACCACTAGGAGGCAGTGAGGACGACGAAACTGGTAGTTCCGCCACCATGACTGTATATAAAATCAGAAAGGAAAAAAGATAACCAATTGAAGGCTCCAAGATCAAAACTAAGGAAAAACAACAGGCCAAGTAATAAAACTTTTAACGGGCATGTGATTGTAGGTGATTAATTTAATGACAGTGAAACCATATTTTGTTGTTTCATATTTTAAGAGTCAATAAATAGTCAAAGATGACTCTAGTCACTTTCAATTTTAAACGAGCGTGAAAGGACAAGTGCTTGACAATCTCTTCTCTTTTTTAAAGAGTCATGAAAATATCAAAATGACTAGTCTGGTACTCTAAGCAAGAGGGTATACCATGTTTCCATGAACTTCCATATACACCTTGGTGATCAAATGAAAGAGAAATGACCAAGGACATGACGTGTGTGCAAGTAATCTCCCTAAATGTTGTGTTCCGTGTATCACGGTTACAAGGCAGCAGACTTGGCTTCCTATGGATAAAAGGATTGCAACCTAAAGGGGTCTCCCTTTATATACTTGACGGTATGAGGAGCACAAGTCTGTACTAGCGCTATCTAAGGCCAGAAGGCAAACTACAGCTACTAGGTTTTAAGACGCCAAAACACTTCTCTAGCCTAGACCACTAAAAATGTTTCCTTAGGTTTCAATGTTTCCTTAGGTTAATTAAATGAATTTTAAAGTTGATCTTGGATTATGTTTTAGTTTTAAGGCCTTATCGAATTTGGATCTAAAATTTCCTAAATGCAAGTTATATGCAAATGAACATCATTTCTGATTCAATGAATGCTAGTTATGAGAAGGATAGAGATCTTTCAAACAAAAGAAAGCAATGAAAATATGCAAAGAAATCCACTAATGCATCTAACACAATCAAATGAAAATGAAACTCTTTCCTAAACTATCAAACGCTAGTTATGCAAAAGAATATTTCAATTTCGATGCGAAGAAAGAATGCAAAATATTAATTTTTTTTTTTAAATTTTCAATGAAAATAAGTACACGATGCACTAATTACATGAAAAATGAAAACAAACACTATCTTGAGTATTGTGTAAGAATCGAAATTGAATGACTCAATCAAATGCAAAGCAAACACAAGAAAGAACTCAAACAAATGCTGCAATCTTCCAAATCAAAAGAAAGTTTTCAAAACGACCCAAAACAAGCAATGTAATCTATGCTTGGAGCAAGAAGGAGAAAAATCAATCGAGAAACAAAATGATCCTTCAATCAAAGCAATCACTCAAAAAGATCAAGAAAACTAAGTGCAATCGACCCAAGAATGAGACTGACAATAATCAAAACGACTTGATTTCCAAACAGAAGGCTCATTGCACCAATACACTTAAAAACCCTAAGGCCTTAATTTACACTGATAATAGGATGGACAAAATAATGAGAAAATCAAGTCGACAACTATCAAAACAGTCACAAAGGCATAATTACACATAAAAATTAACCCAAAAGCAAGCATAATTGACCAAAAGACTCATTAAAGAGGTCAAAACAAATCCTACAGGATTCAGCGCGACTGTAAGGTTTTAATCCACGCCAAACATGGGTTGGCGCGACTGCAACAAAAGCAACCTGCACCAATTGGTGCGACTATTCAGATGAAAAGCACGTCAAGCCGGATAACTATGGAAAAAAGAGAAAAAACAAAATTTAATGAGTAGAGGTCAATATTGAAACTCTGGAGCTGAACAGAGGATATAAACTAAGCAAGCAAACCAGAAAAAGATTGAAAAGAAAATCAATGATATAAATTGACCCAACAAGATGAAACGACAAACTCACACTGATCCCTAGTGGAGTCGCCAATTTGTTAAGTAGGTAAATCCTCTCTGTGGATAGAGACGATCCCTATAGCCTTAGAGTGGGTCTAGAAACAAAGAGACATGCTACAGTGTTGATTCCTAATTACAAAATGAAAAGAGGAAACGGTAGATCGACCTACCTAGAATCCAACGCTGTCGTCGTGGCTGTAGTGGTGGTGGCCTCTCACTCCTGCCTTGGCAAGTCACAATCCTTCCGCAATCATGCTTGGATACCTGCACATAGAACAACAAAAAAGAACAGCATACGACATAGTAATTTCATTCATAACTAATAGCCAGTCAAAGAGGGCTAAGCATATTTCATTAAACATATAACATAATACAAAATGGGAACCAAACAATAGTCATGTATATGTATTGATAGAAGGAAGAGTTACAACCAATGCTTTGACGTCACAGTCTCCTTCAGCAGGGTTCAGCTAAAGTGCGTCTTAGATGCTCGTTAGGGAATTCAGATGGGATGAAGGCATGGACTCAAGCTCTCTCAACATAATTCCTTATTATTCTATCTCTTCAATAGTTCAGCTATAGTATGTTCAATTCTCCAAGTTCAACTAGCTTATGCAAAGAGAGATAGCTTATTTTTGTAGAGGAAAAGGAGGAGGTTAAGATCACTACAAAGGTGGGAGGGAGGCCTATCCTTTAGGGAGTTCCCATAAGAGGTGGAAACCATAAACTAAAGGAGGGAGTCTATGGTTTATTCAGTTCAAGCACTCCCAATGACTCATCCTCGAAGTTGTTAGAGTGGAATCTCCACCTCTATTTTTAAAAAACATTCCATAAATAGCTCGGCGTGGGTGGCTAACTGAGATAGGGCGCCAGCTGGCATGAGGCCCAGTGTTAATCTTTCTCTTCGGCGCGAGGGCATAACTGACTACTCGCGCCAAGGAAAAAACAAGTGTTTTTGAGTTTCTGCTCAAGGAATTGTCAACAAAAGGAATATTACTCTCATGTAAAGGGATAAAATGATGGTCTTTGCAAGGCATGACACTGCTTATTGATCACGGAAATGAACCTCCAATGGCGAGATGGGGATTGCAGGGACAATGACAAAATGTTATGTAACAAATGTAGAACCTCCATGAGGTGAGGGAATTTATGTTGAACCTGGTCCCTAGTGAACCACTTTCCTTGGTGAAGAAATTGTCCTGATTTGACAAATTGATATAGTTGGATCCTCTGTTGGCGAGTGTTCTTGATTTGTAGGTCCATGATCCAATCGGTTGTGGCATGTTCCATGCAGTTTGGATTTAAATCTGTTGGTGTGATTTTTTCTACAATGTCGGATGTGTCTAGTAATGGTGGAAAGTATGGCCAAAGGCGATCCACATTAAACACTGGGTGCAGGCCAAGGAAAGGTGGAATGTTGAGCTTGAAGGAACTATCCTTTGAAACCTTGGTGATGGTGTACGACCCATATTAGAGCAGACAAAGCTTGTGGTGGGGCCCAATGAGGTGCTCCTTCTGCAAATGTGGCCAAACATTGTCGCCCACATGGAACTTATGTGGCACCTGATGTTCATCATGTCACTGCTTATAATTAGCATTGGCTTTGTCCAATATGTCATGGACCTTTTAATCTCTTAGAGAAATCTTGATTGTTAGGGAAAAAATCTAAGGTAACCTCAAACCTCTTTGAGGTTGAAAGCTGACCCTTCAACCTGAAGAGGGATCTCTACTTAAACTCAACTACACTAATTCATTGTAGTAGTAGGTTTGCACATTTAAGTTCTATGGACATATTTATCTAAGAAATGATGAAATTTGGTTTGCCTATGTGGAAAATACACCATTTGGCATGGAATCTAACCCTATCAGGTGATGTTACATATTTGATGAGCAAAACACAAAAGCAAGGTACCAATAATTCCTTTGACAATTTAAGGAATTGAGAGGGAAAATGAAAGAAATTTGATTAAAGTTAAATGAAACAACAATTACTAATGTCAGAGAAGTAGAAAAACACGAGCATAAATGAATCCCAATCTCACACATTCATCTTTCCATACATGTAGAAAGTTTTAAAACAAAGAATTCAAATAGAAAACTACGACACAAGAATTTCTGCAAGTGCTCATGAAAAATTGTATATATTTAAGATCTACTAAAATATTACACAAGGATGCTATGTTTAAATATAAACACCAACCTTTTTTCCTTCGACATTTCTTGCTTATATAAACATTACAACAACTAATCATAGAATTATAATTGAAACTTTAATTACAGTAATCCAAAATAGTAATGAAAATCTTGTAAGTACATGCATGTGAAAGATATCTTCTAAATACATCAAGTCTTTCCAAAAATAAAAACTACTTGTTGAAAATCATGCTAAAAATTAGGCTGAAAAATATGTATCATCATAATGTCTCTCTCACTGGTAGAACAGGTTCCTCCCTACAAAAATAGGTCCCTCACTGCAAAATAGGTCTAGTCACCCCCTAAAACTATTGTTCTATTTGAGCTCCTTTTTTCTCGGGTTTGTTCTAATCACTGATACTGTTGTTTTCAGTCGTTATCTTCCTGAGTTGATAGTTTTGCTAACAGACATACTGTCAATTCTTTTCAAAATTTGTTTCTCTTAAAAAATGTGTTGATAATGGAAATTTCAGTGCCTTTCTGCAAAAATCACTGACAACCAGAATTTCAACTCTCTTGTGCACTTCTTTGTATAAAATGTTGATAGGAACATTATCAGCGATATGGAAAAAATATTCTTTTTATCACTAAATAATCAAAACTCAAAATTTCCCTTAGATTTTTAGGTGAGGGTGTTGGCTTCCTTTAGGATAACATCTACCTTTTCAATTATTTGCCTCTTACTTTGCCTGGTTTCCATAGGGCCTTTTTCTTTGGTTGCTTTAGTTTTTTATGACCTACAGTTTTTCCTCTGTTTATTATGAGGTCCTTCAATGGTACTTTTTCCACATCAATTGCCTCTTTGGAAAGGTCTGGATTTCTTTTCAGTTTTATCTTAAACCTCAGCTTGTTTGTAGGCCTAGTATGAGGTCTCCTTCCTTCCTTAAATATTTTAGAAAGTGTAGGTTCTTCTTCAGCTGGGGGTTTAGCTTGGGCTTCAACTTCAAGCTCTTTTCCTTTAATGATTTCTGGTGAATGGGTTTCTGCATGGGATTTTTCCATGAGTGATTTCTCAGCGTGAGGGGAACTGATAACAAAGAGCAGGTTTTTAGTGGAAGCAAGTTCTGTATTTTTTAGCCTAGCACTTCTCCTAGCATAAAATTTAGGGATTTTAGGACAAGAAGAAGATGAGGGAATGCATGTCTCTTTTATTCTAGGGTTTGGCTAAGTGGAGGCTCTTGCATGAATTTTCCTACCCTATTTGGTGCCTTTATTCCTCTCTCTTCCAACGTTAGGAGGTTGAGGTTGAAAACCTCCCCAAAATAAGAAATGGCTCCAGGTTCTTCCTGCCTTGGCCAATTTATTTTCAATTAATAGTTTGATTAGGGATTAATGATAAACAAAGTGATGAGAAGGGTTTTCCTTGGCTCAAAAAGGAGAGGCCATGTGTTTCAAACTCTCCAACAAATAAAAACAAACATTAATTTAGACTTGACCAACTAAATGAGCTAAGAAGTGAAAATGGTAAAGGTTTAATTGATCGAAACGATCTTCACAAGTGAGATAGGACTAGGTTATCCTCAACAAACAATTCTACTTATCTTCCAACCGAGATCGCTGAACCCCTAACTTCCAATTTTGGCCTTTGAAATCTATCTTTAGGGAAAATGGCCCATCAATCCCTGCTAGAACATGACTCCTGAACACTCTTTCTTTGTATGAAGGCAAAGTTGTGGCCTCTGCAATCAACTCCTCAATGAATGGAAAATAAAGTTTTCCTATTTCCACCTGGTGACCATTGAACCCCTGAGCGAATGCCTGAGCCACAACATCATGGTAATTGGTGCATCGATGGAAACATTCATGCCACCCTGCTCATTGAAACTTTTGTTGGATGTCGAGATATATCTCCAGAAGGTTGGGCACTTTTGGCTCGGCTCGGTTGGCTTTGACGCTTTTCCTCATTTGCTGTAAAATCTAGCGGAAATACACAAAGGTTTTACTGGGATTTAATCTTGGATTATTGTTAACAAACCTACGCAAACGATATTTTCTAGGAGTTACAAAAATCACAAACGATAACACGAAACTAACTATACGGGTAAATGTTTTGACAACTGGTAAATGATATAACAATCGGGTAAATGATTTAACAGTCATCCATGTCTTATCGTTGAATGATTAATTGACAATTGCATACCTGGTGGCGCCGTAAAAAATTCACTCAACATGTACCTCCCACCTTGTGATGCAGGAGCATCAGATTCAAAAATACTTTGTATTTATTAAAACTTAGAGGTGTTTAAGTTTTTAGAAAGAGCTATATTTTTATAAATAATTTGAGTGGGTTTTATGTATTTTTAATTAAATATTGTAAATAATTCTCAAATGTGAGAATTTGGTCAGTTCAGGATGTAAAGGGATGAGAGATTTTAATTTAGAAATTAGTTTCATAAATTTTGGGTGAGAGAGGATCCTTAGGGATTCAAGAGTGATTTTAGGATTTGTTGAGATATTTGGGGGTTTGTTGAGTGATTAAAGGAATGAGAACCAAAATTGGTTCAATTAAATTTGTATAAATTGATATGCCTCAAAGGAAAAGACAGTAGGAGAGATTAGAGTTCAGAATAGTGAAAGAGATTGTAAGCCTCCAGGCATTTGTAAGAGGGCCAGTGATTGAAAAACAGGCCATGAAGAAATATTACTGTAAGTAAGTTAATTTTTATATAAAAGTGTTGGGTTTGAATTATGCACCTTAGTTGATTGATTATGTATGGTTGAAGTAATAGTTCTGCATACTATTGGAAATCTTGATGAAAATGTCGAGTAGGTTATAATTATGGTTTGACGGCAAAATAATAATGAGTTGCATATATAATTGTGAAAACACATGTATGGTGGTATATCAATCATGGTAAATATTGATTATGTAAGAGAGGAAGTGGATTTTTTTAACTCGTCTTTTGATACATTGAAGAAGAGCGCTGTTGGTGGATATGTAGCACAGTGAACATTGTGAATCGAAGGCAAGAGGGCACAGGACTGTTGTTTTAAAACTCTGTTATTTATTTGGAATTCAATTAAATACAATTTTAATTGTTGTGTTCCAATAGCAGTGAAAGAGTTTGAATGAACAGCGTGGCAATTTGCAAAGCAAATTTGTGCAGCGATGGATCAAGCCTTAACGCAGAGAAAGCATTGAAATTATGTTGAGTAAATTGAAAGTCGAACTGGGCTATTCGAGTATGTACATGGATCGTTGTTGCAAACATGTGGAGGAATGTTATTTTGTTAGCACTCGGCTTTGAAATGAAATCTAAGTTTATGTGAATCGGTTGCCATAGCAAAAGTCTGTTTGCAGAAGCGTATGGAGAATGGAGATGTGATCGAACAGCAAAACGAATTGATAATGACCAGATGTATAATTAATGTGCGAAAGATCAAATGTGAGCAATGAACCAGTTAATACCTCAGTAAAGGAGTTGACAAGCGATGGAGGAGATTGCTGGCTGGAGTCCATTTTGAATATGGATGAAATTGAAAGCGGATTTAATCTTTAGCACAGAGATTGTTGACAAGCGATGGCATAAAAGGCATAAAACAGCATAGCACTGTAGTTGTTGTGCGTTCAAATTTCTCAAAGGTCCGAAGACTCCTGGAGTCAATTATACATCGAATATCTGTTCGATAACGTGGATGTATGGAAGCATTGTGCAGGCGCAATTGAAATTGAAGGGCGTTTATGGAGGTAAGTTCAATTGTGTTAAAACTGTTGCCATAAAGACGTGTAAATTTTTTGTGGTTCGATGAATTGAAATCGGTTTGAAAGGTCGAATAGTAGATAGAACTCGGAACCCTGCGTTGAAAAGGTGAATCTTGAATCAGCATTGAATTTTGTTCATTGTGAAACACTGTTGGATGAACTAAATCAGTGAAGGCAATTTGCATCGAGCTGGAAGCCCTGAAGAGTGAATGCGTTGGAAAGTCTAGGTATGAACCAGCGTTGTTTAAAAATTGAAATTTGTTTATTGAAGATGGATGTGTGAACTAATGATAAGCGTAGGCTAAAGACTGGCTATTCGTTTCAAAGGCTATATCATAAGTTTAGGGCTTATCATATATGGAGTCTATCATGATGTTGAATAGAATGGAAGGATCGAGCTAAATGGTGATGTTTGCCGTGAAGAGTTGATTTGATTAAAACAATGTCAAGTTTGTTTAAAAAAGGCAAGGGCGTACATAAGTAACGGAACTAAAGTTGAATTTTGGCATTTGGGCATTCATAAAGATTGGAGAGTTTTGTGAAGTTTTTAATTTGGGATTGTATTGAAGCTTGGGTTTAATCCCATGGAAAGTTGATTGTGGAGTGTATGGTTTCGTACCATTGTTTGAAGAAATTTTCATTCATGAAGGAACCTTTGTGTGAAGATTGTTGGGTTTATGATTTTAACCATATGTTTAAATGCTTCCGCATGTGAAAGTGTGTTTATAATTGCCAGAATGGGAAGTTTTGGAGCTTAATTATTGAGATGCATTTTTATATGCATAGTATGGGGAAGATTCTGGGTTTTGCAGGGTGAGCCTGCATCACCTTGGAACTGAACATGGAGCATTTAATACACATCATAGTTGTTGCTAACATGGTCAACGTATTTCAAAAAATCAAAATTTGAAATTCGTTTTGGCACTGAAAATATATTTATAAACTATAACTGAAATACTAACAATGCCATTGTCAATGCATTGTTCATAAAAATACTGATAATCCCCCCATCAACGATTTCCCTGTTTATTACAAATAAAATACTGACACTGAAAATGTCAACATTTTCCAAAAAAAAATTCAGAAATAGAGTAAAATGTGATAACAGATCTACTGGCGGATGTGTTGAATGCACTCAATGAAGTTCTTAGCCCTGTCAGCTTCGAATTAGACATGAGTCGAATCTACCTAAGGAGCTGCAACTAGTATGGCCACATCAATGGGACATAGTGGCTGGAATCCCAACCTCACCTGAAAGGGTTGTGGCCAGTTGAGCTATGGAGAACTTTGTTGTAGTTGTGTTGGACATAGGGAAGACTTACATCCCATGTGCATGGATGCTTCGAGTTTTACATGCACAAAATCTATACGATCATCCTGTTGACGACCTCTATTTGGCCATCAATTTGGGGGTGGAAAGTCATGGACTTAGTGAGCTTGGTATCCAGCATCAACTAGAGACTTGACCAAAATGTACTTAGGAACTTGTTGTCTCAACCTTAGTTGACAATGGACTATGGGATCCCAAAGTGTACCCACACTCATTCAAAGAAGAGCTTAACAGTGGCTTCTGCTGTGATACTCTTCTTGCAGGTCGCCATAATGGCCATCTTAGAGAATTTGTCGATGACCACAAAAACACAGTCATTTCCATGCTTAGTAGAAGGAAGGCCTGACATGTACCCATGGAGATGGATTACCAAGGTCGAATAGGAGTAGGAATAAGAGAATATAGGCCTCGCTTCTTAATGTTTAGTTTGGTAATGATGCAGGCAGTGCAGGATCCGATGTACTTCCCAAAATCTCGTCGAAGGTTTGGCCAATAAAAATACTTATGCAATACTGCCACTATTTTCTCTATCCCAAGATGTCTAGCGAACCGACTGTAGTGCACCTCCCAAATTATCTTAGCATGCTTGCTTGAAGGAACAAAAATGTGTCCCAAGTGGCATAGCAATGCATCCTAGAGGTGATAATTTGGAACTTTCTTTCCTTCCAGGAGTGTCTCGTATGTGTTTTCGAATTCTAGATCACTCTTATAAAGAGTCGAACACCCCGAAGTCTCATTCCCATAAGAGTCGAGCACAGTGGTCAACGCCATGACCAGTAGTCAGCTGAGGCAGTCTGCGACATTGTTGGTGATTCCCTTCTTGTACTTAATGTTCAAATGGAACCGTTTCAAGTATGTGGACCATTTCTGATGGCGATCGTTCTGCAACTTCCCTTGTGTCTGTATGAAATGCAGGGGTCGATGGTCTGAGTGGATGATCATTTCCTTCCCCAAAATGTAATCCTTCCACTATCGACAAGCCTAAACAATGGAATACATCTCTTCACCATAGGTGGGATACTTTCAGATTATGTCTTAAAGTGTCAATGTGATATGTCATTGGATGCCCTTGCTGAGTAAGAATTGCACCAATCGCATAGTCAAAGGCATATGTTTCAATCTCAAATGGTTGCTGCAAGTCTAGTAATGTGAGCACTAGTGCATAGCAAAGGTGATGATTCAACTCAGTAAATGTATTTTGTTGGGATTCAGACCAAAATAAATTTTTTGTCTCTCCTCCCTTGGTGATTTGACTCAAAGGCCAAGTGATATGAGAGAATCCCAATACAAACCTGTGGTATAAGTTGGCAAGACCCAAATTTTTATGAAGCTCTATGAGAGTGGTTTGGTTTTTCCAATCCCGAATGAATTTTACCTTGGTTGGGTCCACATGTACACCCCGTTCATCAATTATGTACCCCATATATTGAACTTGGGTCATACCAAAAGTGGATTTCTCCAAATTGGCACAGAACTTGTGTTGTCGCACGGTTTAGAGGACCTGTCGAATATGGTGGAGGTGCTCTTCCCAACTCTAGTTGAAGTTCAGGATGTCATCCAAATATGCCACCATGAATGAGTTGGTGAAGGGTTGCAAGATATCATCCATCAGCCTCATGAAGGTTGCGGGGGCATTCATCAACCCAAAAGGCATGACCAACCATTCAAAAAACTTGTGCCTTGGACTTGAAGGCAGTCTTCCACACATCGTAGGGTTCAATTGGTACCTAGTGATAGTCGGATCTTAAGTCAATATTGCTAAAATATTCCCCCCCTTGATTTGGTCCAGAAGGTCATCGATATGTGGGATTGGTTACCTAATCCGAACAATGATATTGTTCAGCGCCTGATAGTCAATACATAGTCTCAACATATCATCCTTCTTCTATACCAACACGATCGGGCTCCCATAGGGTGATGAAATTGGCCTTATGTGCCCTTTCTGCAATAGCTCCTAAATATGCCTTTTGATTTCATCATTCTCCAGAACATAGTGTCGATAGATCGGGCCATTGGGTAGTGACGAGCCCAGGGTTAAATTGATGGAGTGCTTGACTTGACATTGTAGAGGTACCCCTGTGGGTGAGGTGAATATGTCCCTGTACTCCTCCATGATCTTGTCCATATACTGCTACTACATGGGGGATCCCTCTTTGAAGGTCGTGGCCACAATCTTCTTCTTTCCCTAGAATCATAAGGAAAAAAATTTCCTGGCTTGGGAAACAATATTACTACATTGCTTTATAGTGATGAAAGAGATGGTGGTAGGTGGTGCTACCTCAGGTATCTTGTACAACTTATTTCCAAAAGTAATAATAATAGTGTGAGGCCTAGACTCATACACAACATCTCACTTCCACAAGTATGGTTGGCCTAAGAATACATCACAAAATTCATTAATAGAAACATCACGTAGTACCTCATATGGGAAGGGCTTGATGATGTATGGAAGACGACACTGCTAGCTAACACAAAGATCTCGTATTTGGTGAAGGCACCCGATGGTGTATGGTTGCGGGTGTGTTGTGGTTGGTAGGCCAAGCTGCTTCACGACCTCTACTAAAATGAGGTTCTTTTGGCTCCCACCGTTGACAATGAACTGCAGCGGAGAACCCTTCATCCACATTTGGGAATGGAAGTGGCGCTCCCCCTCCTCTGGATTTTCAGGCTCATCCTTCTAGATATTAGTGGTGGCAACAATGTCACTAGGCTCTGCATCAACAATATTCTTCCCTTTTTCATTCCCCTTGTCAGGTTCTAACTCAGAGTCAGAAAATGCATCTGATTCGGAAGCCTTCAGCTCGGGCACCAGTGACTGTTTGGCGCGACACTCAATTGTGTTGTGAGTGGGGCTATTATGGAACTCACACCACTTTCCCGTGTCATTATTTGTCTTCATGGTGTTTTTATTTTCTTGCGGCTTCAACAGGTTGTCCTGGGTCAGCTAGCCTTATATTTTTCCTTTTTTCTACGGTTTGGGGGAACCTTTCCCTTGCTTCACATTTGCAAATCCATAGTCTCACTTCTTATATTTATATTTTTGCTCGATCTTGGCAACATATCGATATGCTACACCAAACGAGGAGATGTTGAGGAACTCCATTTCCTCCTGAATGTATTTGTGAAAACAACTATGGTACTTGAGCACCAAATGTTTCTTCGAATCTTTGATACCCAACTTTGTGTGCAGGGTATGGAACAAATTCAATAGCTCATGCACATCTTGATCCCTTTGTTTCCGTAGCATGGTCCATTGTATGTACTTGTCCTCATAGCTCCCCATGGGGTAATATTTTTCCTTGATGTCATCTCAGAAAGAATTCCAAGTGGGCGCGGCTAACAATAATGAGGGTTATCTCTCGTCCCTTTGTTCACAATAGGTTTCCCACCAGTTCTTGACATGGGGGGTGGCTTTGAGGAATGCAAAAGTAATATTTTCCCTATTGGAAAAATCATGAATTGAAAAATATCCTTCCAATATATTTAACCATCTGTATATGGTGTCTTCATCTATATGTCCTTAAATATGGGAATGTAAAATTTGACTTGTACCTTGAAGGGAGTGGCACCTCCAAAGTGGCTGCCAGAAGAAGATGCGTCGTCTGTGGGCATTCGCCGAAGGATCTGGGAAAAGTTGTCCATCATCGCATTCCTCTGTCGCTCAAGGGATTCTTCAAGAAATATTTTGAAAGGATCTCTTACTCCCTCATCTTTCTTTTCTTCTGCCATGGGAGGCTGTCGATGTTTGTGAGTTTGGTCTTGCAAAGGTTCAACCAGTTTGAGCCCTAACTCCTTATACCCTGACCTTGTTGAGGACATGCAAATAAAAACAAATAAAGATCAAACCACTCTGATACCACTAATCCAAACTTAAAAGAACGCAAAATAATACATATATAACCATAAATACGGATATGCAACATAAATAACACTTCATTTAATTAATATCAAATAACTGAAACATGCCTATAGACAGAATAGAAATACTAGCTTGGGCGATGGTAGCCTATCTCTAAGAAGAGATGTGGCAGCTACATGCCTCTAAACTATGTTACAGTGAGGCTCAAGGGCCTTTTTATTATTGAACAACAAGAGAAAACCCTAAACAACCAAAATCCTAACCTCAGGAGATGGAACGCCAAGAGTTTGTGGGCCCCGTTGGGGTTAGTTGGGCAGCCAACTTCCCAAGGTCATAACTTGGTCATATTATCTTTGTTTCGTGCGTATGATACCTCATTGGAAATATATCTCTGAGTGTTATAGTATTTTCCACATGCCCTTTCCTATGGCTATGGGCTTGTAGTGGACCTTAAAAAAACCCCGTTTAGGGGGTCAAAACTGCTCCGGAAGTTCACGACCCAAAAATCTGCTAAAAATAGTAAATGTTGCTATAAACAAGGAAATTGATAAACTGAATGAAGGTCTAGGTGGAATAGGCGAGTGGCCATCAATATCCACCTGGATCAGATGACTTGGTCTAGCAAAATTCATATCCTTCAATATTTTAGTAAAACCAACAATTTCATGCTATAAGCCAATAATAGTAGCATCACTCGAAGTAGAACCTACCCTATGGTCATGAGGATATCCCACCATTCCCTTGATTTTCATAGCCTGCACCAATGCATATTTTATAGTGTCAATATTATATTGTGTTAGGGGAATTCTTGCCAGCGATAACAATGCCTTGATGAACCAATCCTTTTGGTGATGTGGATGAATAAAACAAGTCAATTTCCCAACTACATATTTAAACCGCTGCATATGTTCCCGTGTAGTTTCCCCCTCGTGTTGTTTAATATCCCATAATTCAGCTAAGCCCTGCTGCTTAGTTTGAGGTAATTTGTGCTCCTTAATGGATTCTTGTTTAACTAAATACAAATTTTGATTTTGATTTACATATGACAAATTAACGAACCACCAGAGAACTTTATCCCTCAAAGTGGTCTCAAACTCAATTATTTTAGAATCATCTAGGGTTTGTCTAGCCCTCCAAATAAGTTCACATAGGTACCAATGTTGTTATGCATCTTGATCTCCTCGCCCTAAAAACTCAACATATTGAGTAAACGATCCCACCATGTTCCCATCCATTGATATACCATGACCAGGTGGAACTAAAATAAAGCCTCACAAGCCAGGTTGCAAAAAATTTGTAGAATGTGACTAAGTACTACTACCACAACTACAATCTACATACACTTTATAGAATTTCTAAAATTTCAACATTTTAACTAACTTTGAAATTAAATTGATAGTATTTTGATAAAGTACCAGGGGAAGGTTAGGGAGAGAGCTAACCACACTACTGATTTGGAGTCTGCCACTTGTGGGGAAGCAATCATCCTCTTAAAATAACCTCCTCATAACGAAGTGCATTTCCTCATCCATAGGAATATTCAGATTAGTCATCATGATCGTCTGTCTGGGCATTTATGGTGTTTAGATTTCCTCTGATTTTTGGTGGGCTCCACTATCCCTATTATGATTTCCTATCTCATCCCTTCTATATCCTCATATTGCGCTAGAATTCGACCCTTCACCTATTGTCTAATTTTCCAACTCTAGGTTTCCCATTCCTCCTATCCGCAACCTCGAACTACTTAACACTTAACCTATCTACTGCAATTATCTTCATTTTCTCCTAATATCACTCAACTTCCGCTTCCTCCATTCATCATGTATCCACTCCCTTCTATGTGATCTAAAGTCCCATTCTTTCCCAACTCCTCCCCATCCGTTGCAACTTCCTCTCATATTCCACGATTAGCCAACATCTCTCCCATGAACCCTATCCCCAGTATAAGGGTTTCACGCTACCATATTGGATTGTTGGAACAACAAAATCCTCTCTTCCACCATAAGAACTTTAATCCATAGAGGAATTTCTTTTAGTGATCTACATCTCAAACCACACTTGAACATTACTTCAACCTTAAAGAATCGCTGGTGATTCTATGAAAAAAACTCAATAATATAACCTTCCAACATGGCTTGCACCCAAAAGTCAATGACCCTTGTTATTTCATTATCGAGCCGATGTAAGCAACCAAGTTGGTTGTGGTCTGGGTTCTGGAAAATTTCCCAACACTCCCAGTTCCCAAGGTATGCTTTTGTCTACTCAATCAATGGTACAATTCTTCGGGAAATTTGAAACAAAAGATTTTATATTGATCACATGGAGGCTCTATGAAAAGGATATACCAAATCTAGGTTTTTCTGCTGCAACACAATGTGTTGATGAACAAATATATCAAAATTCTCTTCCCATCATTCCCAAATACTATTCTTGAGAATCCTTGTCACCATTATCCAAAAATCCCAATTAATATTCAGGTCCTGGTAACATAACCATTTGTTGGCGAAATTTTTTCATGTATTGACCTAGGGTTTGACCACAAGGTGCCAACAAAAGGTTTGCGGTAGTATAGCATGTCGCCAACATTTTGAATCTTTCGCAAGAGAAGAAGGTCTCACTCGAGGCATGTTTATACTATCAAGTGAGGTGTTGGGGTTTTAGAAAGTGATAGGATTCACTCCTTTAATTAAAATACACATTAACAATGTAAACACATATAAATCTTCAAAATAACCTCTTGCACAAGAGCAGATAAATACATAATAGGGAATTTAATAGAAAGGTTTAATTTTTTTTAAAGGAGTCATACAAGACATTCACATTCATTCATAGACATGTGAATTGGATCCCCACAACAATCTCCTTTTATGTTGTACCAAGAGAAACTCAAACATTACATCACATATCCACAAGGACTCTGCATGATCTTTCATAACTCCATTCGAAATCTCATTACAATTCATAATTACAAAAGAATTATAACAAAATTATTTGCAGAGGATATGGTCTCATTCTAGCAATAGCATCATAACGCCCCTTCTCTTCATCTCTCCTCTCGTTGTTTGATCTGTGCAGCTATATATAGATTTCAACCTCTTAGATCTTGTCTGTGCTCGCTTGATAAACTCTAACATAACCAACTTGACGAGATCTATTTGCTTGGTCCACTTTTGTTTAATCTTTTTAATCTTAGCATTCCGATCCTTCTTCGACAGTCTTGACGAGTTCAAATGTAATTGTTCACTTTCATTACTTGTCACTTTCTTCTTTCTGTTGCCACTTTCCAACCTGTTGCTTTTCCACTTGCGCTTCTTATTTCCACAACAATTTTTTTCTATAAAAATGAATCAAATTTGATCACAAAATCAAAAGACCCAACACTCCAATTTTTTTATTTTGACTATATAAATTGCAATTTTCCATTATAAAAATTGCAATAAGAAGGTCACACTCTTCCCTATAAAAGTCTTAGAGCTCATGGTTGCATTTATGCAAATTTTTAATCTTAGCATTCCAATCCTTTTTCCATGGTCTTGACCAGTTCTAACTTAATTGTTCACTTTCATTACTTGTCACTTTCTTCTTTTTGTTGCTACTTTCTAACCTATTGCTTTTCCACTTGCTCTTCTTATTTCCACAATAATTTTTTGTGTAAAAATTAATCAAATTTGATGACAAAATCAAAATATCCAACACTCCCATTTTTTTAATTTTTTTTTACTATATAAATTGCAATTTTCCATTTTCCATTATAAAACTTACAATTAGAAGGTCACACTCTTCCCTATAAAAGTCTTCGAGCTCATGGTTGCATTGTTGCATTTATACCTCACAAAGAAACCCCATAAATTAATAAGCCAAACTACGAAATTAAAATTAAACTTGAAACTGATCAGCCTTTTTATTCAATCTTCAGGCATGGACACGATCTTCAAGTATGTTGGTGGAGAGGCCGAGCAGGATGACCGTGAACATGAAGCTAGCCATTACATAGTGATGAAGCATCCCAGACACATTAATCGGTTTCAGATTCCATGAATCAAATCAAGGGGGGTAAAAAATGGCCTCAAAGCAAAGGGATCGCAGAGCTTTCCATGTTGTTGAAACCCTACCAGCAGAAGCAAGATCTTCTCACGAATCCGGGGCCTATCATTCTTAAAGACGCTGCTTGCAGTGAAAAAGAGTCCAAGAAAGCAGAGCATCTCCAGTGTTGCAGAGAAGGGAGATGTATCTTCTCGTTCTTGCATAACAGATAATGTTACTACACGCTTTTGTATAGTCGTACGGAGTTACCTTCTTTAGGTTTTCGTAGATTATTTTGTTTGATTTATATGGATGTTTAGGACTTCACTCACTAATTATCAAAGGCACTGGTCTGAAAGTCGCGACTATCAATTTTCTGAATCTTTACGGAGTAGCATTTTAGGAACGAGTTGAGCTGGTTGAAATACGACCACTCAAGCAGATAAAAACTCTATTTTTTTCTTCAGTTTTGATTCTCATTTGGACTCAATTGAATTCATAGCTCTCCATCTGTTTGTTTGTGCTTGTGCATGGTGTGTCAGAGGAAGGGATTTTTTGTATTGGTGCACAGGGGTGAATGTTGAACAAACATATCTTTCTCCTTTGACCATCTATGTGATTAATAATTATAAATGAAAAATATGCATCCCCGTCCTTTTATCTATATAACATCACCCAAGAGTTTTCCGGAGTTGTTATATGGAGAGGAGTTATAACTTGTGGCTATGGGAGTATCTTGGTTCCTCTGCCATCTTGGGTAGAAACCAGGTAGCTGCTACTGACTAAACCTGCAACTGCCCAATATCATCAAAGGATAAACTTTTCTCTAAAGAAGCTAACAAGCTAATGATGCAACATATAGTCAAATATGTCTGTTGATAGTCTTGATAAGTTGGCCAAGGATTGTCCTGCTCTCAACCAACTGTTGATGGTAACGTGCAAATGTCACCTAGATCTAGGAGTATCTGAAGTAGACACTTTGTTTTGCTTGGTGTATTGTGAGATGGTTCTTCCTAAAGAGAAATGTCTCACAAATCAAAGGATGTCTCACAGATCAAAGGGTATCTTGAAGTAGGGGCTCTAATAGGTCTCTTATAGGTTTCTCTGGAACTGTCTTAATGCTTGATCTATTTTGTAATAGCTCGTGTAAAATGAAAATGTCTCATATACATACGAGTATTCCCATGGTCCAAGATCTACATTTGTTCTATGACAGACATAGTTTGGTAGAAGTAATAAGATGATATTCTAGTGTCTTCTATATCCCGTCACAAATGTTTCTCTGGTATACATAGTTTCTATTTACTTTGATGTGTAGTTATACTCTGTGTTAACTTGGTGCATAACTCTTCCAAATGATATTTTTAAATCCCTTATGGTATTCGTTTGCATTTCAATATGTGCTGTTGACACATGAAATTATCTGGAGGTTACTAGGAATTTCAATCTTGATGGGGAAAAATAAATTTCTATATTATTGTGTTGCATGCGTATGTATATACCTCTAAAATGACAAAGCCCTTTTTATGTGATTCTTACCAACTGTTCAAAGTGCTGAAAAATTAGTGCATTGTTACACATGGTTTCTTTCCAGCAATATCATTGGAACAATTTAGGCATGACGTTGGAGGTCATTTTTATTGGCTTGAACTTATAGTTTATATTGCAGTTGCACATTTTTCAATTTATTTCTGATTACTGGAAAATCTTGTTTGGTTAGCATTTGCCAACTTCAGAAGGCATGGGCAATCCTTCAGGAATTAACACATACATGCAGCACATCACACAATTTAGTATGGGGAGCCTCAATCACCTATGTGGTTTGGCACACCATTTTCTCTTTTTATTGATATATTCAATTGTAGTTTTTCTAGTTTTTTTGAGCTGATGTTTTGCTTCTCACTTTTCAGTGCGTTCAGAAATCGAGCTTGCATACTTTTGGATCACAGACTCGTGTCCTCTCATAGCAAAAGAGGTTGTTGGCAGAACCTCATTTGAAGTCCAAAATTTGGCAGGTCCAATTGCTGCTGCAATTCAGTTTTAAAGTTCTCAGGTAAATACTAAAATCTTATCAATTTACCTCACATTATCATCACATGAGAAAAGATTGTGTTCCATGTTTTTATATTCATTCTTGTTATGATTCTTAAAATATGGATGGCAATTTACATTTCCCCCAAAATTCCAACGCCTTTAGAGTTCCATCAATTTTATGTGATCTTTATTGATTGCTTGGTAACAACAAAACTGGATGAAACATTCCTAGTTGCTTCTTGGATATGTCATTACATAACAATTGACAAAGATATTGAACTAGAGTAGAATGCAGTTGTACAAATAAAAATGTTCTTTAGTCAAAGTTCCTACAATGATGTCAAGGTTGTATAATTTAGTTTTAAGGTTAGCGATTACAAGTCCGCAGGCACCTAATATTTGTATACCTGCGTTTTTAACTTGGCAAGTAACTTACATTGGTTGATTTTATTGCTGTTTTTTTCCTTTTTCTTTTACATTTACAAATATTATTGGTATTTATGTTTATTGATTGGAGGAGTATTTTAAAATCAAGGCAGAAAATACCAGAAAGTTATGCAACATATTAAAAAAAGTACTAAGGAAGGAAATCATTTTCAAAATACTCGAATTAATCTATGGTTGGATAGTGAGTGCAATTTTTTTTTTCTTTTAAATTGAACACCATCTCTTTGTAATGTTTCATAACACATCCAATGCTGTAGCATTGCAACTTCTTCTTCCACCTCATGAATAGTCCCATCAACTGTTTAAACCATACAAAGGATGTCACATGGTAACATACTCTGGCAACATGCATGGACAGGTGACTCTTTTCGTCCCGTTGTTTGAATTTTCGTGATATGTCATGTGTAATTTGAATAGTATATATTCAACTGTTGCAACTCCTTGATGAATAACATTACATCAATAATTCAGTGTTCAAGCTGTCCACATCTATCGATGAATATAAGAAAACATGTATAAATGAATCATTAATGATACAGTGAGATGTAGATCTCTAATGATGAGCACGGGAAATTTTAAATCGAGGCATTCCTCTTTGTCTTGCAATGTTTTATTATTCTGTATACTCCTCACTAATCCAAATTTGAAGTTGCATTTATACGAGTCCAATTAATCAATCTAGATAATAAATCTATGCACTGAGATTTTAGTTATAAAGTTCAAGAGCATGGGTTATACGAGTGGAAGATTTTAACTGATTGAGTGAAATACAGTTATACAGTTTGGCCTTTTTCTCTCCTTGTAATTGGTAAACGTAAGACAATTTATAGTCTTTCAGAATTGAGCAGGTATTCTTTGATTGCAAGGACTTTTTGGCTTCGCGAACGAAATGCAGTTTATCGTTCCTCATATAAAGGGACAAAGCATGATCGTGCTCTTGATCGTTAACCTTTCTTCAAACTTGAACATTTGAAATATTCTCTCCTTTTTGGTGTCATAGATGACATATACGGAAAATTGGGGGTGTATCTATAGAGAGATTTAGAGGTGTATCTCACAAGAGTATCTATTAGGATCTATATATATATATATATATAGATTAAAGTTTGGCATTTTCAAGTTTATTGATTAAGTCACTTAATGTTACGTAGGCATTAACAACTTAAAACTTCTTGAATTTGAATTTGCATGTGGGTTAAAGACAAATTTACAAATTATTGCTTATGCAAGAAAAATGTGCAAAGAAACTTGTGTCCTTGGTGGACAAGCTCTTTACTTTTTTTTTTTCTTGGTTTAAGTGGAATATATATATATATATATATATATATATATATATATATATATTGATATTAATATTGATATTGATATTGATATTGATAGAGGATCTCATTTATGGGATCAATAAATGTGTTTTCTTTATAAAGAAGAACAAATTCAGTTATATGTCATCATAAAAATGATCATAGAACTTTTGTTCATGACCTACAACCAACTTTTTATTATAGTCATTTCAAACTTGTTGATGTGAAATGTAAATTTCATTTGATATATTTGTAGCTCTATTTCAATCAAACAAGTTGATGATTTCCTAGCTATTGTTTTATTAAATAGATTCCAAACAAGAAATGTTTTTGCACTCCTATGCAAAATTCATCATAAAGAAGATTAAATTTAGTTAAATGCCATCATAAAAAATGTTGGAATTTCTGATAATTCCAGAACAATAACTGAGAGAATAATGCTCTCCTTCTAACATAGAGAATAAAATTAATTTTCTTACTGCTGGAAAGAGATGGCATAAAATGCTTTCTATTTCATTAATAGAACTAAAAAATATTACAAAATGATAGATTTCTTCTTCACTGGAGGGATTCACAAAATATGATTAAGACTGCTACAGACGCAGTGCTCTTTGGTCTTCTTTGTCTCTAAAAAACGCACAAAACAGTGCTCTCTGGTCTTCACTGTGTTTTTCTTTGCCTGCGAGTTTACACAGCAATACAACGCCAAAAATTACATAAGCCTACGAGATTTTTCACTTTTTATATGGCGCGGCGAAATAAAAACATAAAACAAAGAACAAATAAAAATACACTGCTGAAACATAAACTTTAACCTAAAATTCTTTTGTGTGATGTACGAGTGGAGCCCACTTCGCAATCGGTGATCGACAGAACAAAAAACTTGGCGGAATGAACTTTGAACTTGCAATTTGCGATTTGCGATGTGCGATGGACCCCACGGCGGGGATCGCATCGGCACATCAGTGATGGAACAAGCGAAAATCATTGAACAAAGAAATTGCGATGTTGTGATTGCGATTGTGATCGCATCGCACCATCGGCATCAGCGGAAAACATAACCGGAATGAACTTTGCGATTGCGATGTGCAATTAGCGACATCGGCGATCGCATCGGCGGAAATCATATGTGGTAGGCGGAAAACACGTTTTGGATGTTGCGATTGCGATTGCAACAATCGCATCGCAAACATTACAATGAATCATAACATATGGCGGATGGCATTTGGAATTGGCAATTGCGATATGCGATCACATCGCAAAATTTCAATCGGCGATGACATTTCGGATGGCGGAACATACATTATCCCTTTTTGATTTGCGATTGCGATTGTGGTGGGATCACATCGCATCGGAACTTTTCCATATCAACAAGACACTTACAACTCTACTACTGTGATTTGCGATTGCGATCGGCAATGAAGTGGTGGGGACCACTATCACGTGTCTCATTGAAAACTTAAAAGGACTTTGTCGTTTAAACAAAACTTCTTCATGTTTTTGGTTGTTGAGGGCTTAAAATCTCGAAATGATTGTTTTAATTAAAACTCTGTTGTTGCGGGATTTTGAACCATGAAAGTCTTCATTTCTTCTGCAAATGCGGCTAAGCCCATACAAACATAAATTCTACGCAGTAATTGCATTGTTGCCCATCAACATTTAATTCCCATCTTTATGGTTTTCTCCATTCCTCTTGAATGCATGGTAGTGTACCTCAACCTTCTGCTTTCTTTAACCTCTTTGCTCTTGTTATACTGTTTCTCGCCTGAGGTACGTAGGTGACTTTAATATTTCAACACTCCACCTTAAAGTCAGCTGCTGGGTTATCAGTCATACCTAAGCATTTTCTTAAATATTCAAAACTCTTCTACCTTAATGGCTTTGTCAATATGTCTGCAAACTGCTCCTCTGTTCTACAATGCTGTAAAACAATTTCTCCATTGTTCACCAATTTTCTGATATAGTGAAACTTAGCATCTATGTGCTTCGTTCTCTTGTGAAACACAAAATTCTTTGATAATGCAATAGCTGAGCTATTGTCACAATTAATCACTGTGCCCTTTACCTGTTCTTGACAAAAATTCCTCAACATTCTTCTCATCCATACTGCTTGACACGTTGCTGTTGTAGCTACCACATACTCTGCCTCTGTTGTAGATAATGCTACGATAGGTTGTTTCTTAGAAGCCCATGAAATGGCTCCTGAACCCATATGAAAAAAATAACCATATGTGATTTTCCGATCATCTACACTTCCAACCCAATCACTGTCAATGTAACCAATTAACTCTGAATTTTCTGAAGTAGTATATAAAATCCCATACCTTTTAATTCCTTTCAGATACCTCAGAACTCTCTTCGATGTTTTCCAATGTGCTTCTTTTTGCCTTTCCATAAATCTGGAAATCAGACTAACAACATGCATAATATCTGGCCTAGTTGCAGTCAAATACATGAGGCTACCAACTATGTTTTTATACAAACTTAGATCAAAATCCTTGCTGTTGTCATCTTTACTCAACTTCAATCCCATTACTGTGGGAGTAATTGTTGCTTTGCACTCCTGCATATTAAATCTTGCCAATACTTTATTGACATATTTTGCTTGTGAGATAAAAATCTCATTTTCATTTTGTTCTACTTCTATTCCTAAGAAGTATCTCAACAATCCCATGTCAGTCATTTCAAATTATTCTTTCATGACTGTTTTAAAATTTTCACTGAGGTAATCATCATTACCTGTGAATATCACATCATCAACATATAACACAACAATGAGCATCTTACCATCTTTTTCTTTGATGTATAATGTGGATTCTCCATCACATTTCTCAAACCCATTTTCCAGTAGATAGGAATATATCCTACTATACCATGCTCTTGGTGCTTGCTTCAGCCCATAAAGAGCTTTCTTCAATCTGCACACTTTGTGTTCTTGGCCCTTTTTCTCATAGCCGAGAGGTTGTTCCACATAAACCTCTTCCATTAAAACTCCATTTCAAAATGTGGATTTTATATCCATTTGGTATACTTTCCATTTGTTCTATGCTGCTATGGACAACACTGCTCTCACTGTTTCCGTTCTTGCAATTGATGCAAAAGTTTCTTCATAGTCTCTTCCATGCTACTGCTTATATCCTTTGACTACAATTCTGGCCTTGTGTCTTTCTATCTTACCTTCAACATTACTTTTGGTCTTGTAGACCCATTTTACTCCAATGACTTCTTTACCTTCAGGGAGATCAACCAACTCCCATGTTTTGTTGTTCTATATGGCATTAATTTATTCATCCATAGTTTCTATCCATTTTCTATCTTTTATTGCATCTTCAAAATGAATAGGATCATCAACATGACAATACAAAGCAAATAAGGAGTTCATACCTTCATTTGCCGCTTCCTGCTCATAAATCTCATTTAAATTTCTGAATCTGATTTCTCTTTCATTTGGTGTAGTTGTGCTTGAAGAAGCACTCAAATCTGCTCCATGTGGTGTGCTTGGAGAAGCACTCTCATTTCTTCTCAAGGGTGTTCTTACTCCTGCTTGAGGTGTCCCTTGCTGTCCTTGTGTTGGTGGAGGTTGTGCTATTGATGATGTGTTATTTTCAGCCATATCTTCCTCATCTTCATCATGAGACAAACAGCTTTTAACATTGATTGTTTTCTCTATGCTTCCATCCCATGTTTCCTCTTCAATAAATTGAACATCTCTGCTTATCACAAATTTCTTAGTGGATGGGTTATACAATCTATATCCTTTGGATTCTTCACAATATGCAAGGAAGATGCACTTCTCCCCCTTACTATCCAACTTCTTCCTCAACTGATTTGGAATGTGTGCATATGCCACACATCCAAAAACTCTCATGTGGGTGACTCCCTGTTTTCTGCCACCCTACGCTTCTTTTGGAACTCTGTTCATTACAGCGTTTGTTGGGCATCTATTCAAGATGTATGCTGCACAATTTGCAGCTTCTGCCCAATACTCATTTGGAAAATGTTTTTCTTTCATCATACTTCTCACCATTTCCATTATGGTTCGATTCTTCCTTTCAACAACTCCATTTTGTTGCGGTGTGTATCGAGTTGTAAACTACTTGTGTATGTCGTTCTCTCTGCAAAAATGCAAGAATTCTTTTGAGATGTACTCACCTCCTTTTTCAGTTTTAAGAAATTTGATGTTGCCCACTCTGTTTCTCTACTAGAGCTTTAAAGTGGCAAAATTTCTCAAATACTTCACTCTTATATTTCAAGAAATAAACCCACATTTTCCTTGTGAAATCATCAATGAAGGTTAGCATGTAATTGCTACCTGAAACTGATGTTGTTTGCATCGGCCCACATAAATATGAATGAATGATTTCTAAGGGTGCTTTCACCCTTACGCTCTTTCCTGATGGAAAGTTTTCTCTGTGTTTTTTTCCCAAGATGCAGCCTTCACATAGGCTGTTCGGTTTCTCAATCAATGGTAGACCTCTTACCATTCATTTTCTGTGCAACAAATTTAATCTTCCGAAATTGAGATGTCCAAATCTCAAGTGCCATAACCAGTTCTCATCTTTCACTTCCTTCTGAAAGACCTCTTGAGTTATAGCTGCTACATTCTTTCTTTTTCCCTTCAAGTTAGTGTTGAGCTTGAGTGGAAACATTCTATTGCTGGTCATTTGTATTTCAGCAATGATCTTCTTGCTTGGAGGTATATCCATTATTGTGCACACATCATTCTTGAACAATACTTTGTAACCTTTGTTTATGAGCTACCCAACACTCAAAAGATTACACTTCAAACCAGGAACATAGTACACGTCTGGCACAAATTTCTGCTCACCATTTCTTGCACGTATACTAACTCTGCCTTTTCCCTTGATAGATATCTTAGTATCAGTTCCTGTGGTTACTTCTGATTTAACTTCTTCATCAAGATTGGCAAACATTGCTATGTTTCTAGTCATGTGATTACTGCAGCCTGAATCTAAGAACCATACATCATCTTGTCTATCTTGTGCTACATTACATGTTAACAACACATTCTTTAGGTTCTTTTCTTCTTTTGCTACATTAGCATTCTGCCTATTATTCATGTAATTTTTCTTTTTCCTACATTCATTAGCATAGTGCCCATATTTCTTGCAATAATGACATTGGACATTGGATTTGTCATACCTTTGCCCATGAGCATGTTGGTGTCCACCTTGTTGGTTGCATTGGCCGTGGCTTTGATTCTGATTGCTGCTCCTTCCATGTGAATGTGAAGGGTTGTTCCTTCCTCCTTTGTTTTGGCTTCTGCCTCTTCCTCTTCCTCTGACTTAACCTCTTTCTCTTCCAAAAGGCATCTGGGTCTTGAAGGCATGCTCTAGAGATGGGTTTATTGTTATTTCCAATCTCTGTTCATGAGTCATCAGCGATGCATGAAGTTCATCCACTATGAAATTTGAGAGATCTTCTGTCTCTTCTATGGTGGCAACAATAACATCAAACCTTGAGGGTAGGCTCCTCAATAGTTTCTCCACTATCCTTCTTTCTTCAAGTGTTTCTCCATGGGACCTTATCTATGTGACCATCCCAATCACATGTGTGAAGAATGAGTCTATGTTATCAGACTCTTTCATATAGAGAGTTTCAAAATCTCTCCTCAGCAATTGTAGTTTTGTTGTCTTCACTTTCTCCATACCTTGATAGGATGTCTTAAGAGTATCCCATGCATCCTTGGATCTCTTAGCTGTTGCTATCCTTGGAAACACACTCTCATGTACTATTTGATACAAATAGAAGAGGGCTTTAGAGTCCTCCTTCCTATTTCTCTTCAATAAATCCTTCTCTGCTTGAGTTAAGGCATTAAAGGCCTGTTCATCAACTGGTTCATCAAAACCATCTTCTACAAATTCCCATAAGTCTTGTGAGGCAAACAGGGCTCTCATGGTAATGGTCCAATAATCATAGTTCTTCCCATTAAATTGTGGAAGCTGAGCATTTCCAATACTCATACTAGTGCTTGGTCCAGCCATTGCTTATAAACTGAACTCTGAACTAAACTTGACTTTGTTTTTCAAACAAACTGTATTTCCTTCTTTAAAAGACAAACTCTGTCTCTAAGGACTACTCTTTTAAACAAACAACAACTCTGTTTTTTTTTAGAAATACCTAGACTTTAAACTTCTGCTGAGCCTTCACGCTCTTTCGGAGAAGCTAACTTTGCAACAAATCTTCTTCTTCCTTTAGCTTCTTTGAAACCTTTCAAAAAGCACCCATTAACGATACCATGTTGAAATTTACGACAATTCGAACAATAAGAGAATAATGCTCTCCTTTTAACACGAGAGAATAAAATTAAATTTTATACTCTTTGAGACGAGATGGCATAAAAATGCTTTCTATCTTTCGTATGAGAACTAAAAAATATTACAAAAATGATAGATTTCTTCCTTCCTCCTTTCAGAGGATTCACAAAATATGATTAAAATTTGCTACAAACACAATGCTCTACGGGTCTTCTCTCTCTCAAAAGCAGCAAAACGGTGCTCTACGGTCTTCACTTTGTTTTTCTCTGCTGCGGGCTTACACGATAATATAACACCAGGCTACACTAAGCCTGCGGCTTTTCACTTTTTATATGGCGCGGCGAAATAAAAACATAAAACAAAGAACAAATAAAAATACACTGCTGAAACATAAACTTTAACCTAAAATTCTTTTGTGTGATGTACGAGTGGAGCCCACTTCGCAATCGGTGATCGACAGAACAAAAAACTTGGCGGAATGAACTTTGAACTTGCAATTTGCGATTTGCGATGTGCGATGGACCCCACGGCGGGGATCGCATCGGCACATCAGTGATGGAACAAGCGAAAATCATTGAACAAAGAAATTGCGATGTTGTGATTGCGATTGTGATCGCATCGCACCATCGGCATCAGCGGAAAACATAACCGGAATGAACTTTGCGATTGCGATGTGCAATTAGCGACATCGGCGATCGCATCGGCGGAAATCATATGTGGTAGGCGGAAAACACGTTTTGGATGTTGCGATTGCGATTGCAACAATCGCATCGCAAACATTACAATGAATCATAACATATGGCGGATGGCATTTGGAATTGGCAATTGCGATATGCGATCACATCGCAAAATTTCAATCGGCGATGACATTTCGGATGGCGGAACATACATTATCCCTTTTTGATTTGCGATTGCGATTGTGGTGGGATCACATCGCATCGGAACTTTTCCATATCAACAAGACACTTACAACTCTACTACTGTGATTTGCGATTGCGATCGGCAATGAAGTGGTGGGGACCACTATCACGTGTCTCATTGAAAACTTAAAAGGACTTTGTCGTTTAAACAAAACTTCTTCATGTTTTTGGTTGTTGAGGGCTTAAAATCTCGAAATGATTGTTTTAATTAAAACTCTGTTGTTGCGGGATTTTGAACCATGAAAGTCTTCATTTCTTCTGCAAATGCGGCTAAGCCCATACAAACATAAATTCTCCTCTGCAATGGTGGCTGCTGCCCATCAACACTTAATTCCATCCTTACGGTTTTTCTCCATTCCTCTTGAATGCACAGTAGTGTACACTCAACCTTCTGCTGCTGCTGTTGCCCCTATTATACTCTGTTTCTACCTGCATAGGGTACGCAGGTGACTTTAATATTTTCAACAAAAAATGATCATAGAACTCATGTTCTTGACCTACAACCAACTTCTTATTATAGTCATTTCAAACTTGTTGATGTCAAGTGCTAATTTCATTTGATATTTTTGTGGTTCACTTTTAATAAAACAAATTGATGATTTCCTAGGTATTGTTTTGTTAAATAAATTCTCAAATAGAAATGTTTTTGCACTCCTATATACAATTTTGTTATTGTATCAAATTTCAATGAAAATTTGTGCAAGTAGAAGTTTTGAGACACTTCTCAATATTTATTTGAACATTAGTTTATGTGGAGAAGTATTTCTCGATGGGACAAAGGGAGAGCATTGGTTCCATCAAAAATATTCTTCAGTGGAAGAGTAAGGCTTCTAAGAATGATTGCACTTTTTTTGTTGGATTTAAGTGGATGCTCACTCATATTAATTGAGAACTTCTCTTACTAATATTATGTTATTTAAATATAATTGACTTTCCCCTAGGTTAGGGCCTTGGAGCTTTGGATATGAAATCAAAGAAGAAAATGTTTCCATGCATGTAGAAAAAGAAGAGAAGCTTCGCTCCGCATCAGTGATTGGAAATAAAGGATCAAGGTTGGTTATGAAATAGTGTAGTAGTTTCATGCCAAATTCAAAACTATCCATTGTTTGTTAAGTGATGGTGACATATGCACAACTTAAGGTCAATTACTACTAGTATAGCATAGCCTAAAAGGATTGCAGAAACTAAATAGACTATTCCTATTCAAAATGACTTTAAGATGAATACATACTTCAAGCCTTGGAAAGTAGGTCGTGACTCTTATTTGAGGAAAAGCTTGTCATAGAACTAGAGCTGCCCACAATGTTTTTGCACTTTTATGCCACTAAGACATGCAATATTGGCCTACAATAGTCCTAGTGACTTAGTCCGCATATGTTGATTACAATTAGGCTATGCCTTGATATAGGACTCAACCATAAGTTGCGTGGGTTTAGTTAGTAGTTCTATAAACCAACCAATAAACTTGCAAGGTTGTGACCAACAACACCTTCTAATACATTTGAAGTAAATTATGTTCAAATACTTGCCCATTTAAATAACAATGCAACCATAACAAATCAAAATGTCAAGTGGTTCTCAAGCATGCCACCTAAACTTTTATTATAAGATGATGCAACTAATTTTTTACAAAGGTGAGTTTGGGCAATTTCCGTGACATCACATGCATACAAATAGTAGAAGTTGCTTTGCAATTTGTGACCACATTATTAAGCTTCTAATGCCAGATATGATTTATTATTCCTAGTAAATTTATAACCAAGAAATCTAAATATGCACTAGCTAAATAAAAACATACTAGAATTTTAACTTAAAAATTTACAGTGGAATAAAACACATGAATAATTCTTACATAGAAATTAACCCTCCAAATGAACTTCACTTTATTACTCATAATAGTGAGGGATCCATAGCTGGGAAATGACCCTACTGAAAAATTCAAGCTACAACAATTACAAAGATTTTCTAGGCGCATGTACAAGTTGTACAAGACCCTCCAAATATTCTCTAAAACACCCCAATAACCTGCTATTTATTTATCCTACAATATTCCCTCAATCATGTTTACTTAGAATAGCGAGGGATCCCTAACTAGGAAAACGACCCTACTGAAAAATTTAAGCTACACCAATTTTAAATATTTTCTAGGCACATGTACGAGTTGTACATGACCCTCCAAATATCCTCTGAAACACCCCAATAATCTGTTGTTTGTTTTATCCTACAATATTCCCTCAATCATGTGCCCTATTTGGACTCTTGCGTACCTAGTCACTTGTACAAACCCTCCTTATGTGGCACATGTGAGATCTTTAGCTGAATACAAACTAACACGTGACTGCTCCTTGTTGATTTGCTAAACTTATTGTACAATCCTGTTGGGAGCGATCTCTTGTCCTTGAAATTGTTGTTGATATTTTCCTCCCTTGGCCTTGAACTCTATATGAAAGTCCACCTTTTGTTGAGATATTCCATTGAGAAGTGCTCTTCTCAAATCTATGTCTTTTTCTCTCCTTAGATTTTATTTTATAATTATTCATCGAGGCAAATATTTAGCCCTAATATCCAAAGTGATTGGCAGTTGAGATTATATCTCACCTCACTTGAGATCAATGGTTCAGATTAAAACTAAGTAACTAATATAATTAAATTACACCGCCATAGCCTATTTCACTCTATTTTGGTTAGTGACATTTTCATTTATACTATTGACCCTTTTGCACAACTTCTGGTCTTGTTTTTGAGCTTTCTAGAGAAAGGACATTGGTTTTCCTTGCATATTCAATGTTCATATGCTAATTTCCAGTGTACATCTAATGTTTGGAAAGTAGGTTGCCCCTTTGCAATCAATGCCATTCGATATTTTTCTAGAAATGCTCGTTTTCTAGGAGATTATATCACTGGATTACCTTATGACTTGGCTAGGGGCGAATTATTATGGAAGTTTCCTAACTTTATTCCCCAGTAGAGTTGCTAGTTATATTGTAGCTGAAATCACACAGCCACAAGGAGCTATTACTCTATGACCATTGCTTAGGGTTCACTATACAAATGTTTGTGCAATCAAGAGAATGATCCAAACAACCTTCTAATCAATCAAGCCATAATATAAAATACAAGAAAAATATGGAAGTTGTACCTTTCAAGTGAAGACCCAACAATTAGTTGATGCAACCAACTTGAGGGACACCAAATCTCCTCCAAGCTCCTACACATAAGAAACCAAGAAACGATATCCAAATATCTTATTGCAAGGTTATGTTAGCATGATATTCACCATTGAAAATTCATACATGAACATGTATATAACTTGAAAAACATGTAAACAACATGGACACCAATAATGAAAGTACAAGAATCCATTTCTATTATAATCAGAATGACATACATATAAATATTATACCTTCAAGAATGAAGTGAACCTCCTCTTCAGCCTGCAACCTTAGTCTCCTCCTCCTATAGGATTCCCTCACAATATTGACAAATCTCTCATACTATAGTCTATGTACTAGATCTAACTTTTCCCTTGATATGTGACAAGTATATATAGGCCTTTAGACCACTTTGGGAGAATGCATAGACAAGCATCTTCTCTAAGCAATTCACCGAGGTTCTCACTATGAAGTCCATAGTGCCTAAGAACCCTTAGCAACCTGGCGGTAAGAAGAAAAAGAATAAGGAAAAGAATAAACTTGCTTAGGAGAATAACCAAAACCAACCTAATCAAGGTTGGGGCATAAGTGAGCATCGTCGAAAGATTAAATTTCCTTGTAAGAATTTTCAGGGAGAACACTTAACTAATAAGCTCCCCTATATGGATGAAGTCCATCGTCTTCATGTGCCACCCACAACCACCCAACAACTGAAAGTTTTGACTCATCCATTCTTCGTCCAACCACAACAATAAATGGTTATGCAAGCTCCTCAACCTCTGCCTGGGGGCAATGGGGGGAAACATTATTATCCACTGGAAACAGTGCACCTATTTACATAATGAAAGAAAAAATTGACTTGTCAACAAGAGTGAAATCCTATGACCCTCCTAAGTTGAGTTATGCCTCTAAGGACTTGGCCACCCTCGCTGCATCCTCTAGACCTCTCACGCTAAATAAGCCAATGGAACCAGTATATCGCCCACCTAAACGTGTTGTTCGAAAGTTGACACAATCTGAATGTGTGAACTGCCCAACATTACAATATTGGTGAGGACTTAGCCCAAGCACCATGTGCCATGTCTTCTTTGGAGGTTTTGTAGAGCTGTCCCATGCAATGCAAAGCCTTGTTGACCACTAGTTTGATAACGTTTGGCGTTAATGCCCCTCGATTTAGAATCTCTCATCATGTCTCTTTTTAATTTATGGTGCATATCTTTCATAAGGACATATATTACACTTTATTTGATGAAGGGTATATTACCTATGTGATGTTTGCATCATGTTGGAAGGCTATTGATTCTCTAGCAATTGCTAATTCAAGTGCCACTCTATAGGCCTTTCATGGACACCACTTCGTGCCTAAGGGTGTTCTTCAAAAGTTTTCCATTGAGGTAGGGGGTGTAGAAATTATATAACTTATGTGTTATATATCAAAGATTCTCCTGATCACATACTATTTTAAATTCATGCACAATACATTATCTATTCCACTATTGATCATCACGTGCGAAAATTAAATCAATTGCAATGCACAAATGAAACCATAAAAATTCACACACATTAACACAGTTGTTTAATGGGAAAGCCTAAAGCTAAAAACCCCAACTATCTGTATATAATATATGTCATAGAGATGATGTAACAATCCTCATACAAAGTTGAACATGTCAAGCTCTCAGTACAATACAATCGCTACACACTAATCAGGCTAGATCTTGCAAATCCATGCACCGATCTTTGCCACCTGCTAGCTTGCCTCTACTACGCAATCCATGCTGAAGAATGGCTCTGAATGAACTCGAATCCACCAAGCTTGCACTGTGCAATCCTCATTGGCATCTCCACTGAGTGTTGGATGCAATCAATGCATCACTATAGTCACAACTGATAGTCACACTTTCTCTTTCACCTACCTCTCCACTGGTCTCCACTGAAATGTCCATGCACTGTAGTTAACTGATGTATTCTTCAGTTGATTAATGAGTTAATATTTAGTGAATTAATTAATAATTAATTCACACCACTCTCACTAGTGTATCGATCAGTTAGACTAGATACAACTAGCTCAACTATGTTTAACTAAGTTAAACTGAACACAACTCCACCAACTACCTCAATAACTCCACCAAACTCTGTCACATGAGTTCTAACTGAAGTCTCCATGCAATAGCTCCACTTAACCCTCAGGAATATTGTAATTCCTTCTGTCAGCTCCTGTGCCACATCTGTGCACTTAACTGAAGTGCTCCAAGAGAATAAGATAATGTTTATAGTCCAAATATTATTAAGAGCTAATAATATTCGACATATCTATTTTTAGACTAACAATCTAAAAATAGATTCCGCCCAATATGTCTAAAAATAGAAGTTCATCTATTTTTCCAACTTGACCAACCATCCACAAATCCTGCAACTCATAGAATATGAACGACATGTCTAAAAATAGACTTTGCGCCAAAAATAGCCTGCGGGCCCACTTAGTGAAGGCGACTCTTTTCACTAAGCTCATCATCTTGTTGAATCTCAACACTCCCTCTCAACAAGATAGGGATTATCTGCCACCCCAATCCTGTCTCTATTGTATTCGAATTTGCTCCTCGTGAGCGCCTTCATCATAATATTTGCATCCTGATCCTCTGTAGGAATGTAAGAAAGAAACATGATCTTCTTCTGTACACAATCTCTGATATGATGGTACCAGATGTCAATATGTTTAGATCTATCATGAAATACTGGATTAAACGAGAGTTTAATGCAACTCTGATTATCACAATATATCACAGTGAGATCTAAGTGTGAGCCAGAACAACCGACCGGGATCTTCCTCATCCATATAGCCTCGCATGCGACCAAACTTGCTACCATGTACTCGGCCTCCAGGCTAGAGTGCCACGGATCTGCGTTTCTGCTTTGTACCAAGAAGCTAACATGAACCAAATCTTTGAATATCCCTCGGATATGTCCTGCATTACCGTTGGGAAGTCACAGCAATCTGCATCAAGTAAACCTCGACGGCTTCAACTCATCCATTGTCTGTACCTGACTCCATATCCCGTGTGCCCTTGAGATATCTCAGGACATGCTTGCCCACCTTCCAAAAGATCTTGGTAGGTTTAACCATCACTTGACTAATCTGGTTCACCGCATAGCATATGTCAGTCGTGTATTGACAAGATCGTGAGCGGGCAAACAAGCGTCGATAGCAGTGGCATCCACCTCTGCTTGAGTGTAGCATCCTCTTTCCTCAACCACCGGGGAAGAGGAGTGTCGATAGGCTGCAACTGCATGTTGAACTTCTCCAGGTATCTCCCGAGCATACTTGCCTTGAGACATAAACGATCCATCACTAGTTGCCAAATTTCCAATCCTAGGAAATAATGAGGTGAAAGAGTTGTCGATCCATGTGTACCAAGCACGAGGTGCTTGCTTAAGCCCATACAGCCTCTTTTGAGCCTGCACACATGCGACTCGCTGCTGAAGATTTCGAATCCTTCAGGCTACTCTATGTACACCTCCTCCTCAATGACTCCATTGAGGAATGCAGTCTTCACATCCATCTAATGAATGTGCCAACCCATCTGCGATGAGAGAGCAAGGATGCTCCATATGGAAGAGTACCTTGCGACAGGTGCAAAGGTTTCTTCATAGTCAATCCCCTCGATCTGTGAGAAGCCTCGGGCAAAAAATCTTGCCTTGTACTTCTCCACACTCCCGTCAGCTGCTTTCTTCACTTTGTAGATCCATCTCAAACCTACCACTGATTTCCCTTCCGGCCTTGGGACAATCTCCCATGCACTGTTTCTGATAATCGAATCATACTCTTCCACCATGGCATCTACCCATGCAGGGTCCTCCACAACTTCCTCGAAAGAGGATGGTTCTATCTTACACTTGATCATCAGAGCCATGTATCCGATATATTGGTCGGGTGTTTGTCTCACATCACAACATTTGTGATGTAGGTGCTCCTACATTCCGTTGCATCAGATTCGGTGGTTCGACACGCATTGCGCTTCCGCCCCATACGATGTTTGGCACTGCATGAGTGGTTTCTTCCACTCCATGAACCTCCTCTTGTGGCTGATCCACATCTTGAGGCTCATCTTTAGGAACTAGTAGCTACTTATCTGCATGCAAGTGTAGCTCCATCTCAAGCGACAACTTCATGGCTTTCTCCTCATGAAATTTGAAATCTCGTCGAACGACAGTCATCTGACTGTCTAGCAAATACACACGATAATTGTGGGTTGTTTCTGTGTACCCCACAAATATCCCAACCTCTGCGATCGGCTCCAGCTTCTTCCTGGCATCCTTCGTCACATGAATGTAAACAGGTGAGCCAAAAAAATTCAAATGAGAAATATCAGGCTTCTTACCGACATGCTCTTGGTGTATTCATGCCAAGCACACTCTATGAGGACAACGATTTTGCACATAAACTACGGTGTTGCATGCTTGACCCACGAAGTGTATGGGAAAGCCACAGTCATGCAACATCACCCGTGCAACACCCACGATCGTTATGTTCTTTCTCTCCCTAACTCCCGATACTGTGGGTTATGAGGCGCTATGAGCTCTCTTTGAATTCCTTGATAACACTTAAAAAGTCTTTGAATTCGCGAGAGATGTATGAGATGTATTGACCTCATTAACACTCCACTTAGAATTTCACACTGCTTCCCCTGATTCTTTCTCAGCAGTGCCTTGAACTCACGAGAACTTTGAGTATGTCTCGCTCTGCATGCATGAAGAAGATCCGGTACTTACAAGATCCAGTACTTGCGAGAAAAGTCATGTATAATCACCTGTCACACAGCCTTTGCTATTGAAGCTGCGAAACAAGGTCCACACACGTCTATGTGAATTCTCTCACCGAAGGATCGTCGAGGCACGATTATCCTTCTCATGAAAAGTGGTCTTCACAAATTTCCCCAAAGTACATCCCTTGCACTGATCTTACTACGCAAGTGTACCCTTGGGAAGCCCGGTAGAAATCTGTTGCAAAATTTTCAAAGCGCCATGGTGAAGATGGCCCAATCTCCTGTGCCAAAATTCACCCTCATCCCGACTCACCACTCCTTATGCTTTGCCTGCCATTACTGCGCAACCATCTACCTGTAATTGATAAAGATTCTTAACTCGAATCCCTATCCTCCTGGTTTGACCAATTTCTTTTCTTTGCGCAAGAAAGCCTTTCCTTCACTAAAAACAACATTATATCCCTTGTCTTCCAACGCCATAGCGAGAGATCGGTTATTCTTCCGTCAGAAACACCACGACATCCTTCAATATGAAAGGTTTACTAGACTCCCTCTCAAAGGAAATGGTCCCGATACCAGTCGCACTGTATCTACCATCATCGCCCATCTCGATGTGCACTCCAAGATCCTTCTCATCCAGATCACTGAACAAATCTTTGTCTCCGGTCATATGGAAAGATGCACCACTGTCAATAAACCACACTGATCCCATCACACTTGAAACCAAGCATGCGATCAATGAAAAATATAGCTCAAGCTGCGAGGCTAAGGCCTCTCCAGCTGCAAATCCAGCAGCCTGATTATTTTTCTTCTTCTGTGGATAATTAGTGGCGTAATGTCTGCGTTGGTGACAGTGAAAGCACTTCACCTTGGACAAGTCCTGCTTCTTGCCTTTCGCACTAGATTGAGAAGGATTTTCTTTCCCTTCCCTTTCCTTGCTTTGGCAGCCAAAGCGCAATTTTCTTCATCTTCATTCTTCGATGAAGATCCATCCCTGGTACTCCGCCTTATCTCCTCCTGCACAAGATCCGACCAAAGTCGCTCCCATCCCGACAGTTTCTCCCGACCATTAACAGAGTCCTCATAGGAATGCCAACTCTTCGGAAGCCAAGGAGGCAGGCTCACCAAGTCCTCTTCATCTACGACAACCCCCACACTTCCCCGCTCATCCTTGCAGGAAAACTTAGTAAGTGCCTCGAGTATACTGTCGCCTTTCTCCATTTTTATCTTCCTGAGTTTATCCTTGAGCGCCAACTTCCTCTGGTCGCTCTTGCTTTTGGAACAAGTTTGTCAAAGCTTCCACATCAAGAATGGAGAATCTTTAAGATGAAGGCTGGACACTATGTGATCCTTCACACCTTCCAACATAATCCTTCGACATTTTTTTGTCTTCTTTTGCCATGCGTCAAGTGCAGCTGCATCGCTAGAAGCAGGTTTTGGAATTTATGCATCTATGAACTCCTTCAACCCATTATCATCCAGCACTACCTCCATCCTGTCCTTCCATGCAATATAATTTGAGATGCCCTGAAGGGCATACTCCAATCGTAATCCATTGAAAGACATTTCAATGAATTCTCAACTTCGACACCAAGAAAACACTACGACAAATTAAGATTCACCGACACAAAACTCAACAACTTCAATAATTGTAATATGCTCGAAATGCTCGATCAATATCCCTACATTCCATGTAGAAATTATATAACTTATGTGTTATATATCCAAGATTCTCCCGATCACACACTATTTGACTTCATGCACAATACAGATTCTATTCCACTATTGATCATCACATGCGGAAATTAAATCAATTGCAATGCACACATGAAACCATAAAAAATCACACACATTAACACAACTGTTTAACGGGAAATCCTGAAGCTAAAAACCCCAACTATTTGTATATAATATATGTCATAGAGATGATGTAACAATCCTCATACAAATTTGATCATATCTAGCTCTCAGTACAATACAATCGCTACACACTAATTAGGCCTGATCTTGCAAATCCATGCACCGATCTTTGCCACCTACTAGCCTGCCTCTACTACGCAATCCATGCTGAAGAATGGCTCTGAATGAACTCGAATCCACCAAGCTTGCATTGCGCAATCCTCATTGGCATCTCCACTGAGTGTTGGATGCAATCAATGCATCACTGTAGTCACAACTGATAGTCACACTTGCTCTTTCACCTACCTCTCCACTGGTCTCCACTGAAACTGCCATGCACTGTAGTTAACTGATGTATTCTTCAGTTTATTAATGAGTTATTATTAAGTGAATTAATTAACTAATTAATTCACACCACTCTCACTAGTGTATCAATCGGTTAGACTAGATACAACTAGCTCAACTGAGTCTAACTGAGTTAAACTGAATACAACTCCACCAACTACTTCTATAACTCCACCAAACTCTGTCACATGAGTTCTAACTGAAGTCCTCATGCATTAGCTCCAGTAAACCCTCGGGAATAGCATAATTCCTTCTGTCAGCTGCTATGCCACATCTGTGCACTTAACTGAAGTGCTCCAAGAGAATAAGATAATGTTTAGAGTCCAAATATTATTAAGAGCTAATAATATTCGACATATCTATTTTTAGACTGGCAATCTAAAAATAGATTCCACCCAATATGTCTAAAAGTAGAAGTCCATCTATTTTTCCAACTTGACCAACCATCCACAAATAGCATCCTGCAACTCATAGAATATGATCGACATGTCTAAAAATAGACATAGTCTAAAAATAGACTTTGCACCAAAAATAGCCTGCAGGCCCACTTAGTGAAGGCGACTCTTTTCACTAAGCTCATCATCTTGTTGAATCTCAACAGGGGGCAAGACTCTTTATGTTGACATTGAAGTTTTTGAGGCTCCCTTAGACTATAATTTTCTCCTTGGTCATAGTTGGTTCTACACTATGTGTGTTGTCACACCTTCGATGTTTTGCGTGCTTTGCTTTCCCCATGAAGGCAAGATTTTCATGATTGATTAGTTGGATTATTGTATACCATTGACCAAGACCACCACTATGAGCACTTATGTGCTACTCATTAGAAATAACCCTAACACTTATGAGAGTGTTAGTGCACGGAGATTTAAAAGAACATTTGTTATCAATATCTTTCCTTTACTCCTTCCTAACAATCCCTCTTCTACTGTTTCTCCTATGCACATGATCTCTTTTGTCTTGACACTTGGGTGTGGCCTTCTCCTTTGGATGTAGATCAATATGGTGAGCATATGTTGCCTTTAGATTAATATGGTGAACATATATGTTTCATTTGTGGTAGTCCTGTCAGTACCTTTTGATGCTGATCATAAACTCCATCCCAATATGGAATGTGATCACGATCCTTTGACCATATTGGTAGTCACTCTACCTATTTCACATGCCTCCCTCAATGACATGTCTTCTTCCCAACAAGTCATCTTGAAGGTCATGGATCATATTGATAATCCTAGGGAGATTAAACCTCTTGATGTGTCTATTCTCCTTGGCTTAGAACAGGTAGAGATTGATAAAGAAAATACTGAATCGACCCAAGGGGAATTTTCTTTGCCATCCTTGGAAGTGTGACTCGTGGACCGAGTCAAGTCTTGGGTTTCTAATGATGAAATTTCCAATGAATTTTCCAACTCACATCCACTTGTCGACGAGTGCCTTATACCTTATTTATGTCTTGATAGTCCTTGTTAAGGAGTTGCGCTAGCTCATGAGACCACTCACCTTGTATGTCCTTAGGTCATTGCTGATAATGCTATGGTTCTGGGTTTTAAGAATCAGACAGTTCAACCTTTTATGGTATGGCCCCATCATGGTGCATTGTATGGTACCTCCACTCCTCCATGAGTTCATGTCTGGGAATCCTTGGCCTCTAGTTGACATTGGTCACACTTTGATGTGACATATTAGACTGAATCATGCTTTGTACATATTGTGCATAGCAGTGTGTGTGATCGTTTTCTCTCTTTTTAGTTTGAGTGTGTGACGAATGTTTCTGTGTGTAACTAGTGTGCATGGTTCTTGTTTGGTAGATGTCTATATCCTCTTTGATCTATGTAGTATTTGTAGACGGTGCTAGCTGTAACACTCAGAATGTAGCTTCCATTGCTTTGGTCCTCTTTTCGCCCACCGATGAGCTTGTGAGTTTAGGGGGCATGTGTCTTTGCCTAGTCACTAACAATGTGGAACACTATAGTGTTTTTATTAAACTCTTAACTGAGTGTTATGAAACCAGCTCACAAAATGGATGAAAAGATAGATTAACGCCTTAGACATCAACCTCTTCGAGGGGGAAACATCCTTTACAATACATACATGAAAAAATCTTGGATGACACAAATAAAAAAACCTCCTTTCTATATATAGGAGTCCATGGGGTCACAATATAATCATAGCCAGCATAACAATAATAATGTAAGGGCACAATAATACCAATATGGGGACTACAGGGGTACAAAAATAACAATAAGGGGGCTACACTAACAACAATAAGGGACTACACTAGTAATATAGGGCCCTAACATGCTCCTCTCATTCAAAAAGTGTTGTCCTCAATGCTTGAGTAGTTCTGGATGATTCTATATAAAATTCTCATCCTCCCATGTGGAATCTTCAGTGGGTAAGTTCTTCCACTTGATGAGAAACTCTCAAATTGTTCGATTTCGTAGCTGCCAAGTTCTTGTTTCCATGACTGCTTCATGTTCCAATATGATTTTTCTTTTCTCATCAAGTTTTGACAATATTGTTTGAACCATAAGTTTGTCACCTATAACCTTCTTTAAGCATGAAACATGGAAAATTGGGTGCACTCGGGAAGATGCAAGAAGCTCCAATTTGTATGCCATAGTACAAATCTCTTGAAACACCTTGTAAGGACCATAGTACTTTGGAGATAATTTATTATCCTCCTTAGCTTGCTTGAGGGACATTTTTTTGTATGGTTGTAGCCATAAAAATACCCAATCGCCTACATCAAAACTTCTCTCGCTACGATGTTGATCTACCTGTTGTTTCATTCAATTCTGTGCCAAATTTATGTTATATTTTAAGAGTTGGAGAACTTGTTGTTGATGCTCGATGTGATCTTCCACTGCTTGAACCTTAGAATTTCCTCTTAAAGATGATGTGATTGACGACGAATGATATACATAAAGTTTCATAAATGGGGCCATTTTTGCTATAGTGCGGAAGGAAGTTTTATACCACCATTCAACCAGAGGTAACCTATTGACTCGTTGTGTTTGTTTATCAGATATAACGCAACGAAGATGTCCTTCCAAACATTTGTTCACTATCTCAGTTTTCCCATCAGATTGAGGATTATAAGATGAACTATGAGCTAGTTGAGTACCCAAACAAGTAAATAATTCCGTCCAAAAATTTCCAGTGAAAATGGGATCTCTATCTCTTACAATAATCTTTCGGTTTCCATGTAGCTTTTGAATTATTTCCATAAGTGCAATAGCAAATGTACTCGCTTTAAATGGATGAGATAGTGCACAAAAGTGTGCATAGTTGGTAAGCCTATAAACTACCACCATGATGACACTCTTTCCTTTGGACTTAGGTATACCTGTGATAAAATCCATTGAAACCTCCTTCCATTGTTGATTTGGAATGGATAAAGGTTGTAGAAAACCCAGGGTCTTAATTGTCTCAACTTTATTTTGCTGGCCAACCAAACATTCCACCACAAACTTTTGAATATCAGATTTAAGGCCATCCCAAAAAAATCTTTCTTCACCCTGTGCTAAGTTTTTAAAATCCTGAGTGCCCTCCTAAGGGATAGGTGTGCAATTCCAAAAGAATATTTTGTTTTAGTTGGGAATTCTTACAAAGATATAAGCGATCTTTGTACCACAAGGAATCATTTTTCCAACTAAATGTATTAGGTGTATTGGGATCTTGCTGCAACTTTTGAATGAGTGTCCATACTTCTTCGTCATTCTTCCATTTCTCCCTTGCTTCGGTTATCCAATCTGGTTGGATAATAGAAATGACATAGAGCAATGTTTCCACATCCTCATCCTTTCTTGAGAGTGCATCGACAACAATATTTAGCTTCCCTTTTTTTATAGATGATTTCAAAGTCATAACCCAACATCTTTGTGACCCATATTTGCTACTCTTCTGAAGATAATTTTTGTTCCAAAAAGTATTTAAGATTATCATGATCAATTTTTACCTTGAAGTGTCTTCCCATTAGGTAAGGTCGCCAATTATTTAGTGCATGTAGCATTGCCAACATTTCCTTCTCATAAATAGCTTTTCGTAAATAATTTCTTTTGATTGGATGACTTTCAAAAGAAATGGGTCTTTCTTCTTGCATTAAAACAACACCAATTCCATTTCCTGAGGCATCACATTCCACAATAAAGGTTTTTGTGAAGTCTATCGTAGCTGAGACCAGTGCTTGGCACATTGCCTCTTTAAGATGTTCAAAGGCCTTAGTTACTTCAGGAGTCCATGAAAATGCATCTATATTCAATAATGTTGTTAGAGGTGTTGTTAATTTCCCATAATCCTTAACAAACTTGCGATAATACCCTGTTAACTCGAGAAATCTTCGCAACTGCTTTATGGTTGTGGGGATTTTCCATTCCTTAATGGATTTAATTTTGTAAGGGTCTACCTTAACACCCTCTTGAGATACAATATGATCCGGATATTCCACCTCTTGTACTTGAAAGAAACATTTGGATTTTTTTGCGCATATAATTGTTTCTCCTCCAATAGTTTGAGCACCCTGTCAACATGTTGAACATGATCCTTCCAAGACCTGCTGTAGATTAGTATATCATCAAAAAATACTAACACAAATTTTCTAAGGAAGGGTTTGAAAATACAATTCATCAACCCTTAAAATGTAGAAGGTGCATTGGTAAGGCCAAAAGGCATGACCAAACATTCATAATGATCATTATGAGTTCGAAATGTCGTTTTTGGAATGTCTTCAATCTTCATTCTAATTTGATGATATTTTGAACAAAGATCCAACTTGGTGAAATAAATTTCTCCATGTAATTCATCCAATAATTCATCAATCACAGGAATGGGAAATTTATCTTTAAGAATGAGCTTATTGAGCTCCCTATAATACGGAAAAATGCACCATGGTCCATCCTTCTTGTGCACCAATACTACTGGAGTAGAGAAGGGACTTTGACTAGGTTGAATTATACCAGCCTCTAGCATTTCTGCAATTATACGTTCAATTTCGCTATTTTGGACATAAGGATATCTGTAAGGCTTGATGTTTGGAGGAGCACTTCCTGGAATCAAATGAATAGCATGGTCATGATCACGAATAGGTGGGAGTCCTTTGGGAGTTTCAAACACCTTGGAATGATTGTCCAAGACTTTTTGGAGATCTAGAGAAATAGATAATTTTGATGTTAGAACTTCTAGTGAGCATAATTGTGCAATGACGCTTGATTTTTCTTTCTTCAGAAGTTTTTTCATGAAATTAGAGCTTATTACCTTTCCTGGAGTTCCTATGATACCCCGTAATTCAACTTACTTTCCTTCCAAATTTTTTTTCAAGAAAAGTTCTTGAAAATTAAAAGCTACTGTCCCCAAATATTGTAACCATTGTACTCCTAGTACAAGATCAGCACCACCCATTGGAATGGAAAGCATTGGATTATTCAATACATATTCCCTCATGGTTAGCTTGATATTATGGCAATTTCTAGAGCAATTGATAGTTACTCCATTTGCCACCATCACTTGACACTCTGGCACTGGGTATAGGAAGCAGTTCAATTCCTTGGCTACCTTACAATGAATAAAATTGTGGGTACTACCCGAATCAATAAAGACTATTGCATTTTTCTTCTTGGTATGTCCTTCTATCTTGAGAGTTTAAAGAGTGGTAATTCCTGTCAATGCATTACAGGATATGGCTGGATTTATTTCTTCTTCCTCTAGGGTTGGTTCTTGGTGTATATTCTCTTCTTTTGAAGTTTCTTGTTCTTTTTCTTCCTCCTCTTCACAATCTATGGAAAATAATTTCTTCTCAACACACTTATGACCTTTAGTGTATTTGCTATCACAACTATTGAAAAGCCCTTTTGCTCTTTTTTCTTCCAATTGTTGTGGTGTCAACCTTTAAGGTCGTGGAAGTCTAGGAGTAGCAACACTTCCATCTTTACAGTTGTGAGTGGTAGGCTTCCTTGTTGCCATAATTTTGCTTTCAATTTTTCTTTCCAACTTGAATGCCTTCTCTAATGTATCAGGTTCCCAAAGGCAAACCTCATGTTGGATGTTATCCTTTAGAATCCTTATGAAGACATCAATCCTATGTTCCTCTGGAATATTATTTACCCTTATATTCAATTTTTGGAAGTCCTCAATGTGCTCCATCATTGAACCCTTTTATTTGAGATTTATCAATTGGCTAAAGAAGGTGTTGCTCTTTGTATCCTCATAATGTGTTATCATTTCCTCCATAAAAATTGACCAAGTGACCAGTGGTTTACGAGAAAGAAGCCATTGATACCATAAAAAACTAATTTTGTTCTAAATATAAAGTTGCAATGCGTACCTTTTTTGTGTTTTGTGTATTATGAAGCTCAAAGTATTGCTCCATTTGTAGTATCCAAGTTATCATATCATTGCCATCAAAATTCCTCATATCTAACTTTGAAATCTGGTGGGCCTTAAATCCAACATTAAAGTCTATGAAATCAGAATTAACATTTCTTTTGTTCTCATCATGAGTTTCCTCTACTACCTTTTCGCCATTAGGAAGCTTTCTTGTAGCAACTTCGCCAAACCTTCCTTTAAACCTTCCATGTCTTTCTTCAAATCTTCCATGTTGCCTTCTATACCGTCGATCTTAGTTTCCATGCCATCCATCTTAGCTTCCATGCCATTCTTCAAAACATCCATCTTAACTTCCATGCCTTTCTTTAAACCATCCATCTTAGCTTCCATTTCATTTTTTGTTACTCTTTACGAGAGCGAAATCTGTTGTACTTGTTCTTGTAATTTTGATATATCATGTTGCACTTATTCCACTTCATGAGTCATAGTAGAGTCTTAAGAGGGCTTAATGGGTGTTGAATTCTTTTTAGGAAGAATTTTAGAACCCAATACTGATATTTATGCTTCAATATACCCTTGAAATCACTTCAAACTGATTTTTCAAACAATATTTATGCAATTAAAAAAAAAAAACACTCACCTTTTTCTTGCTTTTGAGTAGCTTGATATTGAAACTAATGTATCTATGTAAGTTCGGATCCATAAGATTTTATCTTCTGTCCTTTAGTAGCCCTCTCAATATTCTTTCCAATGCCATAGGTCAGACCTGATTTGGATTCTTCAAGGCAAAGTTATGCCCAATCTTCCGTAATGGCCTAATTATAGACTTGCTTAGTAGAGCGAACTTGTATGATGTGCCATGTGTCACTGTTTCCTCCTTCGACTCTGAAATTGATATACAGGAAACTACAGTCCGTGTACTTTTGGCCACATTTTACAAAATTCGAATCTGATGCTCAGAGAGCGAGTTGTAACTATTTTCCCAAGGTCATCTCTTTGAGATGAATTTCAGAAGCCTACAAAAACCCTAACTTCCACAGATCATATTTCCGAAAATATTGTGAACTAAGATCTGAGATTTTTCCATGAAGTTCCTCCGGATTTTGGCACAAATGGTTTTTTTTTAGTTTGTGAACCTTCGTAGAAAAAATTTCTAGCGAAAATGCCACAAGTACCTGTTTGAAGCAGCAGAACCCTAAAAGCCAAAGCTTTGATGCCAAATGTTATGAAACAACCTCACAAAATAGAAAAGATAGATCAACGCCTTAGAAATATGTCTCTTCGAGGGGGAAACCTTATTTACATTACATTAATGAACAATTCTTGGATGACACAAATGACAAAACCTCCTTTCTATACATAGGAGTCCATGGGGTCACAATATAATCCTAGTCGACCTAACAATAATAATGTTAGGGCACAATAATTACAATATGGGGACTGCAAGAGTACAACAATAACAATAAGGGAGCTACACTATCAACAATAAGGGACTACACTAGTAATACAGGGCCCTAACACAAAGGCTATTGCCCTTGGGATCCACCACTTTGTTGTCCAGCTTAACTCAAAACTTTTACTGTCTCAGTTGAACCATCTCTATTACGTGAGAAATCCTGCGTTACTTCGTTATTATTTGAGGGTACGTATTTTGGAATGACACTTTGATTACATTTTTTATTCACATATTCCTAGAGGCTACAATACACTTGATGATTCATTATATATTTACGTGTTGGATTGGAATTTGTCACATTAAGAATTTAAGCCATGCACATGAAAATAAAATCATAAAGTACATATCATATATAAATCACACCATAGAAGCCATCATATTTTATTAAGTCAAAATAGAGTTTTTACATCAAAATGTGAGTGCACAGTTCAAAACAGGGCATTTGAGGCCCAATATATAAATCCAAGTAAATATGTTGGATGCATAAAAACATCCTATGAGTACAACTATATCAAGGCAATAAAACTCATGCTGGTGGAGACACAACACGATGCATGCAATCTAACACAAGAGGCCACAACAATGATGGGCGTGAACCCCCATGATGTGCCTATGTAGGTGTGGAGGGTGTTGATTTTTGATAGCTTGGGAGGTACTCCAAGCCCCCTAAGGTTCAGGTTTTGGATGTTGGAGCACCACAATGGGTCATTATGGGCTGGGAACCCAAGGTTGGGGTTTTGTACCCAAATGAGTTGGGCCAAAACCATGATGCGGTTTTGGATATGTGATGGATGAAGATGATAGAGGACATTGAGGAGAATCTAATGCAATGAAAATCACCAATTTTTGAGTTGTCCACGATGAGTTATGAATTTTTGAAGTTACTGGTTGGGTTTACACATGTGTTGATCAAGTCAGCCTAATGTTTAGAAGCCTAATGACAGTCGTAAAAGCGCATGGAGAGACATGCGTTGGAGACCTCATTTAGTGTATAAAAAGGAGGTGTATGTGAGATCATTTCCATCATACAAGAGCAAAAAAGTCAAGGAAATATTCTCTGTGTTGGGCCGCAGGTCAAGAAGCAAGAACAATGAGGTAGATGAAGCCATTTGGGTGTGCTTAGGGTTATTTTACCTCTGCAATATTGGTTGAGTTCACTTGGGAGAGGGACGAGTAAGTCGAGAGGAGATTTGGGCAACATGGGTGCATTTTGGAGTTCTGTATTGCTACAAGTATGGGCCATAGGCTTTACTGAAGTGACAACAAGTGATGACCCTTGTTTGAGGAGGTCGAGAGGTGGAGCACCTTCATTTGGCTAGGCTACAATCAAGGGAAGGTACAACGAAGTATTTAGGGCTAGACTTGGAGCATTACACAGGAGGTTGTAGTTGTGTTTAGGGTTGTCATAAAGCCCTAACCAGGACTGTCATTTCAAAGTTAAGGTGCATATAACCCATGGTCAAGAAGGGGCATGGTTAGTCCCTTCTTGTTGGTAGTGTTTGCTAAGTGGATGACATGTTTTTGAAAACTATTGAAGGCAAGTGTTAGGGTTGATTTGAGTGGTTAGAAACCTTGACTAGGAGAATATTCTACAATGAATTATTGGCAATTGTATTGGGAATATTTGGGCCGTTGTAGGGCAACATGTAGATGTCCAAAGTAGCCCTAGAACATGAGGACAAGAAGGACGTTGACAACTGTGTGTTGGGTGATGAGTGGAGCTTATGTCTAGCTCTTTTATGGATGAAAGAAGCTAATAGAAGGAGGCAATTGGATAGCTCAGGTATTGACTAGCTTAGAGTGTAGGCTGGACCAACTCATGTTCATTGTAGCGGAAGTGACTTGCAGCAACGATAGGTGGAAACCCTCCTGGAGTCTCTACTTGTTATTCTTTAATGGACTGAGGGGCAGTTAGAGAGTAGAATGGAAGCAAAGGATTGGTAGGACGAGATTCGATATAGAGGTTGTGATTGTGCACTAGAGCAATGATATTTTTATTGTATTTTGTATTCTTGTACTTTTGGATATTTGAAGGCCATTATCCCTTGTACGAGAGCCCTATACTGTTGTATTATATGTTGATAATATAACGAAGATGGGTTACATGTATTTTTGTTATTATTCTTATTGTGCTCATGATCGATTTACTGCATTATATTGTTTCATTGTGCTAAGTAGTTTTGTTGATACTATTCTTGGTTTGGTAGCGTTAAAGATTTAAGATTCTATTCTAGACACTAGAGTCATGGAAATTCAAAAGAGGGATCTCATCCATAGGTATCGACGAAACTCCAATTGTAAGCTCCTCCACATTGCAGGTGAACTACCACAACTCATTGTGCTACGCTCCCTCCTCCTCTTTGGCCACTTCTCGTACTACTCGGGAAATTTCTCCTTGGTAGTGGAGTGGTGACTGTCCTAGGGGACAGTCTGGTCCCATGTCTGCATATCACCAAGTAAATGTTAATAATCACGTTTTTATGAAAAAATCCAAAAAAATATAAAACATTGAAAACAAAAAAAACTAACTTTTTACTAAGGGCAATCCATGTTGGAATTGTAGCAAGAAAATGCTTCATTTGACTAGTGCCTTAGTCAAATGGAGAAAATTCTATTTTCCACATTAGCAAGATGACTTGGATTGTAGTTAGCTTGAGTGACATGGCCTTGTCTACTAGTTAATTCTTTAAATTTGAGTTTGTAGGCTAGAAGTAGAGTTGGGCATGAGATGATTGCTAAGGTCTAGCAATATAGTTGAGTTATTATTAGTTTAACTCAGTTAACGAAGCTCTAGTCACTAGTTGAGTTAGTAGGAGTTCAATTGAGTAGCTATAACAATTGTTAACTCACTGATCTCTCAGTTAACTGGTCAATTTACTAAAAATAGACCCAGTCATGCATGTAATTCAAATTTCCCAGTTGAGTGGATAGAAAAGTCACATTTGTATTTATAATTGTATACTATTGAGTGTACAATGATTTTTCATTAAGCAAGTGATCAATTCCCCTCACATTTATGCAAGGAAATGGGGAATTTATCCTATTATTTATGAGCTCAATTCCTCAAGGATTGCACAAGGAAATAAGAGGTTAGTTGAGGCTTGAATTGGCTAAGTGTTGTCTAGAGCAAGTCAGGAAGCAGGAGAACAATTTTACAGTGCAAGGTGTACTTCAGAGTTGAAACAAGACTTTGTAATTGTTTCTCTTTCGCATATGAATTAATGCAAAGCAGCAGAGGGGTTTTTCCCAGTTGTGTTACCCTGTAAAATCATTGCGTTCCTTGTGTTTTGAAGGTTGCATGTTATTGCATGTGTTTCTATTGTGTGTTTTCCTTTTTGCTGAATAGTACAAGAAAATTTTTTCCCTTGATTTCAGTTCGATTTCATTAGCAGTAGAAAATTTCTTGTAATTTATGCATGTTATCAGAGCGAAGTTGACGAACAAGAAGCTCAAAGGCGGAAGAGAGAAAATTTCACTGTTCAGAGGGAGCAGCAGGCTGAAATTTTCAGAGGCCATGCAAGTGCAGGAACGCATAAGTACAAGACGTGAGTGCAGGAACAAGTGACTATAGGAACACAAGTGCAGGAACATGCAACTGCAGAAATGCGCAAGTGTAAAAATGTGAGTACATGCAAAGAAAGTGCAGGCTCATTATTTTTGTAGAGAAGATTTATTGTTTGGGCACAAAGGGTTTTGCAGTAGTTTACTAGAGCAAAATCCATGTTGGGTGGAAGTGAAAGTGTTCACATAGAGGGATATTTCTTTTAGATGGTTTCTAGCTTCAGAAATCCAAAATTTCTAGTTGAAGGGACATAACCAACAGACAAGACTGTGCATTCCAGAAGGGAGTGTGAGTAGCAGAAGCAGGGCTGCAGGAAAAAGAGGAAATCTATGTTTGTATTCTCTAGATATTTGAGTTTCGCATATTTTTCAGTTTACAAATATGGACATACGAGATTTCCAGAGCAGTCCGTGTGAGTTATAAAAAATGCATATTTGGGCAACAGATCGACTTCCAATTTCTAGAGACATGTGCCAAAGGAAGTACAAGTTGCCTAGTGTGAGTTGCAGGGTAAAGAAGGGTCCTAGCGAGGGACTAGGCTCAAAAGGAGTTAGTAAGGAACCATATCCAAGAGGGGGAATATGAGACTCCAATGTTCCCAATTGGGCAGGATCCATGGAAGAGAAACATATTATATCCAGTTGATGTAGATTTCTCATATGGATCTGTATCCTTGGTACAGGAGCCCCACAATATTCACTAGCAGAAGAATCAATGCTAGTTGATGTAGTCACAGCTTGAGAAAAAATTATAGAATACTTGCAATCATATGTTGATGAGCACATAACAGTATTAATAGTAGTGCAGGAGGCACAATGCAGAATCAACAACAATGAAATTTTCCTAGTAGACAATGCAGAGACTAGTAGCAGTTAGATTCTCAGGAAAGAGTTGTAGCTCAAAGATAGTTGATTCAGTATTTCAGATACTTCTCAGTTGCAGTTGTTGCAGTAGAAACAATAGTGAGAGGGAGTCTTGTTGCAGTACATTCCTACCGGAGTAGGATTGGGGTTGTGCAAAACCCTTTTCTTGCTAAGAGGGAGTGTTGGAATTCTAGCAAGAAAATACTTCATTTTACTAGCGCCTTAATCAAATGGAGAAAATTCAATTTTCCACACCAGCAGGATGACTTGGATTGCAATTAGCTAGAGTGACATGGAATTGTCTACTAGTTAAGTCAGTAAATTCGATTTCGTAGGCTAGAAGTAGAGCTGTGCATGAGTTGATTACTAATATTTAAAAATTTGGTTGAGTTATTGTTAGTTCAATTTTGTTAATTGAGCTCTAGTAGCTAATTGAGTTAGTAAGAGTTCAATTGAGTAGTTATAATAATTGTGAACTCACTGATCTCTCAGTTAACTGACCAATTTAATAAAAATAGACCCAATCATGCATGGAATTTGAATTTCGTAGTTGAGTGGATGGAAAAGACACATTTGTATTTATAATTGTATACTATTGAGTGTACAATTCTTTTGCATTTAGCAGGTGATCAATTCCCCTTGGATTTGCACAAGGAAATAGGGATTTCTCCTATTATTTAGGAGCTTAATTCCTCTAGGATTGTGCAAGGAAATAAGAGGTTGGATGAGGCTTGAATTGACAAAGTGTTGGCCAGAGCAGCTCAAGAAGAAGGAGAACAATTTTACATTGCAGGGTGTGTTTCGAAGTTGAAGCAAGACATTGCAATTGTTTCTCTTTATCATTTGAATTAATGCAGAGAAGCAGAGGAGTTTTTCCCAGTTGGGTTCCCCTGTAAAATAATTGTGTTCCTTTTGTTTTGATGGTTTCATCTTATGTCATGTGTTTCTATCATGTGTTTTCCTTTTCGCAGAATAATAGAAGAAATTTTTGTTTCTTGATTTCATTTTTCTATTTCATTAGCAGTAGCAAAATTCTTGCAATTTCTACACTCCAATGTGTCTCGGGGGGGGGGGGGGGAAGATAAGGTCTAGATCTAGTCTAAAGTGCATACCCTCATAGGCATAGTCATCAACAACCAAAATCATACCCTTTAACGATATGAAGTACGTTGAGTTGAACTAATTCTCACTCAGGGAAACTACCTCGTCATCATATATGACCATCGACACATATGAGGCATCTTAGGATGAAGGTCATCCTCAAACTCTTCCTAGGGCCTCATGTTTGGAACCCGCTCTAGAAAAAAGGATACCACTATGCTCCCGTAATCGATTTGTTTGAGTTCACCTCTCTTGTACCGATTGAGTTGGTCTTTAATGTTTGCTAAAATGCCCTCACACCAATTAAACAAAGTTGGCTCTAGAAATTTCACTGCTAGGTAAATTTGAGTCTTGGATGCTAGATGTGATGTCACTAATACGAAAACATGCGTAATGGTGAGGATGATAGTTTTCAGATTTAGGTAGACTATCTCTCAAACGGTCTCCCTGTGGCCAACTATGCTTGCGCCTAACCTACAGTTTATGGCCACATAGTCATCTATACTATCTTCTCTTCTGCTCCTCACCCCGCTTAACATCACTAGGGAACCAAACCTAGACAAACCAATAAAAAATTATATATCTTTGACCTCCGGCCTTAGAAATTCTTGTTGCAGAACAACTATTTAGTATCCAGATCTCACTAATCCACTAGTTGTCATAGCAAGCAAACTTTCATCGTCATGCTTGGCACTTTGAAATTTTTTAACAAACCATAATATCTAAGAGCCCCGAGTGTTGGGGGATGGGCCATGGCTTGAAAATCACTCTCTAGGTGTTCTCTTTCCCTCCAATCAACCATTATGGAATCCCTGCAAAGTTAAAACCATTGTTAAAACCCTTGGCCAATAAAGATCAGAATGAAAAATGCAGATAAACCCTAGCTAATTCATGCCAAAATCTAAGGAAAAAAATTATCAGGGAAAAAATTGACAAGCCCTAGTATTGCACCAAGGATGTTGCAACTCCCAGAGGCTTCTTAACTTAAATTATCAACCCATGGTTTGTACAAACTTAGAGGTGACCGTGCTATATGCACAATAGTTTAGTTTCTACTCATGTCACCCTCAATCATGAGATCAGATCAAGGTGTTCAGAGACCAATCCTTCAGCTAACTACAGAGAGAAAAACATTTCATAATTGCAAAGAGATGAATATGATTCTAACTACATAAGCGAAAAATTCCATTCATTCAATGTAAACGTTGAATTGAAATTGCATGGAAAAAAGGCTAGTCTAGTTACAAAAGTAAACCATGCTATTCTATTTGCAATACTCGATAAAATTAATAGCCTACTTGCATGATTCATTTAGCTATTTGCAACTTGCTTGAAAATGAGAAATTCAACCTTCAACACAGTTGAAAAAAATGCTAATTCTAATTCTATTTGCTGTCCTATGGTTGTAGTGAGGGAAGGATGGGGTTGGAGTGGTCTCAGAGTCTTCCCTAATCATGAAATAAAATATTGGGGGTCATTTTTCAACTTGAATATGACAGGGTCAAAATTTGGAGCGAATCTGGTTGAAGAAAACAATGATATAGGTCTGCTACAAGAAGTTCTATAGGAGGCTTTGTATTACTACAAGAAGCCTTGTTTTTCTAAAGGAGGGGGTTCCGAGAGATTCTTGAGGACATGAATAGTGTATTTAAGGTTGAAGAAGGTGGATGAAGGTAGAAGAAGGTGAGTGAAGGGTGTGGGAGCCCCTTAGCCAAACCTAGTACCCCTCAGACGTTTATCTTGCACCAAATTTTGTGCCCATGGTGTCCTCCATATATATTAGCAGAGTGGTATCGGTGGCAGAGTTTGGAATAAATGTGAGGTGTCTAGAAGGGATATGGAGTGGTCTAGATGGATGTAGAAAGGTGTTCCCACCCCTGTAGATCAACACAATCCCTGCATACCAATCAAACACATGCATCAAATGATCACTATTACAAAAAGGTAAATTAACATGGAAAAGATGAGTTGATTTTTTTTGAAATCTACTATAACTTACAACACAATTCCAATTTAAAAACCAACGTTGCTAGCTTCCAAGTTGCAGAAACTAAACATGCAAAAGGATTGCATTCCACTACTTAACAATTTCCAAGAAATCATAAACAAATATTTTTGGGTTGTTATTGTAGATCTTCCAATCACTCTTCCTTCAAGAGAGGTGATAGGAAAATTTTCAACTACAAATTTTGTAATATAACGCCTACTAAAACAATAAAATCATTGCAATAACTTGAGTTGGATTAACGAAGAAATAAAAGAGAGGGACTAAAGCCTCTCGGTTGGGCCCAAAATCAAGGGTTTTAGCCCTCCAAACCTAACTCAGATGCAAACCAATAGTGAACTTTCCATTAGCAGAAAATAAGAGGCACATACATCATATGAAAAGTGAGAATAACAATGTCAAGCACTAGGCTCTCAGTAGTTACTCCTAGCTGTAGCACAAATTTGAATCCTAATGAGCCTCTTGGCTGGTTTATTTATACAATAAGTAGTTGAGGGAAACTCCCTTGAAAAGAGGAGTGTTTCCCTCTAAAATCTTGAGATTTGTGGATCTGGTTCTCTTTAATCTTCACATGTATTTGGAGTCACTCGGCTTCTAGTGAATTCGAGCTATTGATGAGGATTATGTGATCTCAAGTTGAGTTGGAGAGTTAATGAGGTGGACAAGTCTCCTATACTCTCTCTGGTTGTCTCCATTAAGCCCTTGCATAGTAATACCTCCAAAAATTCTTCTTTTTCCTACATATTAATCAGATTAGACCATACAATCTGACAAACACCCTTTAGTATTCTTACTAAGCATAATATGGCTATAAATGCGAGTTAATGTGAGAAAATGAGAGTTTTAAGGATTGAAGGATAACACAATGAACTTTAAAATATACCTATTAATGGGAACCATTACAAATGGCATTTTTCTATGGTGAATCTAGGTTGCATCCGTCGATTGAATGACTACATTTGGTGGACGTGCCTTGGCTTTCCCATATTGATGGTGCGAAATTGGCATCCATGTGGCTAGCCATTTAGAATTTATAATTTTTTCTTAAAAAATAGACTAAGGGCCATGATGAAAAATATGAAAGGGGAATATCGTGCTTGAACACTTACCTAGTACAGACGGTTCTCCAAAAGTCATTTGGAAGCTCTTGCAATCTCCTTCCTAAGCTTGAAGGTAAAGCAATGATTTTTCCTTTCCTCATCCTTCACTTACAAATGAAAAAGTGAGCTATGGGGAGGTACATTGGTCGTTTTATAGCATATTTCAATATTAAATTGGGAAAACCTTTTTATCTTTCTTATAGGGAAGGATTTTTTTTTTTACTTAATTATTGTTCTAATGACTTTATTTGAGGGAGTGTCGGGCCTTTTGTTATTATATCTTTCTCGAGTCCTTTTTATTAAGGTTCCATTATGACAATGGCCCTATGGTATGTTTTTTTGAACTTGACATATAGTGCAGATCGCTCATTTCCATCTATGTTGCATTATTGACCATTATTTCCATTTTCTTTGTGCCTTAGGTCAAACCTCATCAAGTTGCGATATTAACCTAGCTCTTTTATGCATGTTGTAACTTGGTGGTAGATATTACTCTTGGACATTGGATAAACTGGTACTCCTTGTATGTTTCATGACATGTGTTTAAATGCCTCTTGTGGATCTGTTAACTTTGGCAATGTGACTATTTACTAAGACATGGGTTTTGGTATAATGGAAATTGTGGCTCCAACAATTGGTATCTGAGCAAGTCTCTCAAAAGAAGCTTCATCTCTTAAGGGATATCTATCAATATGAGCAGCCATGAGGGAGTATCTTTTATCATACCACCTTTGTTTAATGGAACTAACTTTGTATTTTGGAAAATCATAATGAGAGTGTATTTGCAAGCACTAGGAGCAGAGTGTGGGAAATTGTTGAAGGTGGATATCAATACCCAACCTCTATTCCCACAAATACTGCAGGAAAAAAGCAGTATGCGATCAATACAAAGGCAGTAAATGCTATCTTGGGAAGTCTGGCTGACTTTGAGTTCATGAAAGTCATGCAGCTAAACACTGCAAAGGCAATATGGGACAAAATTGTCCAAAGCTATGAAGATGATACTAAGGTAAACAATGCTAAACTTCAAACATTTAGAATTTAGTATGAGACTCTTATAATGCATGATGATGAAAGTATTGCAAGTTTTTTCCTTAGAGTAGGCGAGGTTGTTAACTCAATGAAAATTTTTGGTGAAATAAAGGATGCTACTATTGTTGAAAATATTTTGAGATCACTAACTCCAAAGTTCGATTCCAAAGTCTTCACCATTGAAGAAATGCAGGATTTGAAGAGTCGTACGCTTGAAAAAATCCATGGGATCTTCACAGCTTTTGAGATAAGAAAATGGGGTACATCAAGTATGAGAGAAGTAGCCTTCAAAACCACTAATAAAGGGAAAGAAAAGGAAAACCCAAGGATACAAGGTACATTTCAGATGAGGAAGAAGAAAATTTTGTGAGAAGGTTGCAAGTGGGAGCTGGTAAATTCAAAGGTAAGTTTCCCTTCAAATGTTTTTCTTGTGGAATAATAGGTCACTATGCATCCAAATGTTGATATAAAGAAAATCATGATAAGAAAGAGAATGAAAATGATGTTGATAAGAAAAATGCCAAAAATAAATTTTCCACCAAGAAAATATTTTATTCTAATGAAGATGGTCAAAGCACATTTGATGATCAAGAAAAATCAGATTCAGATTCTAACAGTTGTTATTAAGTACTTATGGCTCTTGAATATCAATCAATTAGTGAATTGGATAGTTGTGAACAAGGTGACTTAATGAAAGAATTGAAAGAAAATGACAGAGTCAGGAATGCAAACAATGATATGGAAACAAAAGAAAGTAGTATGATTAAGGAAATACAAATGTTAAGAATGGAATTGGAAGCACCCATTAGAATAACAAAGATCTTTGGAAAACAAGAAAAGGAAATAAATTGTGAAAAATTAGAACCTGAAGTTATCTTTAAGGGAAGATTTTGAGAAAATAAAAAATGGGTAAAGACATTTGTATCTCTAGAGAAGATTATCAATGAACAACGCTCTCCTCTAATCAAGATAGACATTGGATACAATCACATGGCTTCAGATACACAATGTGATGACAACAACCAACACAATTTTGTTCAAAAGAAAACTGAATCAATTCACACATAAGAAAGGAAAACTCACAAATCAAAGTTAAGGCCATTCCCTAGGCATAATTGATAGTTTCATGGATACTGTTTTTCTTGTAACTAATTTGGGCATAATGTCATTGGTTGCAGGAAATTTTTTTGGAATGGAAGCATAAGATGGGATACATTCCATCAGATGATTATAAATTACAAGCAGATTTAGAGGAAGAAGGAACATCAATCAGAGATGTAGGGAAGATTGTCCCTATTGTAGTCCATTTCTCTTAAAAGTGTACTTCTAACCATGACCGCAGAAGTGAATATGAGGTACATAACCTCATGAAGAGTGGGTGATGATTATCAGGTCCACGTGATCAATGGTGTATGATCTCAGGGGGAGCTATGCATGTATATATTGATGATGATTTCCTATGTTGTTGTGATATTCATTTGGTGATGCTTATATTACTAACATTGCATCTGGTGAAGTAACAATGAATAGGAACATACATGTCATGTTCATGGGGAACTATTGCTATAAAGAATCAACATTTTACATTATGTACGTGTTTCTCATGAATGATAGTCGCATGTATATATATAAAATCACATATACTTCTCTGAGATCAAAAAGGAGTGACACATATTTAGGGGAGCTTCTTATATGCTTCCATCAATTATTATTGGCTTTCTGGTTCTGATATTGACTTGTTGTAGACTGTTAATGATGTCCTTATTCTACTTAGGAATGTTGATTGGTTCCTGATGTTGTTGCAAATTTTTAGAATAGTTATTTAATTCATTTGATGGTTGATATGATGGATATAATGTGCTCATAGTTCATGTGAGAAGCTGGCACAGGTTTAGGGGGAGCATTTGATATGCTTCTAATAAAGAATTGTTGGCATTATGGTTTCTTAACCCTTACTTGTTGCATGAAGGCTTTACGATGAGTACATATCATTGATGATTTATGCCTATTACTGCTATTTCTACTGAAGATACATATGTTGTTGTCATGAGTTATCAATAATGCATAGATTGCATATAGTAAATTTATGGATGATGCTTATGTGTTGCTTGAATTACATTCATTGAAATCATTGATGGTATCCTATCCTTGCTAAAGATTTAATATATGTAAATGATGTTGCTAATCACATTTGTGATTACTGAAGACTCTATGTTTGCTTGTATGTTATTTATGCATGTACATGCTACCTATGTTGTTTGATATTGTTGCTTGAGGATTGTGGCTCTTCCTATATATGGAGAGAGCATGTTAAAACTGATGACATGAAGTCAAGGGGATGAGTTTCTGAGAGAGCTTGATCTTATGCTAAATTTTATTGGAAATGCTTGGAAACATTGCATATGTGGTCACAGATGATGAAGTTGGAGATATTGATGCTACATTGTCTAACATAACTTCTTGATAATGAGGATGTTCATGCTGCTATCATTATACATTTATGCTACTGCTATTAAATATTTATGCTGCATATTCCCATATGGTGCATTGTGGTTCTTGATGACTATCATAATCTTGCTACCTCAGTATTGAGGTCCCTCATTTCAGTTGTAAATGTCATATATGTCTCTTGATGAGAGGGTCATGAAAAGACCCATGTTGTAAATCATTGTAAAATTCAGTCATGTATGGGCTATTGGGATCAATTCATGTTATGTATGTATTTCCATTACGTTGGGTCATTAATGTAAATTTTGGGTCTAATATGTAAACCCACTATGTTGGGTGGTTGATGTAATCATGGGAGTATAGAGTCATTAGTCATAGAAAATGTCATTTTTGGTTAAGTCATAAGTACTCTTTTGAATATCTTTAGAATTTCCAACATATACTCAGGGGAAGCATGGTCAATATGCATATTTCATGATTAATATGTAACAGGTCATACCTACAATGATTAACACTACAAGGGAAGTACTTCATTCAACTTGGTTTAGCCATTTTACCTTGATGTCAACGGGGGAGAGAAACTTGGTGTTTGGAGAGAAGTCTTAGTATTTGCAGCTGTATTTTTAGGTGTTTGCAGATGGTGTCCAAACACTAAAGTGGTTGCCATCAAGTCCAAAGGGGGAAATTGTTGGAATTATGACTAATGTGTTGTCCTTGATGGAAAACCACCTAATAAAGATATACTTGATGTTAGCATTGATGACTGTGGAATTAATACATATTAGTACAAAAGCTACAAATGGTATGGACAAAGAATTGACAATTTAGAGACAGATGGATGATAAAGGTGATGTTTGAGAAAATATATGCAGATCCTACGAAGAAGGGTCACGTGCATATGCACATACTGTAAGTGAAAGTCACATATAGAATTCGAACCATGGTAATCTAGATACGAGGGGTATTTACCATGGTATTGGACCATGGTAATTGGAGCGACAACGACTATTTAATCTTGTCAAAAAATACCAACAAAATTACCAAGGGATTTTCCTAAGGTATTGGCTAAGGATAGATCTATATAAGGTGATGGAGATGAATGTGTTAAGCGTGTAAGTGAACGAATTATCAATGTGTGATATGATCTGAAACATGGATGCAACAAGAAGCAAGGAGATGAATAATATCTGAAGGATCTAAAGATATGTTGAAATATGATTGATTGATTTATTTGTTGCAAATGTCTAAGTAGCTAATAATGTATCTATGATTATGATGATGCTATAAAATGAATGTGTTACAATAAAGGTTGCAACATATGAGTTGTGGTTGCAAAGAAGATATTTTTTAGTGACTTAAGATCTGTACAATGGTTTTCTTTTGAGTGGTCACATACATATGCAGATCTAACTCTGTAGGGTCACTTATATATTCTAAGATATGATTTTTAGTACGTTGATATGTGTATGCAAGTGTTATGCATGGTAGTCACATAGATACGCTGATATGTTTAATGGATGTCATGTATATGTTCTAGGGTTTGCAGTGCAGTTTGACAATGACATTTGATGAGTTATGTTTTGCTTGCTACTGTCTTTCAATGATGTCTCTATCTTGATGATTTGTGTTTTAAAATGTTGATTGAGTTAAATGTGATTGGTAATTATGGGAAAAGCTACCCTAAGGCCTTGGGTTGAGGGACCTAATAGAGTGGATGGCATGTCATCATAAGGACTTGATTACCAGTTTTTGTGCTTTAAACTAGAAAATGAGGATTGTGGACCTTACCCATTTATCCTTCGTTTGAGGTCTATCCCGTAGGGTGCAAACCCTCTGCTACTCCTCGTGCTTCAGAACTTGCAAATTAGTCAAGAACAAGCACACAAACTAGTTGCAAAGCATATATGTCCTAGATGTCACCATATTAGCATATATAATCTCATAAAGATAACCTGAAATAAACTATTCAAGATTTTTAAGCATGTATAAGAGACACATAACACATGAACATCAAGAATAGGACGGTACTTCTTTTATTCATAGCATGTACAAAAAATAGTGGAGAAATTACTTGAGATCTGCCACAGCCTTGAGTAAAACCATCTTCCAGATTCGTCCAACCCTAGCCTCACAAAGCTTCTTCCATAAACAAGGATGATCATCACAAGAAAACAAGGGTTTCCTGAACCTGGGAAGTGCAAGAGGCATAGGTTAAATATCAGACTTGATCAAGGCTATAACAGACTTTAATATCAATAATATTCTCTCTCCTCCCTTAGGCCATTCCCTTGAGGTGTATTTATACTTCCTCAAATTAGTTTTTTTAGTTGGAGAACAGTTAGGCCACAGGCTAGGGTAGTTAAGTTACAGGAAAAATCGTAAACCCCACGTCATTAATATGGAATTATATATATTTTTAATATTTTAAATAGCATACACGGGTCAGCTATCGATGGACCCACATGTGCACGTGGAAAAAACTGGGCAGATTTGTGTATGGATTTTAAAATATTGTTTTTTGAGAAGTGTGACCAAGTCTAAATGGAAAGGTTTCGCAAGGCCAATGTATAATTCATCAAGTATATAGAGGTGATAAATGATGTTATAACAGATGCCCCCTAATATATGAGGTCAAAAGGGGTGTTGGGAAAAATACAGAGGGGAGGGGGGGGGGGAATCAGTATTTAGAGCTTACTGAAAATATTTTAACTTTTTCTTAATAGAATTTCATATGCGGCTTTGATGAACCCAACTCGCATATACAGATGCATATACTAAAAGAAACTAGCATATACCGATATAATTTTACAGATTAGAAAAACTTTCCAGGAACAATCCTTAACTCAGTTTACCAGTCATGCATCTGTTAATAATCAGTAAATATGTGCAATAACATCAGTATAAATTATCACATAAGCAGAACACACATGAACACCAATATTTAAGGTGGAAACCCAATTCGGGAGAAAACCACCGCTGTTGTCGTCTCTGTCTTCAATATTTATTATATGGAAAATTGTTTACAATATTGTACTGATGCAGACTCATATTAGTACGCAGGCATCTACCTGCAGAAGGCTACAACCTTCTCTCGTTTTCTAGTTTCTACTGGAAGGGAGCTGCAACCCCCTAATCTCGTTTACCAGCCACTACTAGAAGGGAGCTTCAACCCCTTGATTAGAACACTAGCTTCTACTGGCAGGAAGCTTCTACTTCCATATAAAAGGCTTCAACGCTCAAAACCACTGCAGACCACGTTTCATCAATTTTCACACTTGATCCCACAACTTTAACGCAAATCATCGTAAATATCATCAATAATAAACTTAATCCAAAATTTAATCAGAACAGTGAGAACATTGTAACCATAACACAGAAATAACCTAGACTTCAGAATAAGTATTCGGAATCAAACTCAACCTTGAACATTCATCAACTTAAAATGCATATGCTACTTCTCTTCACTGAACCCGTGTGTATACGTGCTTTCCTTCACACCAACTTGCGCATAGCTCTGTGAATACTATTTTTCAGAATGTAATTAGTCTCAAATCCAGATTTGAGGCTTTCAGCCAGATATCTTTTAGAAATGTAGATCCCTTCATCCAGTTAGTCACCATCAACCATGTTTATTCTCTCATTGACCAGATTTGTATATAATCAACTTAGTAGCATATACAATATTCAAACAACCCAGATCTATAAGAAGAATTGATTGACAGACAACAGAAATATAGCAAGAATAATAGAAAAACCTCTGCAACAAGCTTCATAAAACCCTAACTTCCATACACGCCTTTGCTAAGACATCCGCATATATACGCGCTTTCACCATGACGAAATAGCGTATAGATCTGTAAATTTCATATGTATCAAATCTATAGGACTTACCTAGAGTTCTTCACTTTACTTCAGCAAGCATGCACCAGATCACAGATCTAATCATTTCTTGAATAAGTCATGCAGGTACATAGGCATTTCAGATCTAGAGATCTTGATCCATCATTTTATCCAAGGGTGCATCATAACTTCATATTTTTCAATAAGAACAGAGTTCATCCCATGTAGATATATCTCAGAGATAATATCTAGTAACATCCCTTACGTATGCACACCTTGCACTATGATCTTCTTCTCCTTATATAGATATAGCCTTTATCAATAGCATGAGTCAAAACCACACAACAGCCTTGGTATTCTTGGACGGAATCAAATAGACAACTCAAAATTCAATATTGTGGGCTAATACCATGGCAATGCCCCTTGGTATCAAACATTTTGGAGCGCAAAAGGTATATGCGACTTTGAACGTACTTATCCGCATGTATACGCGACTTGGCCTTTACAAACCCGCGTATAGATCCCGCATTATAAAAATTATCCAATTTTCTGCTGGTCATTACACAATTCTTCTGATAGACTGCAGAGCCTCTCTAGGAAGACATGTGCTCCATCCTTTGCCAGAGAGTTGCCATCAAGGACAACATTACAATATATTAGGACACAGGAAACATTTTTCTAACAATATCCCCCTTTGGACTTGATGGCAACCATGATGATGTTTGATCATCACAATCAGATAGATACATTAAGCATAACCTTTATTCAAACACCAAAATACTCTCCCCCTTTGACATCAAGGGCAAAGGGCAGATCAAATACCAAAACAAAGTTTTTCTTTCTTTACAGTTTTGATGTGCACTGATTTGACCATGCTCCCCTGAGTTCATGCTGAATCTTCAGACATATTTTCAATGACTCAATAACCTCTATCACCAAGGACTCATACTTGCATAAGTGATCTAACCAAATGGAATTACATAATAGAATCAACTACTTAAACAATTGGGTTTACGAATTGGAGCAAGTCCTTACATGATTGAATATAATCAATTTTACATCATTGGTCTCAACATGACCTTTTTAGAAAATTACAGATATTACTCAAAGAATCTCAAGCAGGAGATCATAATAGAAACCAATCAGAATTCCAACAATACATCCTTTTCAACAAGGCATGTGCTCCCCTTAAGCTTGTGCATGCTGAACATCTTCAACAACCAATTCATCAAAGCAACTTCATCAAGGCGATAAATATTAGAGAATGATACAAAAAGATGAATACTAAAACAAAACAGGGATTACCCAACAACACCATATTTGGTCTGAATGCTAACCCAGATAATATCTGTCAACAAAAGCCATACTTGGTTTTATGCACAGTAACTCGTGTATATATGCGATTCACCTTTATATAACCCCCATACCGAATTTATTCTTCTGAAATTAATCAGACTTGATCAGACAGGCAGAGACAACTCCTAGCTTATGCCTGAGATATTCAAATGCTTCCCTGGGAAGAGGTTTAGTAAATATATCAGCAACTTGTTCTTTGGAGGGAACATACTCCAATTTGACCTTTTGTTCAAGCACTTGTTCACGTAGAAAGTGATACTTGATAGGAATGTGCTTAGTTTTGGAATGCATAAAAAGATTCTTTGAGATACTAATAACACTTGTATTATCATAAAATGGAGATGGGAGGTGAACATTTGATTTGAATGTCTTGTAGAGTTTGCATCATCGAAAGGATTTGTGTGCAACATGATGCGGCAACAACATATTTTTATTCTGCTGTAGATAAGGCAATAGAACTTAGTTTCTTGCTGAACCAAGATACTAATCGGGGCCCATATAGAATGCACCACCACCAGTGCTTTTCCGATCATCAACATTTCCAGCCCAATCCGCATCTGTGTAAGCATGAAGAGTGAGATCAACATTATTTGAATACCATAGACCAAAGTCTTGAGTCCCTTGTAGATATTTGAATATTCTTTTTACAGCCTGAAGGTGTGACTGTATTGGATTAGCTTGGAATCATCCAACAATCCCAACTGCATGAATAATGTCAGGTCTTGTCCCGGTTAGATAAAGCAAACTTCCAATCATGGATCTGTATTCTGGTTGATTCACCATGGGAGAATCATCATGAGAACTGAGGTTACACACAGTTACCATTGGTGTACTTACATGTTTGCAATCTTCCATCCCATACTTCTTTATAATTTTCTAAAGATAAATTTTCTTGTGATAAAAATATGCCATCTGTTGCTTGTTGCACTTGTAAGCCAAGAAAAAATGTTATTTCCCCAAGTAAAGACATTTCAAATTCTTGCTGCATAATAGAAACAAATTTCTGACTCATGGACTCTTCATTACTTCCAAAAATGATGTCATAAACATATACAACTACAATCAATAGTTTATCATTTTAAATTTTTGTATATAAATTGCTATCAATAGATCCCTTTGAAAAACCTTGTTGATGAAGATATTTGTCAAGACGATAGTACCATGCCCTTGGAGCTTGTTTGAGACCATATAAAGCCTTTTTAAGTTTGCAAGAAAGTTTTTTATCATTTCCCATAATGAATCCTTCTAGTTGTTCTATATAAAATTCTTCTTCTAGATCACCATTGAGGAAAACATATTTAACATCTATTTGATAAAATTTGAATTGTTGAAAGCTTGAAAATGCAAGAAACATTCTTATGGCTTCAAGTCTAGCTACAGGAGAAAATGTTTCTTCAAAGTCTATACCTTCTTGTTGAGCATGTTATCACTCAGGTTTTCCTTTAAGTTGTGGAAAAGGAAAGTATACCCGAGGTAACCACAAACCAACCTTCAGATACAGAATCTAGCCAATTTGTATCCATAAAGGGCTCTCTCTTTAAAATTTAGCTTTTTTCTTAGAAAGTTTTAGGCTAGTTATAAGTCCAAGAAATTTGATTTTATTTGAATGGTGGAATCCGCCAACTGAGGGCAAGGTTGAAGATTTTTAGTCCATTGGGCTATGGAGTCGAAGGATGGCTTTACTGGATTACTATTCTACACACAAGATAGCTTTGCAGGGCAAGATAGCCAAACAGAGAACAATTTTTAGAATTTAAAGTGAATGGAATGGATTTTGAAGGGATGAAAGGCATTTAAGAATCTTTCAACATGTTCAAAAATAAAGAAAGTGAATGATTACAAATAAAGAGCAGTGAAGAATTCTTTACTATAGCAATCAAAATGTTCAAACCAGCGAAACAAGAGCAATTAAGAATTCGTTGCTTATAACCAGTTTGGAAGAAAACATTTGGAATAACCGCAATTGAAAATCAGAGTACACTTAAGTAAGTTCTGATTTATTCTTTTATGTCAATTATTTAGAAATGGAACATAGTGATATTATAAATACATATAAAACTTAAGACATAGGATAGAAAGATTTATTGAACTGTAGTCCGACACATGAATCCTGCAAAAAGTCCTGACCTTCAAATTTTCATCCAGCAAGCCACAAATAAATTTCTACAAAACACTTTTATTCCAAAAACATCAATGTCACAGCAAAGTAGTAGAATCCACCCTCAATACTCCATTCGAGGGTTTATTTATACAAAAAATGATTTAAAATATCTCACAATAACATAGGAAATAATCTAGGGTGGCTAATGAATAAGTTACAACAAAAAGGGAGATATATGGTCTCGTAGATAGGATAAAAGGCAACTGTTGGTGTGTTGTTTCCTCCTTTTATGCATGTGCTGGAGGCAGGTCCTACAATCTAGCTCGATGCTGTCCTCTTTGGTAATTATTTTCTGACTGCCTTGCTTGTCTGATACTATTCTCTTCTTACTGATACACTTTCAACTACTAAACTGATACTCTTTAACCTTTGTTCATCTATTTATCCTTCACACAATAGTAAAAAGGCAAAACTTTCCATATGAAGATGAATTTTACAAAATTTCTAACAGGTCTTCCCACCATTTGTCTTCTGCTATTATGGTTCGTTTGAGTTTTCTTAATGTTTCATCGGTCTCTGTGTATCTGAAGAAATTGGGCCGATTTGGGAACAAATATCTTATTTCATGCTCAAGATGAAACAAATTCTTTAATCTGTCGTAAAGATTCTTTCCTGTAGGCAATGTCGATTCTGATGAACTGGTTGAGGAACATGTGAAATTGTGAGCATGTATATCCAATTTGTTAACATAAGTTTCCAATTCCATTATTTTTTCTTCTGAAATCATAGGACTGGGCAACCCGCTGGCTAATAAAACATTAAACCTTTCTTTAAATGCAATGATCTCTTGCTGAATATCTGAGCATTTACGTTCCAGATTTTGCATAAGAGTTCTCTTAGTAAAAAATCTTTTTATTTCTAAAATAGTACCTGTCCTGTCCTCAATTCCAAGCTCTGCAAGCTGCTGTTTGGTCTGAGTGTTTAAGCACTGTATGGGTTGATTTTCTTGTTCAGGTCTGTCTCTCAATTCTCCTTTTGTTTTGTCAATTTCCTCCAGAGCTATTTTGACCAAGTCATTTTGTTCAAAGATTATTTGAATGAAGGACCAAATATTCTTTATTGAATCAATAATATTATTTCAAAGAATTTCATTGATTTCTCTCAAAGGCTTTTCTAATGAGAGATATTTTTCTAAAGCTTTAACCAATTTCTCCAGCCTTTTGATTTATCTTGTATGATCAGCAACAGTCTTTTTTGAAGTATCATATTTTTGTTCTAAATTAGTGAGCTGTAACTTTGTAGTTTGAAGTTCTGTTACTCTAAGTTTTAAACTTTCCATTTGTTTCACTAATTCATCAGAACTTAAACTAGAAGTATTCACCTGTGATGGGTCTGTTTGTTGGTCTGCTGCCGTTGTACTTGTAGTAGCCCCTGTTGTGGATATCTGAATGATAGATTGCTTTTCTTTCAATGCTTGCTCCAGTTCATTTTCTGTTTCACTTAGTTGCTCAGTCATTTTTAGGAGCAATTCCATCATTTCTTCTTCTGAATTTTCCTTCAAAACTTCTTGAGTTTGAGGATGCCTTGAAGCTGGTAATTTCAATTGCTTCCTCAATGCAGCAATATCATCATCTTTATTTTTAATCAGTGCTTCAATGTCTTTTATATATTTGGGATTATGACCCAAACTGATGATTATTTCCTCCAAAGATTTTATTCTATTATCCTTTGCTTGAGAAGAAGCTTTTTCAATCTGCAACTGGGTACTTGTATTATTCAAAGAATCTTGCAATCTATGAGCTGCCATTGCTTTGTCAGTAAGGGTAGAATATATCATTTCTCTAGTTTTCTTGTGTAATTCTATCTGGTCCAATGGATGAATATCTTTTGCTAGGACCTCAAAATTGGTCCTGATGTAATCAGCTGCTGTCTGTGGTTTTGGCACTTTAGATTTGAAATGGATCATTAACATTTTCCCTTGTTGAATGTCAAAAGCTGACATTAATCTCTCTTGATTTTGTGGAGCCATTTTAAGATACTGATTATACACCTGGACCCTCAGTGGATCATTCCTTGCTTTTATACTGATAAATGTCTTTTTTATGTCTCCTGCATCTGTCTTTGGCTGTTTGAATGAAGATACTTCAGTGCTCAACTGTCTTTGTATTTCCTTTCCTTTATGACCTGTATATGTTTCACTAACTGAACTAGTAAGCTGACTATCCTCCCTTTCTTTAGTAGCAATGATTTCTTCATATGATTCAACTTCTGGAAGTGGGTTGAGTTTCTGCCTTTTAGCCTGAGTCTGTTTTGAGGATTCCTTGGGAGGAGTAGGAACTTCAGCCTCCCTTTTCTTGCCCTTTTCAATATTCAATGGAGTTTGCAAATTTGGCATTTCAACTGGATTGTTTTGAGGAGGAACCTGTTCTTGTCCTTGTACCTTAGATGTTTGAGGTTTTTCTGTCATGATGAAAGTCTCAATGACTTGTACTTCTGGTTCTTTCTCTTTGCCTTTGGATTCAACTGCAATTGATGAAATGTTTTCTTGAAATCCCTGTTGAAGATTTCCTGCTGAAGAAGTGCTAATATGTGGTACCTACACTTGCCCAAAAGATTCTAGGTCAAACTTTTTTCTCAAGATATTTCATAATTTTGTTTATATTGACTTCTTCACTATCCTGCTCTATCAAAGTTCCTTCTACCCATTCATCTGTATTGGCATACTTTTCAATTTTAGGGATTCTTCGATGCATGTAGGGTGCTGATTTATTTTTCATCCTTTTGTCACAAATAAAGTTGAATGGGTCATAGGGTACCCAATGGAAACTTTTCTACAATATGTAATGTTCCTCTAATATCTTTTGAGCTTCTTCCCCTCCATCTCTAGAATTGCAGATAAATGGACCTAGTTGGCTCCTCATCCTGAGTTGAGCCTTTTTCTTGGCATTACAGAAGTGAATTATATCTGAATTATTCATTTGTCTGAAATACTCAAGTGCAAAAAGTCTCAATGGAACATATCTGGGTAACTTGAAAGGGCTCAATTCACATCCATAAATTCTAATTTAAGTATGATTCTGATAGAAGTACCAGTCACCTATCTTATACTGTTTTGAAAGCTGAAGGATTTTCCTGATTTCATTGCTGAGTCTTGGAGGGGCAACTCTAGTCAACAAGGTAGTTGCAGGATGTATGAAAAGGTCCATGAACTCATTATAAGAACAGGGAGAATCATAGGAGCTGTGAGTTATGGCAGACCAAAATATAACAGACCTAGGGTTTCCCTTAGCATCAAGCTTTTGAACAGGAAAGGGAAAGTTCTCTGATTGATAATAAAGGATGAGATGATAAATGACTGAGGAATACTTAAACACTTTCTCATTCTCTAACCTCATGAACTTTACCACTTACCGCCCGACCCCAGTGACGTGTCCTCCCGTAAGACGCAAAGTCATATTTAACAGCAGGAGGCTGTCCAGGGGTAAAGATATATAATAATACCAGGGTTAAATGGTCAACATACTCACTGGTATTAAAACCCATTACAAAGGATATCATATTCAGGATGAGCTTGCCTAATTCAGTAAAATAAGCAAAACCATAAGGAGGAGGGCCCTTAGGTTGATGTTCAGGAAACATAAAAGTCTGGCAAATGCATTTCAATTTTTCTTGGGACAATTGGGTATATTTTTCAAGTAGTTCTTCCATGGACAAGGGAGTAAGATTTTGATCAGGTTCAAAATGGAGCATTGTATTGATAGCTTGAGGAGTAATGGGGAAAATGATACTCTGGTTCGGGGATAACACTGCTCTTTAAGTTGGATCATAATTGGAATGACAGTAATGGATAATTTCTGGGAAAATACGGACTGAGGGGATGGGATATCTTGGAAAATTGGATTCCCATAACCCAATAATATCCAAACCTTTCGAATAATCATCTCTGCAGCGACAATAACTTCGAAGGGGGTTTTCATTGAAAACTAAGTCTTTAATTTGAAAATCTTTATCCACTAATGGCAAATATTCCAATTCTCTATGAGGGGCATTTAATGGGGCTACATTCAGGGCCAAAGGAACTTCCATTTTGGTTCTTGTGTATTCAAAGTGGAAATTCGGAGGTTTTTTACAGAAATGGGCAAAATCTTAGTTTTGGAAGTATTATTTCAGTGGCAGGAACTAAAATAGACCGATATTAAACTTCCTTTCAGACTATGGCGTGAATTTAACACCGGAATGAGGATTTTTGACAGAGTTTCAGCAGGAAATCGGATAAATACCTGTTTTATGAAGAATGTCGAAATTAATAGGCACTGGTTAACGACGGATGAATGCTTGGGCACTGGTCTAACAATGGCGTTCAACAATTTTAGTTGACAGCAGTTTGACAGTGGATTTTTCAAATATCTCAGTGAAGGGCGCAATCACTTTCAACAAACAAAACGATGAAAAAATGCGCGGAATTTTGTTTTATTTGCAAAGTCAACAGGGATTTTTTATTATTTTTGAGAATGACGTCATCAGTGTACGGGAGGACACGTCACCGGGGTCGGGCGGTAAGTGGTAAATTCCGCACCGCTTTCAGGAGTTGGTGGTTTTCCATGGGGAGGCAGCGATTCCACTGGTTGAATGACACGTAGCCATTGCACTGTTTGAAAACCGTCGCGATTTCGCGCGTTAACGCTCGTACAGAGGATGACTAGCGGAATCAATAGGAGCCGTTAATCTTGGATGGGGTGATCTGACGATTGTCAAGACGGGGAAATGGGGGAATGATAACAAGTGGGTCCGACGCGTTTAATTGGCGAGATTTGAACTGTTAATTAATCCAAATGATTAATTAATCCTAGTTTATAAAGGGTCGGGGTTACGGGTGTTTGAGGTTTTGTTTGTTTTTATTTTTTAAACACATATAAAATACATGTTTAAACTTTGTTTTTCGTATATTTTTATTATATGGTAATAAATTAATGCAATTTATTAACCATAGGGGCGGGGATAGTTTATAAGGATATGTTTTTAACCAAAGGGTATTGTAATGAGGGATTTTATTTCAAATATATGGAATTAAATACTTTGGCTAAAAATCTATAGTAAGAGGGTTTTGGGGATATTATCATAAAATGGAGTTAAATATAATAGGATAAGGTATTTTATTAAGGATTTAATAAATAAATCAGATGTTAATATGACAAAGGGACAATGAAAACTCAAAATACTTTACCCAACTAAGAAAGTGAAGATTTCTGAAGCAAATTTACATTATATCAAGTTCAACACTTAGATTTAGAATAGCAAGTAATTTTGAGGGATTTTTATGAAATATAGCATGATTTTCCTAAGTAAAATGAGATTTTACTTAGGAAAGCTTTTTGAGAAGTGGATGAATGTTATAATGGATAATTTCAAGTACTTAGGGCTTTTTCAATTATTGGGCCGAGGGTCCGGTCCCTCCAAAAGTCAAGGAAATGCCTTGAGCCCCTTTAATCTTCAAATACCTTAGCACTTTGGGGAAATTAGTAAAAATTTTAGGGAGAAAGTGAGATGGGAAGTTAATGATTCTGACTTTGCCTTCTGTGAAATACTTCCAATGTATTATCTGCTTCAGTACTTGTGATGAAAGTAAATGATTAAACACATTTAGCACCATCATTCATCACATGAAACTTTGCAACACCATCTACCTACCCTATCTACTTTACTCTACCATTTTCTCTTCTTTATTAGGGTGCACTTAGGCTGGCAAACCCTTATCAATCTTCTTTTCTTTTACATGGAAAATCTATCTAATTCTATACTTATTGCATCCAAGGGCTCAGATTAAACTGTTGAGCACCTTTTATTAACTCTACCTATCTACTTATCTGCCAAGATTAAACTGTTTGGTCAGATATTTATTCTATATTCTACAACATAAAATTGAAAAATGAATGAGTCAAGTTTATACAGTTTGACTCTTCATAAATTGTGGCAAAGTTTAACAAGATGCACACAATTACTTATTTACAAAAAATGAAATAGTAGTGGCATTTGGATTTGCACACTTTCCTTAGCCTTCTTTTGGTGGGGTTCATTTTCTTTCACTTTTTTGGCCATTTTATTTTTTTAACCCTTTGATTTTCTTTTAGGGTATACCCTCTTTACATTTTTTAAATTTTTTGATTTTTTGATTTTTTAAGAATATGGAACACCTTTGCACAAGAAAAAGGTTTGAACATATTGCATAGTTCAATAAGACAATCATGAAAAATGACACCTATTGGTATAGGAGTCTAACAGAGCATACCCTTTACAAACAAGTCTAGCTTTGTTTCTAATAACATCTCCATTTTCATTTAAATTATTTTTAAATATCTATTTTGTTCCAAAAACATTTTTCTCATGAGGTCTTGGAACCAGTTCCTAAGTATGATTCTTTTCAATCTGATCAAGTTCTTCATTCATGACTTGAATCCAACATTCATCCTTACTAGCTTGATTTACATTCTGTGGTTAAATAGTGGATAAGAATGCAAGATAGCTAGAGGATCCTACAAGAGTTCTTCTTGTTTTGACACCTGATCCCTTTTCTCCCAAAATTTGAGATTCTTGATGATTCTTTTGTACATACCTAGATGGAGCTTTTTTCAGATAGATCTTCTTTTGCTGCTTCATTGGGTTCACGTTCTATATTGTTGCTATTTGATGAGGGAAAATATACATCATCATCATCTTCAGTTGTTGTTGTTAGTTCCTTTTTAGGCGCTGAGAGAGATTCATCAATTACAACATCAATACATTCAACAACCTTCCTAAGTCTTTTATTGTAACACTTATATGCTTTACTTTTTGAAGAGTGGCCACGAAATATTCCTTCATCTGCTCTTGGTTCAAATTTACCAAGTTTCTCATCATTGTTCTTGATAAAACATTTTCTTCCAAAAAATCTAAAATGCTTTACAGTGGGAAGATTTCCATACCAAAGTTCATAAGGAGTTTTATCACTGTTTACTCTAACATGAGCTTTGTTAAGAATGTTTACTGCAGTATGTACTGCTTCTCCCCAAAAGGTATTGAGAGTTCCAGATTCATCAGGCATAGTTCGAGCCATTTGTTGAATTGTTCTATTCATCCTTTCTGCCACACCATTTTGTTGTGGGGTTCCAACTATAGAAAATTGCCTTTTTATGCCATGATGTTCACAAAAATCAAAGAATTCATCTAATATATATTCTCCTCCTCGGTCAGATCTAAGACATTTGATTTTCAAATCTAATTCATTTTAAACCAAATCTTTGAAGATCTTAAAATTTTCAAATGCTTCATCTTTATGTTTCAGTAATCCAATCCAACACATTCTAGAGAACTCATCAATAAATTAAATATAGTATTGTTCTCCACGTGGTGACTTTTTCCTTATAGGACCACATAAATCAGTATGTATAAGTTCAATAGACTTACTTGATGATCCTTCTTTGGCGTTAAATTTCGCTCTGGTTTGCTTACCAAATTGGCAGTATTTGCATATGGCACTTTCAGGTAGAGTGATGCTGGGAAGATCACGAACAACTTTGAGTTTGCTAGATTTCTTGATTTGAGAGAAACTCAAATGCCCCAATCTTCTGTGCCATAACCAATTTTCTGAATTTTTACCCAAGTAACATTGTTCTTTGCAACCTTTCAATAAATACATATTGCTTGGTGTTCTAGTTCCTTTTATTACTGATTTTCTTGTGTCAAGTTCACGTACCACACATTATTTTGAACTAAAGACAACTTCATTTCCTTGATCACACATTTGACTCACACTCAACAGGTTATGTTTTAGTCCATCCACATACATAACATTGTTAGCTTTTACCTTTTATTTCAGAAAAACAGAACCTTTTCCTTTAATGACAACGAGAGTATCATTTCCAAAAGTAACATTATTTTCCTTTTCTAGAGCATTGTATGAAAGGAGTTTATTTTTATCACCTGTCATGTGTTTTGAGCATCCACTATCGATGTGCCATTGTTTTTCTTCCCATTCAGCAAGTAAAGTTATGCCACAACTTCCAACCTGTATGTGCTTCTTTCTCCATACCTTGGAATTTGAATGTATATGCTCTTTTGGTTGAATTTTTCTTTGGCATTTAGATTCTTCATGTCCAAATTTATTGCAATAAGAACATTCAATTTCATTTTGAAGCGGAGCAAAGTTGTTATACTTATTCTTCTTTATTCCAGTCTCACTTCTTTGCCTTCTTGCTTCTCTAGTCATAATAGTTTTGTATGCAACACATTGAGTAGTTTTATAACCAAAATTATGACATGAGAAACACTTTCCATTAAAGAGATTTCTGCGATCACGAAACCTTCTAATTGGGTTTACCTGCTGATTGATATTTCTGTTATTGTTCCTCCTTGTTTTGAAGTGGTCATGCTTTACCTGTGTAGTCTCTTTTTTCTTTTGCTGAGTGTCAAAATGTTGCAGACTAGCTTTGGCGGCATTTAGATAGCTTGGTGTTGAAGGCTGAGAGGATTCTCCGATATATCCAAGACCCGTCTTTACAACAGGAGAGCATTGAACCTTGATAATTTCATCTAAGGTTTCAGTTCCTTTGGCAAATCTAAGATTTAAATTTTTCTCTTTCTCAATTTCCTTTCTTAGACTTACTATACGCGACTTTGATGAACCCAACTTGCGTATACACGCGCATATACCAAAAGAAACTAGCGTATATCGATATAATTTTACAGATTAGAAGAACTTTCCAAGAACGATCCTTAACTTAGTTTACTAGTCATGCATCTGTTAGATAATCAGTAAATATGTGTAGTAACAATAGTATAAATCATCACACAAGCGCAACACACATGAACACCAATATTTAAGGTGGAAATCCAATTCGGGCGAAAACCACCGCTGCCGTCGTCTCTGTCTTCAATATTTATTATATGGAAAACTGTTTACAATATTGTACTGATGTAGACTCATATCAGTACACAGGCATTTACCTGCAGAAGGTTACAACCTTCTCTCGTTTTCCAGTTGCTACTGGAAGGGAGCTACGAACCCCTAATCTCATTTACTAGCCACTACTGGAAGGGAGCTTCAACCCCTTGATCAGAACACAAACTTCTACTAGCAGGAAGCTTCTACTTCTATACTGAAGGCTTCAACCCTCAGAACCATTGCAGACCATGTTTCATCAATTTTCACACTGGATCCCACAACTTTAGCTCAAATCATCATAAATATAATCAATAATAAACTTAATCCAAAATTTAAATAGAACAGTGAGAACACTGTAACCAGAACACATAAATAACCCAGAATTTAGAATAAGTATTCAGAATGAAACTCAACCTTGAACATTCATTAACTTAAAATACATACGCTACTTCTCTTCACTGAACTCGTGTGTATACGCGCTTTCCTTCACACAAACTTGCATATAGCTCTGTGAATACTGTTTTTCAGAATGTAATCAGTCTCAGATCCATATCTGAGGCTTTCAGTCAGATATCTTTTAGAAATGCAGATCCCTTCATCAATTAGTCACCATCAACCATGTTTATTCTCTTATTGATCAGATTTGTATATAATCAACTTAGCAGCATATACAGTATTCAAACAACCCAAATCTACAAGAATACTTGATTGACAGACAACATAAATATAACAGGAATAACAGAAAAAACTCTGCAAGAAGCTTCAGAAAACCTTAACTTCCATACACACTTTTGCTAAGACAGATTTGCGTATATACGCACTTTCACCACGACGAACTAGCATATAGATCTATAAATATGAAATTTGCAAAATGTATCAAATATATAGGACTTACCTAGAATTCTTTACTTTACTTCAACAAGCATGCACCAGATCACAGATCTAATCATTTCTTCAGTAAGTCATGAAGGTACATAGGAATTTTAGATCTAGATATCTTGATCTATCATTTTATCCAAGGGTGCATCATAACTTCAAATTTTTCAATAAGAATAGAGTTCATCCCATGTATATATATCTCAGAGAGAATATTTAGTAACAACCCTTACATATACACACCTTGCACTATGATCTTCTTCTCTTTATATAGATGTAGCCTTTATCAATAGAACGAGTCAAAACCACACAACAACCTATGGTATTCTTGAATGAAATCAAATAGAAAACTCAACATTCAATACTGTGGGCTAATACCATGGTAATGCCCCTTGGTATCAAACATTTTGGAGCACAAAAGGCATACACGACTTGGAACGTACTTATCCGCATGTATACGCTACTTGGCCTTTACAAACCCATGTATAGATCCTACAATATCAAAATTATCCAATCTTCTGCTGGTCATTACACAATTCTTCTAATAGACTGCAGAGGCTCTCCAGGAAGACATGTAATCCATCCTTTGCCAGAGAGTTGCCATCAAGGACAACATTATAATATATTAGGACATAGGAAATTTTTTTCCAACAAGGGGTACATGATGGCGGATATGTATTATGTGCATAGAAAGAACCTTGCGAGGACTAAAGAGGACTTCACTAGATTTCAGCCTGCCAAAAACCAGTGCTAGAAATCAGAAAGATAGCTTAGGCTGAGGCGGGCATACCCTTGCTCAGTGAAAGAAAAGCAGGTCCACATATCAAGTATGGATCAGATCCAATATGTATACAAGTATAGCTGAAATGTAAAGTACATGGTGAATCATTTGATCACTGCCCAGAAGTACAAGTCAAAATCATGTCCAAGTATCACATATAGAAGACTGATCAATGGTGATGCATAGATATCTAATCAATGAAGTCACAACTGAATCTCCAAGTACCAAATCATAAGTGGTGGAACAAATGGTACAACACAGAACTTGGGTGCCAACATATAAGATGATGATGCGATGGAACTACAACATATAAGGGTGGTTGGTGTCACTGGTAGAAAAATTAAGGAGCTGTAAAAGTGAACCAAAGCATGCTGATGCAAACACGAGGTCTTCACCTATCACCATGGCACAATTCTACACAATGGGAATAAATTAGCTGAGGTCAACCATGTGAGAAATCGTTTGATTACCGTTGGGGGTTTTAACTATCGGATGAAACCTCCCAATATTAATTTTCAACCCGAGAGTCGTAAATGCGAGTTGTATTGTGTCTTGGCTCAACTTAATGGTTAGAGTATATATATATTCCTTTGTAATGATAAACTAGGTACTGGAATGAAACACACATTTGCTGGCAAATAAACAATCTTGAAAAGGGGACCTACCTAACCAATTTTAGCAAGCCATCATATTCAAGCTTGCTGCAATCCTAATAGTTAAATTCAATTTTTTGAAATATAAAGAAATCTCACTGGTCGACGAGGTAAAATCAGTAATCACATTCAATTTCTAAAAGTAATTTAAGATTCCTATTTAGTCAATCGGTTCTGTACTTAAGAAGAATTTATACTTTAAAACTATATCTAGCATTCACTGCAAACTCCATAATACAATTAAACTGTAAGGAAATACAAAGCAATCCTCAATCATATAACATTCTCCCACTATAGCTGGATAACCTCATAATTCTACTTTTAAAACCACCTATGATATCTTAACAACTCTAATCTATTTGTTCCTCTCGTTAACTTGAAACTAACACTTGAAACTAAGCTTGAGATAACCAAAAGGACACACACATTATTCTAATGATAACTTCACAGCTTAAACTAACTAGAACTACTCTTGATAATAGATTCAAGATTTAAACTAACAAAGGAAATTTCTAACTATTGCTGGAAGAAAACCACTTCACTTCATGTAAAATAACACCTAAAAGATCCTATTAAAAATCTCATTGCAAATAATCTATGAGAAACCTTCTATTAAAAGACTTTAATCTAGATGAAATGAATTATTCAAAAGCAAAATCAGTCTTCAAAATCATGTAACTCATAATGAAAGCTAAATTACTATGCATTAGACTTGATATCTCTACCTGCACAATCAAATTCACACTCAAAGTTACTCTTATAAAGAAACTGATTACACTACGACATAAAGAAATATTCTAATTAAAAAGAGATCTAATTATTAAGTGAATTCATGGGATGCATAAACAAATCAAATGAGCATTAAATCCTACAAAAGTTCAAAAGAAACCAAGTAATGCAAACCTTGAATCAATATTCTAAATTGGCAGTATTAACACACTCAAATTCAAACCATTAAAATCTATTCTAATTCTGATCACACACAAATTATTATATTCCTGTAACTAAAAGGATTAAGAAATGTCAACTCTTATTAGCTTTTAATCATAACAAAACTCTAGTCCTACCCTAATCATATCAACACTTGCATACTCCACTCACGATCAACATTTTTTTACTTTTTCCTGAGTAATAATCAAAAAATTATAATGTTGCAAAACATGGTAATGTATAGTAATTAAACAATGCATAATTTTTTTTTTCTATACTTGTGATACAGTGATTAACTCCATTTATTTATTGACCCATGCCATGCAATCATACCAAGATCATTGTTCAGTGAAGATGTAATGATCCTTTTTGAGGATTCTCAAGATTCTATTTCAGATATGAACTACAGAGGAATTTACTAGATATTTCACCCTTCAAAGAAAGGGTGAGATCCAGAGGCTACCTGGCCAACTGTAGACTCTGTCTATAGAACTTGGAATAATCCCTTTCAGGAATCTCAACAAGGTCTTCAAGCAGAACGCTGTATAAGGAAATATGAGCAAGATTAACGCAGATCAGGGCTGGGATCCCATAATTTTTGCTGTATGTGACTCATATATGGAATTTCATCAGAAAAAAATAAGTTTAAGCACATTAAACAGATCTCCCACAGTCAAGACTAGCTAGAAATCAGCCAAAGAGAAGGGTTGTTGCAACATGAAAACCCCAGCAACCAGAATTGCGTAGTTTTGATTGAAACTCTGAGGAGGACATCAAAGGATCTGATATTTCAGAGTTATGATAGTAAATCAGATTTACATTTAAGCTTATTTCCTGTACAGCAAATTACAAAAGAAACTAGGGAAAAATCCCTTCGGAAATTAGAGCTGCAATTAGAAATAAACTGCAAAAATATATAGACATCATTATTTTTCAGATGGTTCAACTGCTGTACATTAAATTTAAGATATCTGACATATGTATGGATAAAAAATCAGATCTAATACAGATTTGGAAACTATATGACTTTAAGAACAAGATCCAATTGGAATTACATCAAAATATTGCATAATAAGCTGTAGATCTAAATTACAAATTGCAGTGCTGCAGAAAACCCAAAAATTTCCGAAGATAAATTTTATTTCTGAAAGAGATCAGATCTATAGAGACATGGATCAAAAACCCAATCCATGGATCACCAAGGGAAGGCAAGCCTAACACCAAGAGATCTTCCTCCAATCTGATGGCAAACTGAAATAACAAAAACCATCTCACAAAATAACACAGTATTGAGCAGAAACTGCGCAGAGGGTGAAGGGGACTGAATAAAATAATTGAAATTGCAGATAAGATACAAAATATAGATAGAATATCTCTTTTGAGGTTGAAGAACACACTCCAACAAAAAAATCCTCTCAAAACAAGCTAGATCTAAGTAGATTTAGAACACCACTTGCTACAAATGATAGCAGCTGCAAAACTCTCAATGGGACAGTGCTGCTCATGAAAATAGAGCTTGGTCTCAAACCAGATAGTGGCTCACTTTAGCAAAGAAATCCTCCAATGATCCTCAAGGGAAGAGATGAAACCCCTAAACAGGAATTCCAATCACAATCCTCCACTAAATAGCAGAGAATGGTATTTGTCTAAGCAGACAAATACTTCAGAAATATGATCTATCAACAACCTCTTCATGTGCCTTCTCCTTTTTATAACATGAGAAAGCTCTTGCAAACCCTAAACCACTTTGATGAGTTAGCCATCTTCACATTAGAGGCTCCCTTCTAGAACTGCACAGTCCCTTTTGGAGATGCAATGAACCTAGACAACGCAGTTGATTTGGTCAAGGTGGACCCAGTCTTGGCTCAAACCTCTTTCAAACCTACAAGTGATTATTTACATAGCCCTGATTTGTCTTTGTTCACATGGGCATTGATTTATTTAGAATTTTTAGGAGTTTTACATGTCCTCCTTTATTAATTTATTCATAAAACATAAATTAAATCAAAATTGAATGTCTCCTCTTAGCTAAGGCTAAGTAGGAACATTACAGTCCTCCCCTCCAAAATGTTGCTTGTCGTCAAGCAACTGACAGGGTAAGAGATGTATTTCTTCTCCTTCTCCATTGATGGCACCATCAAGAATCAAGCTTTCATCATGGATTAAGTGCTCACCAAGCCAATACATCAGAAACTGCTCCTCCATTGCTAACATGATAGGTGCATAATCTGCCCCTTCAGGAGTGTAAAACTCAACAGAAATAAACATGGGTGAAGCAATGTCATATCTGAAACATGTATCATGAAGTACAGGATAAAATTCCATCCCATGTGGTACATGTACACTACTTACTTTTTCCCCATACATACCCATAAACAATACCAATATGTCATCTATGTATGGAAGCAAAATCACATATAGGAAAACTGAAATTTGCACTTGAGGAGGTGGGTCACAATCCCACATAAGGTACCAGCACAGTGCACTCCTTGTTTTGAGTAGATCTGAGTGTGATAGGTGGTACTCCTACTACATCTTTGCTGCATGGGTCACTTTGACATGGCTGAAAGTGAAGCCCTCATTAGGTGCCTTTGGGAAGCATCCATCATGATAGATAATCTCCCTTTGCACCTCAAGGGAGTGGCCAACTTTGGAATTTTTATTGGCCTCATCAATGCCATGAGATCTGCATGTAATATTACGCCTTGTAGGAGCCATGGACTGCATACATATGGTAAGAGAATTGCCAAATCAGAAAAATAAACATACTCCATAAGATCAGATTCCTTACCATTCAAGTCTCCCATACACATAGAGTTAGGCATGGGCTTTTCTCCTCTTTTAAGAGAAGAAAGAGATGGTTGAGATGTCTCCTTAATAGGATCCCTTGGCTGCCCCATCTCCACATAACTATTGCACTCTTGTAAGTGATGATATAGTTCCTCCCAATCATAATGCTGATGTAGTTCTTCCTCCATACCCTCCCAATCAAAACTCTTCAAGATTAGGGAGTAGATTTTTGCTGACTACATGTAGCTGGAAAGGAACTGTTTGTGTGCTCTTTGTAGTATCTCTTGCTTAATCTTGGAGGCTTGAGACAAGAATGCTTTACCAAGATGGTAGATGACCCCTTCATGGACCAAATAGCCTCCTCCTTGCTTTATGCCATCTAAGATCATCTCGGTGCGCAGATCCTTGGAGTACTCCACAAGGAGTTGAGACCTCCAATATGGATCTACACTTTTCAACAAAGACAACGCTGTTGATGCATCTATGGTGGTGCTTGCCTTGTTGCTGCTTGTTTCTTTGGCACTATGCATGCCAAAATTATTTGTGGGAAGGCTGATCCTCCCCTTGCTTCCTCCCACAGCGCTGTGACTCTCTCTTCCATTGTTTCAGCACTTGCTGAGGCTTGCCCCAAAGAATCTAATGGCACCTCAAGTGGCTTGCCATGATGTAGGAATGTTTCTTGCAGCATTCTCATAAACATGAGAGAAGGAAATGTGAGGTCCCTGCCCCCACTGTGCAATTCCATCTTTGTTGTGTGGGTGGAAACATCAAATGAGGGGTAGGTGTGAATGCCTTGAATGATTTTTTATTTCCCACTCTTCAAATCCACCCATTCCATCTGCAAGGCCTTCCAATCAGTGGTGCCTTTTCCCAAAGTAATCAACCACTGGACACCCAAGATGATGTTGGTTTCTGGTATGTCCACTACAAAGAAGTGGTCCTCCAAAGTGTAGGTTCCCATAGTCACAGAAAGTGATGGAACATACTGCATGCACTGCATAGTTCTATCTCCCGAAACCAAAACAGAGAACCCATCAAAAGTATTAGTAGGGATCCCTCTCCTCTGCACAAAGTGAGCATCAATAAAGTTGTGGGTTGCCCCACTGTCAATCAGAATAGATACCCTTTGGTCCATAACTGAACCTTGCACTCTAAGAGTCAAATACTTGGGCACTCCTCTCAAAGAAGCAAGAGTCCCACTGGTTGGAGCAAATGCTCCTTCTTCTTCTCTGGATGATGATGGATCCTCCTCCTCATCATCACCAACGCTATGACATCTCCTAATTCCATCATTTCCCTCTTCCTCCTCACAATCAGAGAAGACTTCAATATAGTGTGCTCTTCCAGTAGCACATCTGTGTCTTGGTACCCATGGCTCTTGACAAGTGAAACATAATTTCTTTTTCCTCAACTCCCTCCAGAGATCATTTTCAAGAAGCTTCTTTAGTGAGCTCTCCTTGGGTGGAGCAACTTTTCCCTCCTTTCCCTTGGAAGAGTGAGTGGCTTTGCTTGGGAAGGTTGCCTTTGCCATTGGTAAGGAATCTTGGAGATCTCTAGTTCTTTCAATGGAATCATGCAGAGTGATGGGGTTGGTAGACTTAACCAACCCATGCAAAGGTTCTTCCAGGCCATCAATGAACATATAGACTCTCCTTGCTACTGAAAGGTCAAGAACCATTACATACAACCTCAGGAATTCAGATATAGGCCTCAACATCTCCTGTCTGTTTAAGCTTTGCCAAGCTTATGAAAGGGGCCTCCGAATCTTTCTGATCACATCTCTCCACTAGTCTCCTAGTGAAATCAGCATAAGTGGACACATTGCTGTGCCCCAATGTAGAAAGTCCATGAAACCACTAGTTGTGGGCTTCTCCCTCAAAATGCAGCGCAACAATCTTGATGGCTTCTACTTCAGGCACTTTATTCAACTGGAAATAGATGTCCAAATTCTCCACCCATGCTTTAGCAGAACAAGAGGGTGATCCATCAAACTTAGGCAAGAAGAACCTGCCCATGGTGTGGTGCCTCCCATGAAGGAAACCTCCATCTCTATACTACTGCCATGGCCTCCTTCGATCCTTGAGATGGCAGAAGTCTTGAAAGCTCAAGTTATCCTTGAACCTTTGACTTTGTGAGTCATATTATACAAAGTAGCCTTCCAAAGAGGTTGGCTCTTGCAACCCTTCATTCTCTATAGCCAAGAAGGTAGGCATTGTAGAGCATTGTGAGATTTGTGGGACTTGTGGCAAGCTCACAGGTTGACTAGTCCCAAACTGAGACATTTCAGAACTTTATCCTCGATGGAATCTCCCAATGGACTCCCTAATTCTATTTATCCTCATCTCCTTTATCTCCTTGGATAGATCTTGCGTAGCTTCCAAGAGAGTTTTTTCAAACTCCTCTGCCTCCTTATCTTTATCATTCACCAATTCAGGGGCTTTCCCCTTGTCTTGACCCTTGTCAAGGTCAATAGTAGTGTAGTCATACTTTCTATGAATTCTATTCTAGTATCTCCTCTCCCTCCCAAAAAGAGGATCTTCATCTTTGGAATGCAGCATGACTGAGGCTCCAATGCTAGCACAGGCTGTGCCAAGAGTGGAGCTCTGATACCATTGTAATGATACTTCTTGGGGATTTTCAAGATTCTATTTCAGAGATGGACTACAGAGGAATTTACTGCATATGTCACCCTTCAAAGAAAGGGTGAGATCCAGAGGCTACCTGGCCAACTTTAGACTCTGTTTATAGAACTTGGAATAATCCCTTTCAGGAATCTCAACAAGGTCTTCCAAATCATAACTGTGAGCAAGGAAATCATAAGGATTAAGTAGATCGTGAGTTGATCCCTCATTTATGCCTCAGAGTGTGACTCACATATGAGAATTTCATCAGAAAATAATTTTAAGCACATTAAATGATTCCTGGCGCTCAAGACTGAAGTAGAAACCAACCAAAGAGAAGGGTCAAAGGTGTATCATGAAAACCCCATCAACCGTAATTGCGCAGCTTTTTGACTGGAAACTCGTAGGAGGACAAATAAGGATCTGATATTTCAGAGTTATGGATAGGTAAATCAGATTTTAGCTGAAGTTTATTAATGCCTTTACAATAGATTACAAAAGAAACTAGGCAAAACTCTTGTAAATTAGGGAGCAAACAATTAGAAATAAACCTGCAAGTAAATACATAAACAACATTATTTTTCGTGATGGTTCAAATATATTTTACATTAAAATTTAAGATCTCTATTTATGGATAAAACATCAGATCTAATACAAATCTGGAAACTATATGAATTTAAGAACAAGATCCAATTGGAATTACATCAAAATATTGCATAATAAGCTGTAGATCTAAATTACAAATTGCAGTGTTGCAGAAAACCCAAAAATTTCCGAAGATAACTTTTATTGCTGAAAGAGATCAGATCTATAGAGACATGGATCAGCAACCCAATCCATGGATCACCAAGGGAAGGCAAGCCTAACACCAAGAGATCTTCCTCCAATCTGATGGCAAACTAAAATAAGAAAACCCTCTCACAAAATAACACAGTATTGAGCAGAAACTGCGCAGAGGGTGAAGGAGACTGAATAAAATAATTGAAATTGTATACCAGATACAAAATATAGATAGACTCTCTCTTTTGAGGTTGAAGAACACACTCCAACAAAAAATCCTCTCAAAACAAGCTAGATCTAAGTAGATTTAGAACACCACTTGCTACAAATGATAGCAGCTGCAAAACCCTCAATGGGACAGTGCTACTCATGAAAATAGAGCTTGGTCTCAAACCAGATAGTGGCTCACTTCAGCAAAGAACTCCTTCAATGATCCTCAAGGGAAGAGATGAAACCCCTAAACAGGAATTCCAATCACAATCCTCCACTAAACAGCAGAGAATGGTATTTGTCTAAGCAGACAAATACTTCAGAAATATGATCTATCAACAACCTCTTCATGTGCCTTCTCCTTTTTATAACATGAGAAAGCTCTTGCAAACCCTAAATCACTTTGATGAGTTAGCCCTCTTCACATTAGAGGCAATGAACCTAGACATCGCAGTCCCTTTTGGAGATGCAATGAACCTAGACAGCGCAGTTGATTTGTTCAAGGTGGACCCAATCTTGGTTCAAACCTCTTTCACACCTGCAAGTGATTATTTACATAGCCCTGATTTGTATTTGTTCACATGGGCATTGATTTATTCAGACTTTTTAGGAGTTTTACATGTCCTCCTTTATTCATTTATTCATAAAACATGAATTAAATCAAAATTGAATGTCTCCTCTTAGCTAAGGCTAAGTAGGGACATTATAGAAGACTCTCGTTTAATCATTTAACAATTATGAAACTAGATTTACAACATTCTATTCAAGCTTACATAAGTGAAATGAAAGTTTTAAGTACAGAACGAAATGATAATTCTGAGATCTAACTTGCACCTTTCAAACAAATATTATATTTATAAATTCAAATAGACATAATATCTATGATATAATTCAACTACAGGACTTGTCTCCAGTGGTGGTGGGCCTTTACCACTCCTGGAGCAAGCCTATATTAACCCAATCTACTTCAAGAAATCACAACAAACCATAATATATACGTATAATTAAACGCTGAAGCAAATTACGTATTAAATTTCAGAATTTGAATGGAAAATAAAACATAAGCTTATGCTCCCATTACAATCTCTTGTCCACTCCTCTGCAAATTCGATGTCGGTTCTGGATCTGAGAAATTGGCTTCCTTAGTGCGCAACCCTTTGCTTTATAGCAGCAGCGCTACCCCTACTTGCTTGGATTTATTGTTACATTGCATGTAAATTTAGAATTAATACAAATTGGGTTCTAAATGGTGTGAATCTAGCTTCTGGAAGTAATTTAACTTTATCATATTGATGGCACACAACTGGAAAGCTCCAATCTGTCATCATATACTGCCAAAGGTTCTTTGCGTAGTGCGTGAGCAACAAAGTTGCTAAAGACACATCCATATTCGATGCAAATTCTGGGTCCATATGTATTGAATATACGCGCAATGCGGACCTCCACTTTTGATCCCCAGTTAAATTCCATCGTCAAAGTCTCAGCTGTAAGCTCGCCCTCATCATAACAACTTCTAACACCTATAGGATTGACATTTCTCCAATATCAGTCTCCGTATATGGGTACTGGAGAAGATCCCCATATACCTTGTACTAGTAAGCAAGAAGCAAGCTCCAATTCGTTTTTCCAGACCCAACATATAGAACGTCCCCATCACATTTGTCGTGGTTGTCTTCATAGGATTGAACTTGTGGTGAACGAGAGATGCAGGGCATGCCAAATGGTAAATCTTATCGACCTCCAAAAATATTGGCTCAACAACATCACAATTAAGTGCCTCTACCTTAGGACCCCAAGAGCACCATCAATACGAGCAACAAAGCTCACAGATTCACCACTTTCTTTGTTGTTGGGTGCATTTCCTTTTCATTTTCTTTACACATATCTTCAACATTTTTCATGAATTTCTTTGTCATATCATCCATTTCTTTTTCTATGGTCTTGACATCATCTTTGGACATGTTAGATCCAACCTTATTGATTGAGTCTAATGCCTTTTTCCTTTCTCTTCTTATAATCTGTTTGACACCATTTGAAATCCTCAGACGCCTCTGAAACCAACTTAGAAATTGCCTGAATATGCTCCTTTGTTAATGTTGTGATAGGCACAATGAGGTGTTTTCCTTCAGATGTTGGATTCAAGTCCAAAGGAGATGAAATAATCATGCACTCAACATCCTTAATGACATCTAAGTTATAAGGTGTCACACTGAGTGTTTGTGAATCTAAGACATATACAGTTGCATTACGACTTAGAGGTGTTTGAACACCATTAGATTCGATAATAATGTGATCAAGCATACCTAATGATGCTCTTCCTGTACACAGTTTGGAAAGTTCTCTTGATAATGCATCTATCTGAACCGACATCTGTTCCAAAGCAGTTGAGTTTATAGTGGGCCAACATTCAGCATAGCTTCAACAGTACTCTCATCACATTGTTTTATTAGGTGGCTTGTTGTGTTGCAAGTGATGTTGATAATTCATGAATGGAACTTTGGAAATAAATCCACTTTCTTTTCGGCTGTGATTTCAAAATCACAGATCTTCATGATGGAAGTTGTTGTATAACCCATGACCACATTATCTCTCGAATGGCCAATTGAAGGATTTGACAAGCCTTGCAATGTGCAGTGTTACTGAAAGGAAACATCGAAGTAGATGAATCTACACTCAAATATGGTTCTGCTTCATGCATGAATCCATACTCAAATACACTTCGAGAAGCATTCCAACACTGCTGGTGCTAGACTTATTCACCTGCCACCAAGAAGGCATTTATTAATGAAACTTACACAAAACACCCTTCAAATTAATTAATAACAAGAATTTATATTTTAATAATTAATGTTTCTAAATGCCTCTAACCATCAAATTAATAAGATAAAAAGGATTAAAATACTAGGTACGAGCACACAGTTATCTGATAAAAATAAAAAAAAATTGGACAAAATGACAATTCAACATCCCCCCACGTTGAAATTCTTGAATGTCCTCGCACAAGCCAAAACTATAAGATGATGAAATAAGGCAGGGAAAATGTCAGCAAAGGTTTTAGAAAGTAAGGATGAAGATGCTTGATATTGTAATGCATTCATTAGCCCACAACATTATTATTACATTACTAGCTAGAACCATGTGAAATGATAAAACAAGATTAGGTACCGAAAGTAGACATTATGGAGAAAAGAGTGTTGCACATACCTGTTACCTTGTTCCAAATGAATTCCCTATTTTGTTTCTACCCAAAGTCTTATGATAAGAATCAAATTTCACTGAAGAGGTGCAATTTAAAAAGTACTAACACAATATTCCTGCACCTACTATAATAATCTTGTACCTAGGTTATGCATCACATATTTAGAGGAAAATACAATCAATACACATTGATGGAAACCAAAACCTTGTGAATAGTCATCATTGAGTATTTCATCACTTCAAATACCATAGAAATTAAAGTTATGGTACTAGGAAAGGAAAAAGAGGATTATGACACTTCCCTGGAACAATCAATAATATTTTTATTGAACACTCTAAATTTCGTTGTCATCTACATGAAAACTTGAATTTATTCTTAATTAGTACAAAGAATTACCTTCATTAAAGATTCATGATTTTTGAAAGATAGAAGTCAAAGCATGCTGTTCAAATAGTCTTAAAATCATTGTCCAAGAAAAAGGATGAGTTTTAGGGAAAGAGAAGGATAACCAAGCAAATCATAGTATGCAATTAGCTTTAATACCACAGACATGGCCCTACTGCTCACATGTGTCCATAACCTTGGTAGGGATATCTTTTAACCCCGTGAAATGTCTATGTCCCACTTACTAGATATAGATTCAGAGTTAGCTTATTTGACTCTTTAGATGAAGGCCACTATCCTGTCTTGGTAACCAATTGATGGCAGTGCCATTCACAAGAAGTAACATGAATGAACGGACCGACTCGTGATGAGACCTCTTCTCTTCCATATTTTTGGTTGAAAGTCATTACTCTGGCTTGGTGACGAGTAGTAGTAATGTCATGCATGTTAGGTCTCATGATTGTGGTAGGTCGGCTCATCACGAGACCTCCTATCCTTCCCTAAATCTTTGTACGCTCTGACTATGATTAACCTTAAAGGTTACTTAATAAGTGGGGAGACAGATCCACTCCTTAAGAGTACAAGATGGCGTGAAAAGTTTCTAATGATTAATAATTGCTGGCTAATTCCTCTACCATAAAGACTTATTAAAAATATCCCAGATAATGACTAAAATATTATTTTGAGTTAATAATGCTAGTCTTCTTGATGAATAGCTCGTTATGATCTTTACAAGAGTGGTCCACCATAGGGGGTTCTCCAATAGTACTTCTAAGGGAAATCATGGTTAATTTTTCAAAATCATGAAGTATTAAAGTGAATCATACTCAACAATATTTGTCACAGGTGTGTGTGTTGACAACTAAGGTGGATCAAAATTAGTTTCAGTGGCCATGCTTTTTTTTTTATTAAATCAAAACCCTAATAAAATTATTGTAACATCTTTTATTCAAAGCAGAAATTTATTCTTCTACCCTACCCTACTTTATAAAGAGGGAGGTCTCCTTCAACTGTAGGATTAATTCCAGTGTAACCACATGCGCAGAATGTTAAATATACTCATACTCAATTTTAAAGAATAAAATTCAACACATACAAGAGTATGAGAAACCAATTTCTTTAACTGATATGGTACCAATTGTTTCCAAATTTTGAGGAAATAATATGGCTTGATGACTGCTCAAAACCAGGATTCAATGGAATCCACATATTTATGATTCTCCAACTGATACAAATCTTCCACAGTTTGATAGTCACTCTCCTGGAGGCACCAAGAATCTGGTGAAACACAAAAGATAAATCCCTCAAGTTCAGGCTCATATATTTGAGTTTCAAACTAACAAGAATGTTTGAGAGAGATTCTAGGGTATTGAGTTTCAACAACATTTTTAGAACAAGTTGCAATGAAATATTGCTCCTCTGGTGTTCTTTGAATTACACCTTCCCGGGGTGAATGTTCTACGGTAATGGGGGAAGTTTCCAAATTCATTCCATTTCCCCACATGGAAGGTATAACATTTTATTGAATAGGGGAATCAACGGGAAGAATAGGTGGTTCAAACTGTTGTGCAACCTGATGGCTTAGATTAGGATTTTGGTTAATTCTTGGACTAAGGTTTGGATTTGGATTGGGATTAGGCTTTGGACTAGGGTTAGGTCTAGGTTTTAATTTAGAATTAGGGTTAGGTTTAGGGTATGGATTAGGGTTAGGTCTAGGGTATGGACTAGGGTATGAACTAGGGTTAGGGTATGGATTAGTGTTAGGGTAAGGTTGCACATGCGGTTGGGACCATGGAGGAGGATAACTTAATGGTGCATTGGAAAGAAATTGTGGTTGTTGTTGTTGCTCATATGATTGAATTTGCATGGGATATTTCCGTAGAGAGATGGACCAAGCTATTCTTGAGGCCATGGATATATCTCTCTTGAGGATGAGGGCCAAGGTGAGGGCCATTGCACCCATGAAGTAGGATATTTAATTGGAGGAGGATTAAGAGTTTTCCATGAAACTGCAGGATTATAAACATGTTGAGGAGCCTGCTCAGGAGAATAATCATTATTCCAAGTATCAAATGGTGTTTGGTTTTGAGTTATACCTGGCGGTTGATTCGATTCCTTGCTTGATTCCTTGAGTACCTTTCGTAATCGTGGCAGTGATGGGCAATGTTCAGTTGCATGACCATCCTCACAAATTTTGCAAACTTCCAAACCACTAAGTGGGAACTTTCCAAGGAAGTGATTCTTTCTATAGTTGGCACAAACAATAAGTAGTGGTTCCTCATCCTTCTCTTTTTCCTGCAAATCATCCAATTTCAAAATAAAAGATTTAATTATATGAAATTTATGTTCAAGAAAAACATTAGATTCTGCACTTGTGAATTCTTCATCGGATGACTTATACATCTCTGTAGAAGTATCAAAACTCCTCATTAAATGATTCCTCAAAATATCATTCTCTTTTTCTCAATAAGCCAATTGGTATATTCTGTCATCATGTGGATTAGTACACAAGGGTTCTTACAGTACACCAAAAATGATATAATGTTGGAATCTGAAGCTATTGTCTAAAATAAAACTCACCACACTTTCATGAAAGGAAAATGTCAAATCAAAGTACTAGTTAATCTATTAAAGGCAAAGCAATTTGGAAATTAAATGTCTAAATCCCGCTTCTACTTCTAAACATAAAGGAAAGGAAATAAAAGCTCAAAGATAAGAAAGATGGATAGAATTTGGAGCAACCCCACAATAGTGGATGTGTGGCTCTTCACTCACGTCTTACCGTACTCTCTCCACCCTCTGACTACCCTGCAATATCCTTGAAACTCTATAATAAAATTTTACCTGAGCCAAAATACAAGTCCCCGAAAACGACACCAAAATGTTGGGGATTTTAATTGTCAGATTAAACCTCTCAATATTGATTGTCAATCTGGGAGTCTTAAACGTGATTTGTACTATGTCTTGGCTCATCTTAATGGTCAGATTATATATATTCATTTGTAATGATAAACTAGGCACTGGAATGAAACACACATTTGCTAGAAAATAAACGATATTGAAAAGGGGACCTATAGTCTATGTATTTTTTGTTCATGTTGCAGTTGTACTTAATTTACATGTTGGTGATCATCATGATATGTATATTGTTAGGTCATGTTAGATATGTTCATTTAATGTGCAACTTGCAAATAGATGTGTATGTGATAGTAGTTATTTGACATGATATGTATATTTGATGTTTGTGTTGTGAAGATGTTATACAATGTTAATTGTGTTTTTTTAGATGATCATGATCACGATGATTAGATGATGTAAGCAAATTTGAATGTGTTTTTTAGTCGAATATGATGTTTGTACGATGGTTATCATTATTGTGATGTTTAATTAATTTAATATTAAATCATGATATTTATTAAATATTTTGTCGTGATTGTAATTGAAATTTTAATTTTAATTGTATGTATAATTGTAATTGTATGTAAAATATTTGTAAAATTTTAATTTTAATTGTAATATTTAATTTATTGTGAAATGATTGTAATTGTAATTGTATATATGTAAAATTGTAAAATTGTAATTGTATGTAAAATTCTAAAATTGTAATTGTATGTAAAATATTTGTAAAATTTTAATTGTACTTGTAATATTGAATTTATTGTGAATGATTGTAATTTTAATTTTTAGTGTAAATGTATATATGTAAAATTGTAATTGGAATTGTAATTGTATGTAAAATTCTACAATTGTACTTGTAATTTTAATTGTAATTGTATGTGAAATTGTAAAATTTTAATTTTAATTGTATTAATGTGAAATGATTGTAATTGTATGTAAAATTCTCAAATTATGATTCTGAATATTGTATTTGTAATTTTAATTGTAATTGTATGTGAAATTGTAAAATTGTAATTGTAATTGTATGTAAAATGTGAAATGATTGTAATTGTAAAATTGTAATTGTAATTGTAATTGTATGTAAAATTCTAAGATTGTAATTATAATGACATAATATATGTAAAATTGTAAAATTGTAATTGTAATTCTAAATGTATGTAAAATTCTAAAATTGTAATTGTAATTGTACGTGAAATTGTCAAATTGTAATTGTACTTTTAATCTAATTGTATGTAAAATATTTGTAAAATTTTAATTGTATTACTGTGAAATGATTGTAATTGTAATTGTATGTAAAATTCTAAAATTGTAATTGTAATTGTATGTGAAATTGTTAAATATTAATTGTAATTGTAATTTATGTAAAATATCTGTAAAATTTTAATTGTATTAATGTGAAATGATTTTATTAAAATTTTTAAATTTGTAAATAATTGTAAAATAATAAATCTAGTATAATATGAATTTTTGTTCACGAACAAGCATGGGGGGATATTGTTATTGATCACTACTACATGCCAAACAAAGGTTGATGCCATCCATGGCTATGCTAAGTCATAGACTTCGTACTTCATCTTTGAATTTTTCGGGCCATGTATCCTCTATATGCTTCATGGCTATTGAATCAGTTGGGATTCGCATCACTCCCAACTCACTTTTGTGTGAGGCATGCCATCCATGCAACATAGCTAATTCTTTGCAACAAAAGAGCCTTGGAATCCTTGGGATTATAGGCATGTGCCTCAATATATTAAAATGAGGACCATGTGATTTAACCTTTTTTTTTTCTTTTTTCCATACCTGTCATGCCCACATTTCAGACATATCTCTTTGTCTTCATATTCTCCTCTATATAGAATACAATCATTTAGACATGCATGATATGACATGTACTCAACACCCAACATTTTCAACAATTTCTTTGCCTCTTCGCAGCTACCGAGTATGAAATTATCACTCAGAAGAACCTTATCTTTGAATGACATGTAGTTGGTGATCATGGAAAATATTAAATGTACATTAATGCTGATATAATTATTAATGCTCATAAAATTTACCATTTTTAATGTTCATTGTGTGATTATATTTCTCAAATTTATATAAGGGAGGAATTTATGGTAACTTACCTCAAAATTTTCGAGAAACATGCATTTGGCAAGCCAAAATTTTCTTTCAAGTTGTACAGTAACATCATTGTCCCTAATTGGGTAGACTTTGATTAACCGCCAAGTCCAAAGAGAGGGGTGGTAGAAGCAAATTTAAGGCTTTCAAAAAAGTTGTCAACGATTTGAGCATCATCCCCTAGCCGATCATCATTTTGGAATGCATATAACAACATTGTCTCCATGGTAGTCGTATCCCTTAAGTAATCATCCATACCAACTTCTATTTGATTGCCTCCATTGCCAGCTTGTGAAGAACTTCTATTGCTGTAGTCATTCCTAATTGGTGAATTTGGACCAAGCAGAAATTGAATCGGTGGTTGATTCAACCATTCTTGGTATCGTTCCTCTCCGATTTTTTCTCTTAATTCAGCCTTATATCGATTTGAAATTGTCGTGGGGTACAACAGAAGATGATAGGTAGGTCTCTCATCATCACTAGAATCCTAATAATTTCAAAAAATATATTTGAACATGATTAGTACAAAATCTATGATATCAATTAGTAAGAACATTGATAATGCATGATTAATTTGTTTGACATTGAAATAATTACATTAATATACCAAACAATTATTATTACCATCATTGTCTTGGGATTGTGGCTAGAATATGCAATATTGTTACAATTGGTAGGGTGAAGTGGCTGTCCATTTTCATCTACCAAATTCACCTTGCGTTATGATGCTCCTGATAAGAGCTTCTGACATTTTAGAGCTGTTTTAATATTTTGTGTATCTGAACTCGATTCTGAATCTACATGAACCTACAAATTTGTATACATTATAAATTTTATTAAGATGATTGACATGGATAAAAAACATAAATTCAATTAGATAATGAAAATATAAATAAAATCTGAAGTAAATATTACATCTCGAGATGGATAGGGAGAACTCAATGATGGAATTTGAGAAATATTATGGAACGAGCTGGATTTTGAAGAATTTTCCATTCAAGATAATTATGATATTTTCTCCCTGCATTTGAGAAAAATCAACAATAAATTTTAGTTCACACACCTAAAAGTAATTTCGGTGCCTTAAAAATGGACTTATTTTTATCGTTGCTTATGTACAGATAACTGCATCGGTGCATTTTATTTACTGGGCACTGGTGCCATGTTATTAAATGATGCATCGGTGTAGTTTTATTAATTGATGCAACAGTGACGAAAAGATGCAAATAAAAAAATTGCAACTTTATTTTTTTAAAGTGAAAAAAAAGCGGTAAATTGAAAAATGGGCAGAAAGATATTTTCGAAAACCTAATTTCATAAAAAAATTCTTTAAATACTAAACACTTTTCATTATTTCACTATTTTTGCAAAAAATTTCAGCCAGATATTTGCACGAGATATACCTGGAGCAAGAGAGCACAAGACCAATGTGGAGCAACGAAATACTTTCTAACATAACTATTCAGACAATCAGAATTCCAAACCTCTGATGATTCAAACCCTGTAGCATAGAATTTCAAATGATCTCGTCATTAAATTTTATTGTTTTTTTTACATTCTTTGCAGTATTTTTTATAGAGTAAGTAAAAAATTTAAATTTGCAATTCATTTTCAAAAAAAATAAAAATAAAATCCATTTTACCCTAAACCCTTCATTATTTTTGTTTCTTCCCTTGCTTCTTCCTGTTTCTATGATTTCAGAATTAGGGATTTTCATTTTCAGTTTATAGGGTTTGTATCACTATACATATAGGCCTATGACATTTAACCCATGAGACAACTTTCGTAGTTGGATCCCAATCCATGTCGGCCCTTGTGTGATTTTTTTAAAAATTGATTTTTTTAATCGATGTGCCCTGCGTAACCTAGCGCGTTGGTGCGTTGGCTTATCACAGTGCACCACACATGTACTGTGATAAAAAATTAAAAAACATTTATTTTAAATCTATGCGCCATGTGTAAAATAGGGCACTGATGTGCTATTTCATTACAACACACCGAGCACGTACTGCTTGGCAATAACAATTTTTTATTTTGCGTTAATTAGTGCACCATGTAACATAACACATCGAGTCTTATTTTTGACATAGAGCACTGTATGGTGGTCCCCTGTTTGCGCGGGGCGTTTATAAGAATAGGCCGCACTGCCCCCTCCACAACACCATATGCTACAAAACCTAACACTAGACGATTTTTATTATTTTTTCTGTGTTAATCGGTGCAGTGGTTAACATATAACGCACCGGTGCTCCTTGTTAACATAGAGCACCGTACGTTGTTTTATACTATTTTGGCGGTGCGTTTATAAGAACATGATGCACCGATGTCGGTGCGTACATATAAAAGTTGATTATTTATTTATAAAATATATTAATGAATGATATGGTACATGTTTCATATTGATAAAGAAATGACTGACAAGACATCAAGTAACAAAAATACTGATAACACATCAAGAAAGGCAAAAAATGAAAGTTCTTTGTAAATTCTTTACAAAAAATATTATTTTTGAAATATATGTAAGTTTAACTGATATGTATTGTTTACTCTGTATCATTTAGAGCCATAAAATGACAAAGATCGATATTCTGATCTAGGACTAGAAGAGTGTAAAAGCTTAATGGAAAAATTGCAAAAGGATGAATCAGGTGAATGAAATAATACTATTGATCGAATATGAGTTTTTTATTTATTTATTTATTTTATTTTTTTAGTAATATACCTAAATTATTAGATAACATGTTTCAAAAAGTCTATTAATATATGTTTAATATTCTACAGGGTCATATACCTCAGAAAATGAATGTTGTTCTAAGAAAATAAAAAAAATAGAACACGCAAACGAAAATGAATTGCTCCTTAGCTCATCTAGAGTGGTGATGGAGGTTAACGAAAGGTAGAAATTTTTTTACAAAAGTTTGAGGGATCTAGTGGAATGAATGTATAGACGTTCTTTCCACTTACAATACAAAAATCAATCCAATGATTCCAAGAACCGAATTTTATCAAAACTACAGGAAGAGTTTCCAGAAAATTGGTCAATGAGACATGTCAGATTTTTAATAGAAAAAATGTACAACAACAAAAAAGAAGGAATGAAAAAGTAATATTCCTTTAAATGTTTTTCTAGAATTATTTATAAATATCATATATATATATATATATATATATATATATATATATATATATATATATATATATATATATATATATCACTTTTGTTATGTTTACTTTTCATATATCAATATAAAATTAAATAGTTTATTGTCACGTTACATTTTTAGGAAGATTATGAAAATCTCAAAAGATGAACGAGCTGATATCAGAAATATTCCATTAGGAATGTCCAAAAAGGTGTACAAGGAGATGGTCAAAGAAATGGACAAAATTGTATCGCAGGAGGAGCCCTCTCAACAACAACGTGCTTCAAATGTAATATGTAATCATTGAATTTTTCGATCATTAGGTACAAAAAATAAACAATTTAGCATTAAATATTAATTTTCAAGTATTTTCTTGCAGAAAAGAAAAGAAAATGGAACCCATTCAGCACATAAAACATGAAGAAAAAGAAGAAAAGTGTTGATATCTACGTTTGTGAGTAGTTGTTACTTCCTTATAACAACTTAACTAGATTTCATTTTTGTATATTTTAAGTTGCTTTACAACAACCATCATTGAATATTTTCAAATAGGTGCTAACATACAAAGAAGAACCATCAAACAAATTGATTGACATTGGGTTAAATATGGGTTGTGAGTATACGTTGGCATATCAGAAATTAATTGTGGAATTTGTAAGCATCTATCAATCTTGTTTTACTTAGCTCTGTCTATAATTAATAGAAAAAAAATCTCTTATATTAAATATATGATTTGTTATGGGGTATAAAACTTGCAGGAAACAAAGTATGGAACTGCACCAACAAATGAAATCTTGAAAGATGGCATGAAATTAGGTTTTGAAAAAATGTGTATAATTCATGAGTCAATTGTTGCTATGGTACACCATTTATTTTCGATTTACATTGATGTATATTATTTAATATTGAATTTTTCATTATTCTCACCAATGTATATACACTCATTACAGTTTATTTTTATGTTTGTAGATGGAAGGTGAAGAATAAGAAAAAAATCAACACTGTGAACAAAACATTTCTCAAAATAACCCAAGTCATGGAAGTAGCTCAAGTAGTGACAATAGTTCAAGCGAAGAATGATGATCATTATGTTTGGATATCAAAACAAGACATTGCATTTTTTTAAATATTTGTATGTGAAATTAGACATTTTGTTTAATGTAATGGACATAGTGTCCCAATTGAAAGAAAAAGGGATACAAATAACTGTCCCATTTTGTATGACAAAGATTGTCTGATATATATATATATATATATATATATATATATATAATAAAATATGATTTAATTTATCCTATTGCGTTCTACATTGTCAGTGTGAAATGTAACACCATTGATTAAATTTATGGATGATTAAACATTATAATGGAGAGATGTGAAATATGATGATATGATATAAAAAATTAATCCAAACATCACATTCAAATGCACTAATAAAAATTTAATTGATATGAATACTGTTATAAGATATGTGTCATATTTTGATGAATAATGAATTTAAAAATATCACAATAATTATGATATGATATAACAAATTAATCCAAACATCACATTCAAATGCATTAATAAAAATTTAATTAATATGGATACTGTTATAAGATACACGTCAACTTTTGATGAATAATGAATTTAAAAAAATCACAATAATTGCACTATCACAGGTCGATGTTTCTAAAAAATACAAAATGAACACCGGTGCATGTCAGTTACTGTACACCAGTGCGTTTTTATGATACAATGCACCGGTGCACTTCTACGACCTATGGGCACCACACAAATACTAATACCAATTATAACTCTCGGGCATTTGTGCGATACTACGCACCTGTGCGTTTAAGTGAGACTACTCATCAGTGCATTTGTATGACCTATGGGTACCGCACAAATACCAATACAAATTAGAAAAATCGGTGCGTTTGTGTGATACTGCGGATCAATGTGTTTCTATAATACTATGAACCAGTGCATTGATATGACCTATGGGAACTGCACAAATCCAAATACCGACTACAACGGCCTGGTGTGTTGTATCACCTACAGTGTGCTTGGTGTAGTTTTAGACCTTTACGGCCCGGTGCATGCACCTTCGACCACTCTGGGCCGACCATCTAGATGACACACACCGATGCGTTGACACCTGAGTAGTGCATTGATGAAAAAAACATCTGTAATAATCTCCTACCGCCTATTTTTTTTAGTTGTGTTGAAATTCCATTAGAAGCTCCGCCAAAACTTCCGTTACCAAAAACGAATGTTGTAGATTTTTTTTTTGACAATTTTGGCCAATATTATAACACTAAAAACCTCCTTTATAACCTCCACTAGAAAATATTTTCCTTGTAGTGAAACTTTGTAAGAAAATTTTACCTGAGCCAAAATACAAGTCCCCGACAATGACGCCAAAATACAAGTCCCCAACAATGATGCTAAAATGAGTTTTAATTATCAGATTGAACCTCTCAATATTAATTGTCAATCTAGGAGTCGTAAATGTGAGTTGTACTGCATCTTGGCTCAGCTTAATGGTCAGATTATATATATTCCTTTGTAATGATAAAATAGGTACTGTAATGAAACACACATTTGCTGGCAAATAAAAAATCCTGAAAAGGGGATCTACTTAATCAATTTTATCAAGCCATCAGATTCAAGCTTCCTGCAATCTTGATAGTTAAATTCAATTTTCTGAAATAGAAAGCAATATCACTGGCCGACGAGGGAAAATCAATTATCACATTAAATTTATAAAAGTTATTTAAGATTCCTATTTAGTTAATCGGTTCTGTACTTAAGAAGAATTTGTACTTTAAACTATATCTAACATTCACTGCAAACTCCATACTACAATTAAACTATAAGGAAATAAAAAGAAATCCTCAATCAGATAACATTCTCGCACTATAGCTAGATAACCTCAGAATTTTACTTTTAAAATATCCTATGATATATTGAAAACCCTATTCTATTTGTTCCTCTCATTAACTTGAAACTAAGATGTTGGGGGTGGAGCCTGATTATCTTGTTTATTTTGTATCACAGCGTTGGACCCCTGTACCTTAACGGGGCGACAACACCACCCATAATTAAACGCTACCTAGGGGGTCCTGGGGGGGTGGTTGTGAATTTATGGAGCCCCCATTGGTCGGGGGTTTCGGGGGCAGTGCCCCCGAAGCTAAAAACATATGTAAAATTGCCTTGTAAAAGTATAGAAATTTCTAGTCAATCTGGGTCGTTCATTAGGTGGATGATCTGACGGTAGAAGTTATGTTTAGTTTAGGGTTTTTTTCCCTAGAAAGCAACCCCTCGCTTGTATGAGGGTATTGTATTGCGGTTGTGTATTGTATGAGTATTCTCAAAATGAGAAACAGATAAGGATACTGTGAGAGAGAACAAAGGATATTACAACGGATCTGCTGTAGGTTGTGTCTCTTCATTTTGCTGGATAATAAAAATGAAGGACTGGCTGTTCGGGGTGGACGTAGCCCAAACTAGGTGAACCACATATATATGTCTCTCTAGTTTTATGTGTTTTGTGTGCTTGTGTTTTCCGCATATTTTATGTGTTGCATTTCTCTATAATATATAATTTTTTAAAAACTGGTATCAGAGCCGAAGGTCTATTTAGCTGATAAAGTCGTAGGAAAGAAGGGTTCCTGGTTCGAGTGGGAGAAATGGCGAAAGATGGTAAGTTTAGGGTCAAGAAATTTAATGGCCAAAACTTCACGCTGTGGAAGATGCAGATGGAATATTATCTGTATCAGAAAGATCTGTACCTACCATTGAGCAGAAAAACAAAGAAGCCGACGGCTATGACAGACGTAGAATGAGATATTCTCGATAGAAAGGCATTCAGAACAATACAGTTGTGCCTCGCAGCATTGGTAGCCTTCAATATTTCAAAGGAAACAACAATAGAGGGTTTGATTAAGGCGTTGGCGAAATTATATGAAAAACCCTCGGCCTCAAACAAGGTATTTCTTATGAAACGTTTATTTAATATGAAGATGTCGGAAGGTGGATCTGTTGCAGACCATTTAAATGATTTTAATACAGTTACCAGTCAGTTAAGTTTTGTAGGGGTAAACTTTGATGATGAAGTTAGAGCTCTATTATTCTTGTGCTCATTTCCAGAGAGTTGGAATGGTTTAGTAATGGCCATTAGTAACTCTGTCTCTGGATCTAGTACTTTAAAGTTTGATGATGTTGTCGGTGCTATCCTTAGCGAGGAAATGCGACGGAAAAGCTCCGGTGAGACATCGGGTAATGCTTTGAGTGCAGAGTCTAGGGGAAGGAGAATGGAAAGAGGAAAGAGCTCAGGATATCGTAGTAAATCAAGAAAAGGCAGATCCAAGTCCAGATCGGGGATAGTGTGCTAGAAATGCGGAAAGAAAGGACACCTAAAGAAAGACTGTAGATCTCGGAAGGGAAAATAAGGAGACACACAGCAAGAAAACAATCATGAAGAAAATGTGATAGGTGATGTGTTACAAGATGCTTTGATTCTTTCTTTCGAAAATGTTACTGATTCTTAGGTTGTAGATTCAGGGGCTTCATTCCATGCCACACCTGATAAGAAATATTTTCATGACTATGTTCAAGGAGATTTTGGACAAGTTCGTTTGGGTGATGATAAACCCCGTAAAATTGTTGGAATGGGTAAAGTTCTTGTAAAACAACAGAATGGAAACCAATGGCTACTAAAGGAGGTAAGGCATGTTCCAGATCTGAAGAAAAATATGATTTCAATAGGGCAGTTAGGCGGTGAAGGTTGTGTGACAACTTTCACAGATAAAACTTGGAAGGTCACCAAAGGAGCCCTGGTAATAGCAAAAGGCGAAAAGGTTGGTACATTGTATTTATGCAATGGTATTTCTAACTCTGTTAATGCTTTAAATTCCAAAGGAGTAGATGCAACATTATGGCATCATAGGCTCGGACACATGAGTGAGAAGGGAATGAAGATTCTTCACTCAAGAAATTTGTTGCCAGGTTTGAAGAATGTTGATTTGGATTTCTGTGAGAATTGCATTTATGGAAAACAAAAGAGAGTCAGATTTCTCAGAGTTGGGAAAGAAAATAAGAGCGAAAAATTGGAGCTTGTGCATATAGATGTATGGGGACCTGCTCAGGTATCATCTCTCGGTGGCTCTCGTTATTATGTTACTTTTATTGATGATGCAACTAGAAAAACATGGATTTATTGTATTCATAATAAATTTGATGTATTTGATACTTTCAAGAAATGGAAAGCTTTGGTTGAGATTGAGACAGGAAAGAAGTTGAAGTGTCTCAGATCAGACAATGGAGGTGAATATTGCAGCAAAGATTTTGATAGGTATTGTTCAGAGCATGGAATTCGCAGAGAGAAGACAGTTCCAAGAACACCACAAGAAAATGGTGTGTCAGAAAGGATGAACAGAACAATCATGGAGCGTGCAAGGTGCATGAGATTGCATGCAGGATTGCCTTTACAATTTTGGGCAGATGCTGTAGATACCGTTGTTTATCTAATAAACAGAGGGCCTTCAAGTTCCTTGGATGGTGGTATTCCAGAGGAAGCATGGACAGGTAAAAAGGTAAACTACTCTTTTTTAAAGCCTTTTGGTTGTGAGGCCTTTTTCCATATTAATAAAGAAAACAGAACAAAGCTTGAGGAAAAATCAAAGAAATGTACCTTTATTGGATATGGTGTTAATGATTTTGGTTATCGCTTATATGATTATGAAAATAAAAAAATCATTAGGAGCAAATATGTAATATTCAAAGAAAATGTTTTGTATAAGAATCAGTTGCAGGAAAAGAAACATGAAAAATAAAACAAAGAATACACAGTTCTTGATGAGATCACAAAAAAAGTAAAGGTGCCTAAAAATAATAATAATCAACAGCGACAACAACAACAACCACCACGACAGCAATAGACACCTCAAACAACTGAAAGTGGTGTTAGAAGATCTACCAAGATAAGTAGACCCCCTGAATGATACTCTCCTTCATTATATTATTTATTGTTGACTGATTCTGGTGAACCCGAATTATATTAAGAAGCAATGCAGGTTGAAACCAGGAAGAAGTGGGAGCTAGCCATGGAAGAAGAGATGGACTCCTTAATACATAACCAGACTTGGGACTTAGTTAGGTTGCCTGCAGGTAAAACAACATTGCAAAATAAATGGGTTTACAGCCTGAAGGAAGAAGATGGAGGAAAATAGAGGTACAAAGCTAGAATTGTGGTGAAGGGGTTTGCACAGAAGAAAGGTATTGATTTTGATGAAATATTTTCTCCTGTTGTTAAGATGACTTCAATCAGAACTATTTTAAGTCTTGTAGTAGCAAAATATTTACATCTTGAACAGTTAGATGTAAAGACAACATTTCTCCATTGATATTTGGAGGAAGAGATATATATGGAGCAACCAGAAGAATGTGAGGTCAAAGGGAAGGAAAAATTAGTGTGTAGGTTAAAGAAGAGTTTGTATGGCTTAAAATAGGCTACAAGGTAGTGGTATCTAAAATTTGACAGGTTTATGTCTAAACAAGGTTATACTAGATTTCACTCTAATCATTGTGTTTATCTGAAAAATCAAAATGATGGTAGCTATATTATATTGTTATTTTATGTATCTGTATCTGCCATCAAATGTGGAAGTATTGTCCCATTCTCGCTCTTTTTCGATTTATTTTTTTGTATTTTTCATATTTCAAAGCCTAAAAAAGAATAAAAGAATGCCTAAAAAGGAATAAAAGAATGCCTATAGTACAATGGATAAAACACGTGTCAGTATACAGATGCACTAGTTCTTGGGATAGGAACAATCCAATGCTTAATGCAAGGTGGCGAAAACTGGTAAGTGACACTCAAAGGAATGTTCCATCCATGGGTAAAAGGTGTCAAGTTGTGAAGGCTAAGTGATTGCATGGTTAACTTGTGTAGAAAGACATGGTCAAAAGAGGGCTTAAACACGAGTGCAAATGAAGCCAGAAAAAGGCCAAGATAAACAAGTGGTCAATATGCAATGCAGCAATACAACTAAAAAACAAAATGGGAGCCTCTAAGGTATATGGCTAGAATAAAGATAGCAAAGAAGAAGAAGAATGAAGCTTCAACCCAAAGGTCATGACAAACCTAAAGAGGAATCCCAAGCCTACACAGGTTGCAACATGGGAAACAAATTCTAGAGAGGAACTAAATAGGAATCCCATGTAAAGTATGGGTCTACCATCATATCATGATTTAAAAATCGACGAGTGAAACTGGTTAAATAGTCATAATATGATGGGTTCGACCCTATGGATAGTGTTCAAAATGGAGGCTAGTACGTATAAATGCAACGAAAAGTGAATTCCTTAACCTACATGCCAGTTCAGAATCAAATACCTGCCATGACATGTTAGTGGTCATGGATCCGAAAAAAACCTGGAAATATCTCAAAATCACAAGAATGGACCTGAAAATAACTTTTCCCAACACTTACAAGCCAAAAGGTTAAACAAACTTAAACAAATTCGAAAAATAGACACAAACAAAATTTGTGAAATTTTTTCAAATTCTGGGCATAAATAAGCATTTTTTACTCACATTTGGTCATTTTTGCTGAGCAGAAGTGGAGAAAGAGCTATGGAGCAAAAAACCCCCTTCTTGCAAATGGGGCAACCGACCACCGAATCGATCCAAATCAGTTAGGTAAGCCTCATACTTAGCTTGTTTGTCAATTTTATTGTCATTTCAAGCAAGTTTTAGAATTTTTGACCTTAGGAATATATATATATATATATATATATATATATATATATATATATATATATATATATATATATATTTTTTTTTTTTTTTTTTTTTTTTTTTTTTCTGAAAGCCTCTGCGTATATGTGGGTTCGTCATGAGAAACTCGCGTATAGACGCGTCTGTGTCTGAATGAAGTCGTGTACAGACAGAGTGGAATTCAAAAATTGATTTCTAATTGGTCAATTGATGAAATGATTCAAGATTACTATCAACTGGAGGGAAAGAGAGCACAGTGATATATACAATGAAGTCATGCAAGACCAACAATCATTAGATATCCTTCGAGGATGCGGATTGCTAAAATTTTTAAATATGAAAACTAACACTCAATTTCTCAAGATTTTGGTTAATTATTGGGATCCTGATGAAGAATGATTCATGATAGACATGATGCCATTAATAATTGAGCTAGAAGACATCTATTTTATAGTTGGACTTTCCCGGAGGGGAGAACCAATTAATTTGCATGGTAAGCCCACAAGAGGGATTAATCTAGATGACTATGTATAGGTGTACTGTGTTGATGGTGGAAAGAAGGTGGAGACACAGATCTTGATCAAAGATGTATGAGACTTATACATGAAAATCCTAATTTTCACTATTGGTAGAGTAGCAGAGTCAACATCCCTTCACCAAGCCTCACGAACCCACATGAGTCTAGTAGTGGAGTGCTTGACCACACTGTATGATTGGTGCACAACCCAATTGGAAAATTTGAAGAAAAAACTGACTTCTATCTAGCAAGCCAAAACAAAACATTTTGGATATGGTACCATTCTTCTGACATTCTTCTTTGAGAGAGTCCCAGGGCTTCGTCCCAAGATCATCTCAACCATTATAGACCACGTGATCTGTGGATAGCTCTATGGGTAGACTTAATGAAGGGACTGGGGGGAGGTGAGTTCACACGAACTATATGGGATAATGAGTTCTTTCAGTGGTGGGGAGAAAAATTCATATCAGTAGAGGACTATCCCTATGCTGGGATGGATTTAAGAGAAGATCTAGATTTGGTTCTTCCACCCGGTGCAACATGGGGTGCAATTGGTAAGATTGCACAATGATTTTTTTGATTATATGATTTTTTTTAAAAATTATATGAAATTGAAAAATGTTTTTGATAGGACAATTTTACTTACAAAATCTTAATGATCATGATGTAGACATGGAACCGGTGAGACTTGAGGGTTTACCAAGACACAGGTACCGCAGAAGAGAGGCGGATGATGCTGAAGACCCAGGAAGAACCCTCCATGCCATCCAGAGAAACTTGGAGAGTGTAACTCGCCAAGTACCCATTGTAGCCATAGAGGATCTTCCTGAGGCTATCCATAGGAGAGTAGTTGGAGTACAATGAGACTGGGTGCAGTTCATTCTGCCACGTAGCTACTACCATTGTGTTCTTCTAGAATACCTATCCTGGGCAGGGCCCTCAGGGATAGATTTTATATTTGATCGAATGACTGTATTATTTTTTAATGACAGACATCATTGGGCATAAGCCATAATTTTGTAGGACACGATGGTCCAATTTTTGTATATTTTGAACACACTCTGATATATATATATATATATATATATATATATATATATATACACACACACACACACACACACACACACACACACACACACACACACACATATATACACACATATACATATACATATATATATGTGTGTGTGTGTGTGTGTGTGTGTGTGTGTGTATGTATATGTATGTATATAGAGAGAGAGATTTTATATTATGTGATTGTCCCAAATGTACAATGATAAATGATGTTTCTGATATTTTTAAAGTATTGAATGATTAATGTGCCAATCAAGTGCTTGATTAGCTAATGAGTCCGCTAACCAATTATTAGATTGAGGAATGCGAATGAATGTAATAAATTGAAATGAACATTGTAACAAACACACTCTCAAAATTAATCGATGCAAAATTGGGTCTCTGACATGATAGGTGTTGTTTAATTGTGAAACCACAAGTTGTGAATCCAAGTAAACTACGAACGAATCAACAACAAGAGATATTTCTTCCGAGAGTAGGTTGAACATTGCAGTGTATTCTACCACATTTTTTGAAGCAGGACCAATGCATACACCCCTTAAGACTAACAACTAGCTGGATGGATAGTGAATTACCCAAGCCACAGAAGCAAGGTTGCAGGTATGTCTACTAGCACCATTGGAAAAGCCAAAATGACTCATCTCACCCAATAATACCTGCCAAAATAGATCGAAATCATCAAAGTCACACCAAAAATTGATAAACAGACATGTACAAAAATAAAAAATATATAAAAAATAAAATTCTAGGTTGAAAAATAGGCATAATACTTCTTCAGTTAGAGCCCATTTCTGGACTCAACCAGCTCGTTTCCATTGAAATCAACCAAGGCATAAGCTGCATTTTTTAGGACCTTCTTAACAATAAAGGGGTCATACCACATGGATTTGAACTTGCCTACCCCCGGGGCATCCTTCTCTTGGGCATAAAAGAAGAGAAGCTCACCTTCAGAGAAAACCCTAGGTTTGAATGCCTTATCATATTGAACTTTCACTCATTTCTTATGAGCCTCATTCATCGTAGCTGCATCTCGGCGCTTCTCATCAAGATGTTCTAGATAGAAAAGGTGTTCTTCAAGACTAAAAGTGTTAGGAAGAAGCTCAACTACCAACTTAAGGGAAGGAATTTCGAATTCAAAAGGAAATATAGATTCCAACCTATAAACTAGTTGTAACGGAGTGAAATTGGTTGCAGTATTTACAAACATCCGGTATCCCCAAGGTGCAGGGTACAACATGATATTCCAATTGAATTTGAATTTATCAATTGTCCATTGAAGAATATTCTTCAAGGACTTGTTTACGGCTTCAACCTACCCATTGGCCTGAGGATAATATGGAGATGAATTCTCCTGCCGAAAACCCAATTTGATACCCAATTCAGCCATCATACTGTTTTGAAAATGACTGCCATGGTCAGTGACAATCTCTTTGGGGATACTGAAGCGAGAAATGACTTGGTTGAATAGAAATAGGGCTACTTTCTCACCATCGTTTGCAAAATTAGGCATAGCCTCAGCCCACTTCGTAAAGTAGTCTACTGCTACAATAATGTACTTATGACCCTTTGGCGAAGGTGCATTACAAGTAGTATAATCAATACCCCACTTTGTAAATGGACCGATAGTGTTAACAGGAAAGAGTGGAGTTGGATGATCACACATCTTCTGAGTATCGACTTGACAAGGATGACACTTTTTGACCACCTCAAAATAATCTTTAAAAATGAAGGGCCAAAAGTATCCTACACGCAACATTTTTTGGGTTGTAGCAAGCCTAGATAAATGACCACCACAAGCTCCACTATGGAAATAATTCAGCACAACCTCAGCTTCTTTGACAGTCAGGAAACATCTAAGGTTTGAATCGACCTCGTGACGATATAGAGTGTTGCTGATAATCAAATACACAACTTTCGACGCTCATATTTTGAAAAAGCTAAGGGAAAATTCACTGTCTGGAGATAAACAATGAGATCTCCGTACCAAAGATATTGTGAAGAAATGAGAAAAATATGTTCATTAGGGAACGAACCTTCATAAATGATCTCATCCCCACAGGGAAACTCAGAAATCAACTCTACAAATACCAAAGACTTTTTGGATTTGGCAGACAGGAATTCGAGATCAAGGTATTTCAAAATGAAAATCCACTGATTGTATTTTACCCCAATCACTCACCTACTAATAACAAATTGAAATGGATTAACTGCTGCAAAAACATAAGTTTTACAAAGAAGGATATAATCCATGAGCTGTTGGACAACATGGACATCTGCCAAAGCTAGTTTCTCAATTGGAGAATACCGGAGTTCAAGACCCACCAAGCCTTGACTAAGGTAGTAAACAACATGCTCACAAAGAGCATCATCTTCCTAAACTAGAACCATACCAATGGTATATTCTGCTACAGTGAGATACAAGAGGAAATATCTGTTATAATCAGGTGGAATTAGTAATGGAGCAGAGGTCAATTCCTTTTCCAAAGCATCGAATGAGAGCTGAGAAAAATCATCCCAAAAGAATGGAACTCCTTTCTTTAACAACCTCATAAATCCCTATGTAAAACCTCAGCATAATTCATGATAAATGTTCGCAAGAAATTGGATTTACCTTGTAGACTTTGAAGTTGATGAATTGAAGATGGGAGAGGCAACTGAAGTATCTCCTCAAGCTTGAAGGGATCTACCTGAATCCCAACAACTGACTGGATGTGATAGAAAAAACACACTTATTAGGGTTCAACCGAATTTTATAATAACAACACCATTCAAAATCTTGACGAAGGTGTGAAGGATGATCAGTTCTCTTACGAGACCGAGCAACTAAATCATCCAAATATGATTCGATAATATGCTCGATGTCATGGAAGGAATAGGACGTAGCTCGCTGAAAGGTAGCTCCAAAATTTTTAAGGCCAAAAGGCATCCTTTTGTAAGAAAAAGTACCATAGGGGAAAAGAAAAGCAGTCTTGTGGTGAAATTTAGGATTGATAGTAATCTGATTATATCTTAAGAAACCATCCATGAAGGAGAAAATCTCATTCCCTACACACTCATCAATAATTTGATTTATAAATGGTGTGGGGTAATTATCTTTAGGACATGCCTTATTCAAATCCCTGAAATATATGTAAACTCGGATCATTCCTTGTTTCTTGTCCACATGAACTGGATTCGAAACCCACTCAGTTAATGGAACGAGGTATATGAAACCCACCTTTAGCAGCTTCTCAACCTCGCCATTGATAGTTGCAGCCTTCCTAGGGTTGACCAGATGAAGCTTCTACTGAATTGGCTTAGCATTTTCATAGGTCTCGATCTCATGTTGGACAATAGATGGATCTATACCAGGAATCTCCTCATAAGACCAAGAAAACACATCCCAAAATTCTTGAAAGAGATTGGTGTAAGTCTAAATCTCTTCAGGGGAACATTCAAATCTGATGCAGGCAATCTTAATGATGTTGGGATCTTTGAAGATGTTCACTGGGGTAGTAGTAGAAATGAAAACCATGTCCCCTTTAGCAAAAACCTGTGTTGGTGCTAAGGGGTTCAAGACTAGGTGAATAGGACCAAAAGACTGAAGGCTAGACAAATTTGTTTCAACTTCTTGCAAGTTTGGTAGAAAATAGGACCGATGATGCAAATCATCCCATGATCTTTCTACACCATTCATTGTTTCAAGAATGGCCTCTTTAGATGGAAGAGTGGTATCAAGGAAATCCTGAGTAGAAGATGAACTAAGAGTCCAAGCCAGAGCCACATCTCCATCGAATTCCTCTAGTGGAAGAGAAACTGGAATGGAGTCTACAGTGTCAAAAATAGATTGATAGGAAATCTTAGCTGTAGACATAGGAAATTCCATTCTACCTACTTGAACTTACTGTAATGTGGAGGTAGGAGAAGACAAGGTCCAAGGGTTCGAAAAATAATTAGTTCTAAAGAACTCTCTTCGAGTAGGAACCCTGGAGGATGATATAGCATGAATATGAACAGAAGGAGGTGTAAGATAAAAAATACCCATCAACGATGTATATATTCAAACCCCCAAATTCTCAAGAGGTTGCTTGGTATCATTCACCAAGGGTACAATCGAGTCAGTAGATGCATTCAGATCTACAGGAGAACAATCCATCTGATCAACGGTGGCAATCCTTGCTTCGTGGGGGAAAACAAATGTGAAATAATGAGGAAGCAATAGCATCCATCTCATAAATCCAGTTTCGCCCCAACAAAAGGTTTTAGTCTAGATTTGCATCAACTATCTCAACCTCGATATTGACAGTTTTACCCCCAACATAGATGGGTAAATCTAAAACAATGCCATGAGGCCTATGAGAATGAACATCAAACACAGCTATAATAGTAGCAGAAGGGAAAACTAAAGGAGATCCAATAGCCTTCCAACATGAGATAGACATCACTCATGTGGAAGCACCCTCATCAACTATTGTTTGAAATATATTGATCTTTTGATATGTAGACTTAATCTGAAAAGCCATATGATGATGTAATATTCCCAAATGGAGAAGCAACAATATATAAACACAAAAATGGAAAGAACAATGAATAAATCAACACACCATGTTAAGAGACAAATGTACAACCATCTCATTAAACATATCAGCAAATAATAAGCACAAGATCTTGAGGATCTAGTTACTCAAGTGATAAAAAGCAAGCCTCCTCTAAGCAATATTCCAATACATGTAAACATATTGCGATATAAGTGCCATGAGCCATGAAAACACACTTTTAGGGCATAAATTTCTTCATAAGGATAGATAAATATAGATCTTATGTTCTATAGCTCAACAATGTTGGGAGTGAAGATCTAAGCTCCCAAACACATTTCCAAGATAACCCGAGAAGGGTTTCTTGAAATATAAAAAATGCAGAAAATACAAATATGGCCCTAGGGATGAATAATCTCTGAAAAATGAATACTGTATAGGAGGTTTCTGATCTGATATGGAAATATATGAAAAATCCTCCTATAGATCCTCCAAGTAAGAGGCTGATCCCCTCACTGAAGATCTAGCTCCCCTAACTAGGGCTCCAAACCCTCTACTGCAACTGCACCCAAAAATAATGTAGTTCCTTTAGAAAACTACGCTGCAACTGCTATAAAGCTCAGGGGTTTCCCTTTCTTGTTTCCCAAAGGGAAGAAACATTCCTCCAACTGAAATCTAGAAGGAAGTAACCCAAATCAACTCTCCACTACTGTACCCTACAACACAACACAATACTCTGCAAAAAATGCGTTGTACAACAAAGATGTAGCTTGGATTGATGCTAGATAGTGGAAAAGGTAGTCCAATACTCTCCCAAGAGGTCTCTCAAGGAAAGAGGTGGGATTCCCGCTTGGGAACACCCTGTGCTAAACAACACTGCAATATTAGCTAAACAGCTGAAGAGAGCAACAAGTCTAAACAAACCATATACAAAGTAATAATCTCAAACATGATCCCATATGGCTGCCATCCTCTTCCTTATATAAGTTATGAGCTTCCTCACCCTTGGCCCCACTCAATTAGGTCACCACCTTTATGCAATAAATCTCCTTCCAAAACTGCATTGTCCCACCATAAATGCCACTCCTCCATAACAACAATGTTTGATTTGGTCAAAGTTGACCCAGTCTTCATGATCTAGCCCCCTTTCACACCTAAGGGTCTTCAATCCAGCTTTTATATGACCACCATTCACACTAGGAGTGTCTTTTATTCCTACTAAGGATATTTATGGGTCTGCATACCCTCTTACTCCTCTATCTAAGAGCAAATCAAAATTTGATATCCCAATTAGCTATATGCTAATTTAGGAATACTACAGTCCTCCCCTCCAAAATGTTGCTTGTCCTCAAGCAACTGCAAGGATAGAACTGAAGAGCCCCTCCTCTTACTCCTGTAGCATCCTCATATGATAAGTTCCTCCAAAGAACAAGATGCTCTCTCATCAATATGTCCTCAAGTTGCTCCTCCCAAGTGTATAAGTATGCCTTTGGTGAAAATTCCAAATGGCTCTCATCATGAACAAGTGGGATATCCATGGAAGCAACTATATGTAGTCTAGAGGCCTTCTTAAGGCATGGAATCTGAAATATATTTGGAACCATCATTCCCATGTGAAGCTCCCATCCCCAAGCTATCATCCATACAAAATGAGTCACCTTCCAACATGGAAAATCATAAAAGATCTCCTCCACCTTAGGCTCCTGCAAAGTAGGTGGGATGCATAGCTGAACATGATGGATCAAATTTTCCATCCCATGCTGTCTCTCTCTCCACTTATGGAAATTGTAGAGTTGATGCTGATATTGGTCTGCAATAATGTTTCCCTCAAGATACAAAAGGACAGCTGGATCTCCAAAGACCCCTCCTCTAGTTTGATGGGCCCAAACAATTCCATACAAAGTGAATGGTACATTATCACCATGTGGTATCCAAATTAGAAAAATACTGAAGGTTATGTTCAATTTTGGATGGTACCAATGGTTTCTGTTGTATGTGATAGCAGTTATTTGACATGATATGTATATTTGATGTTTGTGTTGTGAAGATGTTATATAATGTTAATTGTGTTTTGCTAGATGATCATGATCACGATGATTAGATGATGTAAGCAAATTTGAATGTGTTTTTTAGTCGAATATGATGTTTGTACGATGATTATCATGATCGTGATGTTTATTTAATTTAATATTAAATCATGATATTATTAAATATTTTTTCATGATTTTAATTGAAATTTTAATTTTAATTGTATGTATAATTGTAATTGTAATTGCATGTAAAATATTTGTAAAATTTTAATTGTAATTGTAATATTTAATTTATTGTGAAATGATTGTAATTGTAATTGTATATATGTAAAATTGTAAATTTTAATTGTATGTAAATTTCTAAAATTGTAATTGTATGTAAAATATTTGTAAAATTTTAATTGTATTTGTAATATTGAATTTATTGTGAAATGATTGTAATTGTAATTTTAAGTGTAATTGTATATATGTAAAATTGTAATTGTATGTAAAATTCTACAATTGTAGTTGTAATTTTAATTGTAATTGTATGTGAAATTGTAAAATTGTAATTGTAATTGTATGTAAAATATTTGTAAAATTTTAATTTTATTAATGTGAAATGATTGTAATTGTAATTGTAATTGTATGTAAAATTCTAAAATTATGATTGTAAATATTGTATTTGTAATTTTAATTGTAATTGTATGTAAAATGTAAAATGATTGTAATTGTCAAATTGTAATTGTATGTAAAATCCTAAGATTGTAATTGTAATGGCATAATATATGTAAAATTGTAAAATTGTAATTGTATGTAAAATTCTAAAATTGTAATTGTAATTGTACATGAAATTGTCAAATTGTAATTGTACTTTTAATTCTAATTGTATGTAAAATATTTGTAAAAGTTTTAATTGTATTACTGTGAAGTGATTGTAATTGTAAAATTGTAATTGTAATTGTATGTGAAATTGTTAAATATTAATTGTAATTGTAATTTATGTAAAATATCTGTAAAATTTTAATTGTATTAATGTGAAATGATTTTATTAAAATTTTTAAATATGTAAATAATTGTAAAATAATAAATCTAGTATAATATGAATTTTTGTTCACGAAAAGGCATGGGGGGATATTGTTATTGATCACTACTACATGACAAAAAAAATAGTTGGTGTTTTGGAGGGAATATGGGTTGATGCCATCCATGGCTATGCTAAGTCATAGACTTCGTACTTCATCCTTAGATTTTTCGGGCCATGTATCCTTTATATGCTTCATGGCTATTGAATCAATTGGGATTCACATAATTCCCAACTCACTTCTGTGTGAGGCATGCCATCCCTGCAACATAGCTAATTCTTTGCAACGAAAGAGCCTTTGAATCCTTGGGATTATAGACATGTGCTTCAATATATTAAAATGAGGAACATGTGATTTAACCTTCTTTTTTTATTTTTCATACCTGTCATGCCCACATTTCAGACATATCTCTTTGTCTTCATTTTCTCCTTTATATAGAATACAATCATTTAGACATGCATGATATGATATGTACTCAACACCCAACATTTTCAACAATTTCTTTGCCTCTTCGAAGCTACCGAGTATGAAATTATCACTCAGAAGAACCTTATCTTTGAATAACATGTAGTTGGTGATCATGGAAAATATTAAATGTATATTAATGCTGATATAATTATTAATGCTCATAAAATTGACCATTTTTAATGTTCATTGTGTGATTATATTTCTCAAATTTATATAAGGGAGGACTGTATGGTAACTTACCTCAAAATTTTCGAGAAACATGCATTTGACAAGCCAAAATTTGATTTCAAGTTATACAGTAACATCATTGTCCCCAATTGGGTAGACTTTGACTGATTGCCAGGTCCAAAGAGAGGGGTGGTAGAAGCAAATTTAAGGCTTTCAAAAGAGTTGTCAGCGATATGAGCATCATCCCCTAGCCGATCATCATTTTGGAATGCATCTAACAACATTTTTTTCATGGTAGTCATATCCCTTAAGTAATCATCCATACCAACTTCTATTTGATTGCCTCCATTGCCAGCTTGTAAAGAACTACTATTGCTGTAGTCATTCCTAATTGGCGAATCTAGACCTAGCAGGAATTGAATCGGTGGTTGATTCAACCATTCTTGGTATCATTCCTCTCTGATTTTTTATCTTAATTCAACCTTATATCGATTTGAAATTTTCATGGAGTACAACAGAAGATGATAGGTAGGTCTCTCATCATCACTAGAATCCTAATAATTTCAAAAAATATATTTGAACATGATTAGTACAAAATCTATGATATCAATTAGTAAGAACGTTGATAATGCATGATTAATTTGTTTGACATTGAAATAATTACATTAATATACCAAAAAATTATTATTACCATCATTGTTCTGGGATTGTGGCTAGAATATACAATATTGTGACAATTGGCCGGGTGAAGCGGCTGTCCATTTTCATCTACCAAATGCACCTTGCGTTATGCTGCTCCTAATAAGAGCTTTTGACTTTTTGGAGCTGTTTTAATATTTTGTGTATCTGAACTTGATTCTGAATCTACATAAACCTACAAATTTGTATACATTATAAATTTTATTAAGATGATTGACATGGATAAAAAAACATAAATTCAATTAGATAATGAAAATATAAATAAAATCTGAAGTAAATATTACATCTCGAGATGGATAGGGAGAACTCAATGATGGACTTTGAGAAATATTATGGAACGAGCTAGATTTTGAAGAATTTTCCATTCAATATAATTATGATATTTTCTCCCTGCATTTGAGAAAAATCAACAATAAATTTTAGTTCACACACCTAAAAGTAATTTCGGTGCCTTAAAAATAGACTTATTTTTATCATTTCTTATGTACAGATAACTGCATCGATTCATTTTAGTTACTGGACACTGGTGCCACATTATTAAATGACGCACCGGTGCAGTTTTATTAATTGATACAATAGTGACGAAAAGCCGCAAATAAAAAAATCGCAACTTTATTTTTTTAAAGTGAAAAAAACTGGTAAATTGAAAAATGGGCAGAAAAATATTTTCGAAAATTTAATTTCATAAAACAATTCTTTAAATACTAAACACTTTTCATTATTTCACTATTTTTTCAAAAAATTTCATCCTGATAATTGCACGAGATATACCTGGAGCATGAGAGCATGAGAGCAATGTGGAGCAGCGAAATGCTTTCTAACATAACTATTTAGACAATCAGAATTCCAAACCTCTGGTGGTTCAAACCCTGTAGCATAGAATTTCAAATGATCCCGTGATTAAATTTTATTTTTTATTTTTACATTTTTTGCAGTAAGTAAAAAATTTAAATTTGCAATTCATTTTTAGAAAAAAAACAAAAAAAATCCATTTTACCCTAAACCCTTTATTATTTTTGTTTCTTCCCTTACTTCTTCCTGTTTCTATGATTTCAGAATTAGGTCTTTTCATTTTAGGTTTATAGGGTTTGTATTGCTATACATATAGGCCTATGACATTTAACTCATGAGACAACTTGCATAGTTGGATCCCAATCCATGTCGACCCTTGTGTGAATTTTTAAAAAAATGATTTTTTTTAATCGATGTGCCCTGCGTAACCTAGTGCGTCGGTGAGCTGGCTTATCACAGTGCACCATGCACGTACTGTGATAAAAAAATTAAAAACATTTATTTTAAATCTATGCGCCATGTGTAAAATAGGGCACTGATGTGCTATTTCATTACAACACACCGAGCACGTACTGCTTGGCAATAACAATTTTTTATTTTGCGTTAATTAGTGCACCATGTAACATAACACATCGAGTCTTCTTGTTGACATAGAGCACTGTACGGTGGTCCCCTGTTTGCGCGGGGCGTTTATAAGAATAGGCTGCACTACCCCCTCCACAACACCATATGCTACAAAACCTAACACTAGACGATTTTTATTATTTTGTCTGTGTTAATCGGTGCGATGGTTAACATATAACGCACCGGTGCTCCTTGTTAACATAGAGCACCGTACGGTGTTTTATACTATTTTGGCAGTGCGTTTATAAGAACATGAGGCGTCGATGTCGGTGCGTACATATAAAAGTTGATGATTTATTTATAAAATATATTAATAAATGATATGGTACAGGTTTCATATTGATAAAGAAACATGGCTGAAAAGACATCAAGTAACAAAAATACTGATAAAACATCAGGAAAAGAAAAAAATGAAATTTCTTTGTAAATTCTTTACAAAAAATATTATTTTTGAACTATATGTAAGTTTAACTGATATGTATTTTTTACTGTGTATCATTTAGAGCCATAAAATGACAAAGATCAATAATATTATTTCTGATCTAGGACCAGAAGAGCATAAAAGTTTGAAGGAAAAATTGCAAAAGGATGAATGAGGTGAATGAAAAAATACTATTGATCCAATATGAGTTTTTTTTTTTTGATTTTTTTTTGAATTTTCATTAATAATATACTTATTATTAGATAACATGTTTCAAACAATCTATTAATATATGTTTAATATTCTATAGGGTCATACAACTCAGAAAATGAATGTTGTTCTAAGAAAATAAAAAAAATAGAACACGCAAATGAAAATGAATTGCTCCTTAGCTCATCTAGAGTGGTGCTGGAGGTTAATGAAAGGGGGAAAATTTTTTACAAAAGTTTGAGGGATCTAGTGGAATGAATGTATAGACGTTCTTTCCACTTACAATACAAAACTAAATCCAATGATTACAAGAACCAATTTTTATCTAAATTACAGGAAGAGTTTCCAGAAAATTGGTCAATGAGATATGTCAGAATTTTAATAGCAAAAATGTACAAAAACAAAAAAGATATTTCGCTATATTTACTTTTCATATATCAATATAAAAATTATATAGTTTATTGTCACGTTACATTTTCAGGAAGATTATGAAAATCTCAAAAGATAAACGAGCTGATATCAGAAATATGCCACTAGGAATGTCCAAAAAAGTGTACAAGGAGATGGTCAAAGAAATGGACAAAATTGCATCGCAGAAGGAGCCCTCTCAACAACAACGTGCTTCAAATGTAATATGTAATCATTGAATTTATCGATCATTAGGTAAAATAAATAAACAATTTAACATTAAATATTAATTTTCAAGTATTTTATTGTAGAAAAGAAAAGAAAATGGAACCCATTCAGCACATAAAACATGACCACAAGGAAGAAAATGGTTGATATCTAAGTTTGTGAGTAATTGTTACTTCCTTATAACAACTTAACTAGATTTCATTTTTGTATATTTTAAGTTTTTTTACAACAATCATCATTGAATGTCTTCAAATAGGTGCTAACATACAAAGAAGAACCATCAAACGAATTGTTTGACGTTGGGTTAAATATGGGTTGTGAGTATACGTTGGCATATCAGAAATTAATTATGGAATTTGTAAGCATCTATTAATCTTGTTTTACTTAGCTCAATCTATAATTAATAGAAAAAAAATATTTTATATTAAATATATGATTTGTTATGGGGTATAAAACTTGCAGGAAACAAAGTATGGAACTGCGCCAACAAATGAAATCTTAAAAGATGGCATGAAATTAGGTTTTGAAAGAATGTGTATATTTCATGAGTCAATTGTTGCTATGGTACACCATTTATTTTCAATTTACATTGATGTATATTATTTAATATTGAAATTTTCATTATTCTCACCAATGTATATACACTCATTATAGTTTATTTTTATGTTTGTAGATGGAAGGTGAAGAATAATAAAAAAATCAACACCGTGAATAAAAAATTTCTCAAAATAACCCAAGTCATGGAAGTAGCTCGAGTAGTGACAATAGTTCAAGCGAAGAATGATGATCATTATGTTTGGATATCAAAACAAGGCATTATATTTTTTGAAATATTTGTGTGTGAAATCAGACATTTTGTTTAATGTAATGGACATAGTGTTCCAATTGAAAGAAAAAGGGATACCAATAACTGTCCCATTTTGTATGACAAAGATTGTCTTATATATATATATATATATATATAATAAAATATGTTTTAATTTATTCTATTGCGTTCTACATTGTCGGTGTGAAATGTAACACCACTAATTAAATTTAAGGATGATTAAATATTATAATGGAGACATGTGAAATATGATGATATGGTATAAAAAATTAATCCAAACATCACATTCAAATGCATTAATAAAAATTTAATTGATATGAATACTGTTATAAGATATGTGTCATATTTTGATGAATAATGAATTTAAAAATATCACAATAATTATGATATGATATAACAAATTAATCCAAACATCACATTCAAATGCATTAATAAAAATTTAATTAATATGGATATTGTTATAAGATACGTGTCAACTTTTGATGAATAATGAATTTAAAAAAATCACAATAATTACACTGTCATAGGTCGATGTTTCTAAAAAATAAAAAATGAACATCGGAGCGTGTCAGTTACTGTACACCAGTGCGTTTGTAGGATACAACGCACTAGTGCACTTCTACGACCTATGGGAACCACACAAATATTAATACCAATTATAACTCTTGGTGCATTTGTGCGATACTGCACACCTGTGTGTTTAAGTGAGACTACTCATCAGTGCGTTTGTACGACCTATGGGTATGTTTTATGGTACAACAATCCCCCCATTTTTAACTTGTTCACTTCAAATAATGGGGACCCTTTCTATAAAATTTTGGCTAAGTGCCTTTTATTTATCTTTTATTAAGTTAATTACCTCATGATTTTAATGATTTTTCATCTTCTTTAGATTTTTGTTTTGATTGCTTGGTTGAAATCGATTTTTTATAAGCTTCCCGTTGACGCTTGTTTCACCTCATTTGGTCAACCAGTATGTAAACGACACTCCTTTGAAGTCTAATCAATTATGTCGCCTGGGTTAAAAATTGCGTAAAATGTACAATATTCCATTTTTTTAATTAAATTAGTCCAATAAAGCATTTAGTTTAAATATTAACCCCTAGTTAGTTATTACTAATAATTTTTATTTTTACTTATACAGCCAAATCATAAAGCATCGGGATTTTAGTCATTTATTCCAATTTTCAATTTTCAAATAAATTACTAATCTCGAAAAAATCCAAATGTCAAAGTGGGTGTAGCTTATTTAGACAAATCATCCCTTAGACAAATTCATAATCTAATTTAACATCATTAAAATAAAAACAAAACAAAAACAAAAACTAATATTCAATATTCAATTTTAAATTAATTAAATTAATTAATATTTAAAATATAATTAATTTCATTATATTAAAATTTTATAAAAAATAGAAATAAAATTAATCGGAACATCGCATCGGGAAGTTTCAATTGTCACATCCTTTTAAAAATCCCCAATGTGATAAGTTATGAGTCGCATTTGTTTTATTCCGATGCGATGAGTTTATGCCGATGCGATGAGTTATGAATCACATTTGTTTTATTCTGATGCGACGAGTTTATGCTGATGCGATGAATCACATTTGTTTTATTCTGATGCAATGAGTTTATTCCGATGCGATGAGTCGCATTTGTAACATTCCAATGCGATGAGTTGTTAACCCCGATGCGATGAGTTGTTGTTACTATTAACGATAATGTTAAATAATATGCGTTAGTGATAGGTAGGCTAGTTTTAGTGTTGGTTTAATGTTTATAAATATTAGCGTTAGTGGAAGAAAACGTTAGTTTTAAGTTAATATTTGTTAGTATTAAATTAGTCTTATCATAGGTGTAATGTTAGTTTTAAAGGCAGTGTAGTGTTAACTGTAAGTTAGTGTTAGTATTATGTTAGTGATAGGTTAGTTTAAAATTGATTTCAATTTAATATAGTGTTGTGTTTTAGTTTAATATTAACATAGTTTTAAGTTTGTTTAGTTCAGTGTTAAGTTTAAATTAAATTAATTAATATGTAAAATCTAATTAATTCAATTATAAATAATTATTAATTATATTAGTTAGTTAGATTAATTTTAATAATTAGTTTAGTTTATAATTAACAATTAAATTAGGATTTATTATTAGATAATTAAAATCTAATTTAGGATTAGATTTTTAATTAAAATTCTGATTTTTAGCCTAGCAACTGAACTTCCAGATTTATATTAGATTTGACTTATCAACTTTGGAGGCTCATAGATTGAGTTTTACTTGGCCAAATGAGGCCTAGGACGGCTCATTGGAAAGAGAAAATCAAGGAGAAAACTTCTGAGGAGGTTTCACTAATAGATTTGGTCATTTATTGGGTAAGAAATCAGAGAGAAGATCAAGCTACGAATTTCTAAAATAAGATCAATTTTCTGAGTTTTTTTTTCTTCATTTTCATTTTCCCAACCTCTTCTAATTGCAGATTCATGCATCAATAATATCCTCGGTTAATTAAAATCATTATGAGCATCAATAAGAAGGTCAAATTTCTTATTTATTTATTTATTTAAATAGAATTTGATTGGATTTGTTTTAATGTTAGAGATAATATTTTGATTTTATCGTTGCATCTTAATTTATTTTAATTTATTTTTTGCAAGAAAAAACAATAGAAGGGATATGGAGAAAAATATCTCAATCAATGAGAAAGCTCCAGAAATTAAAAATTAGAATTTTTGAGCAATTAAAATGGGATTGGGCAGATTTTTCTTCAACAAACTCTCCTCTCAAAATACTTTTGGAAACATTATAAATTGTAGATTGCAAAATGTAAAATGGCTGCTCTCCTATGCAATTCCAGACTTCTAAAAGCATTTCTGTAATAAGAATTTAAAGTTGTAGGAGAGAGGAGAGAAAATTTCATATCTGAACATTATTGAGGGTTTTTTCTTTATATCTTGAATTATGTACGATGGATAGAGTTTGAATTTCTGTAGCTCTAGTTTTGAAAGCAGAAATTCAAGTATTGTAAAATACTGTTAGAGACCAGGATCAGAGAAGCAGATTCAATTAACCGGTATTTTTGGCATTTCTGTATCAAATGCTAGTTTCATTTTTATGTTAATAAAATTGTTGTTTCATTTGATTCATGTTTATGCATTTATGTTGATATTGATAATTTGTCTCAAATTGTTATGTATCTCTGCTCTTATGAATTAAAATCTGATTTCTGAGTAACTATTTACTCAGAAATCTATCTTATAAAACTGATTTATTAAATAGTGATGTGTTGCAAATTTCTTCCGCATATTATTGTTTAATTATTAGCTTGATTGATTTGATAATCAATATCACTTTTGTGAATTTCTTCTTGAGTGTTGTTGATTTATTATTTCAGTTAAGTAGTCTCAATAGAATGTGTTTTGGTACTAAAAAATGTAAGCTAATTGAATTTCTTCATTAGTTTGACATTAATTAAAAGCCAGACATATTTAAATTCTCATTATTTAATTACCTTGCTCTTAGTTGGGTTAGATATATATCTACCTAATTGAGATATGATTTAGATTAGTTTATTTTGCTTGCATTATAGAATAATTTTTCATTTAGATTAAGTTCTACATTCTTTTAATTCCTCTTCTCGAAGAGGCAAAATCTTAATTGTGGTTTAGCTGAACCCAAATCAGCTTAAGGATCATTCTCTTGCCTAATCAACAAGAAGAATTGATCTGATATCCCTGTCTATTGGTAGTGAAAGATACATCATAAACCAATAACGATAGGGAAAAGGTAACTGAACCTAGTTAAACCAGTCAGAGCCACTATCATAAACAGAAAATGAGCTGTATTAAGGTCCGGACTAGGTGGTTATCCCCAAATGTTGTTGCAGAAATTTTCGAGGCTTCAACATTTTTGGTGCTAGAGGGTGGGCCCTGAGACTTATTTTACTTTGGAGTCTTTGAATTCTAACATTTCATTTTTATTACAATGGCTCCTTTAAAACTTCAAATTTGGAGTTGTATATATGGACGTGCATCTTCCAATACTCCACCCAAAGAGGTAAGACTCTTGTTTCAGGTAAAATATAATGGTAAGAAAATTTCTTCTGCTTTTAATCATGTCTTTCAATTTATTAAAATGTTTCAAATTATTATTTTCAAGGAATTGATGAAGGCATTTTATACATAATTTTTACTTTCACATTTGCTGCAAAAGCTAGAAACTGGTGTAGAACTCTTCCGGTTGCCTCAATTCACAGTTGGGATCAATTTGTTACAATTTTCATTTTTAATTTTGATGGATATATCTACGAACAAGTATGTGATGATTTTGAAGATCTACAAAGGTTTGAAGGTGAGTCTTTAACTGATTTTACCATTAGGCTTCGTTTAAATTGTTTAAAATTTAAAACTGAAGATAAACCTTCGAAAAAAGAATTATTATATTGGTTTGAACATATTTGCTCTCTTCTTCCCATTCCAAATCCATATGAAATTATTTCAAGCTTTTTTCCATCCCCTTCTAAAATAAATAAGGATTTCAATATAGATGTTCAAATAAATTATGATGAAGTGGTCTCACAAAGCTCAGAAAATATTTCTATTCAAATACAAGAAGACAATAGCAACAATTTTGGAGAAAGAGCTACTTTGAAATCTGAAAATTACTTTGTATTAAATTCAGAAAATCAGATCGCAAATCAACAAGTGCAAATAGCAATCAAAGTGAATAATTAAATGCAAACTTCTGTACAAATTTCGGAATTTTTTCATGATGAACAAATGCCGAAAACAGAGCAGCAAAGTAGCCTTCTTCAAGAAAGCATGAATAGACAAAGAAATGATCTAGAATATGAAATTTATAGTGAACAGAATGCATAAGATTTCTCGAACAGAGAAAATTTGAATTCATTATTTGTGATTCTCATTTTTCCCTTTATCCTGTTATTTTTAATGTTGGTAATTTCTCCCCTCTTAGTATTAATGATATTTCAGAAAACAGAGAGGTTGATCTAACTGAATTGCCAATTAGTTTCTATCAGGATAAAAAATTAATTAATGATCATTATTCTAGCATTAATGAACATGAGATAAATATTTCTTCTTGTCTCAATTCATTGAATAAAATGGAAGAGAATTCTAATGAATGTCTTGAGATTATTTATGATAACTACTTTGACATTGAGGATATTGATATGTCTTCTTTACAATTGAATCCTCATAATCAAAGTCTAATCACATGTGAAAATGAAGAACAATCTAATTTAGAAATAGTTCGAAATAGTTCTCATTTTCAAACAAATAATCATACTTATGATTTCAGCATTCAAGAAACCATTCCAATCTATGATTCATATGATGATCAAGATCACATTCCTATTCAGAGTCATACCCTTCTCTCTAATTCAAAAATGGCTATAAAAAATCATTCTAATTACATTATTCTGCCCAATTCTTGTGAAGAGGATATTGCTTTAAATCAGTCCCAATTGTGTCGTAACAATAATTGTAACACTAGTGTAAACTATGATTCAATTTTGTTATTATTTCAACATTTATTTTTAAAGTCAGATTTATTTTCTGTTTTTAGTGTTAAAATTTTAGATACTTTATGCTGACATATTGAGCAGTTCAATAGTGAACACTTAGTTGATGCATTTCCCTATTGGAAAATTCAAGTTTCATATTATAATCATGAACATCAAAAGCTATTAATATTTCAATTTCAATCAATGCTTATGTTTTATCAAAAGCTTCTATCTTCTCAAAGGCAATGTCAACAAGATAATGTATTTTTACAATCTAGCCAGTAATCTAATCCAATTAATAATTTTCCATTTTATTTGACAGATTTCCATCCATTTTTCATTAACTCATTTGAGGATTGTTTGGAAAGTTTTCCTTCATGGAAAATTGTTAATAGTTTAACATTTACACATAACGCTAACAATTTTTTTGAGGCATTTGCATTTAAAAGCTCATATCCACAATATGGCTTGTCATCTCATCTTTTAAACATTTTCCAATCATTAATGGAAACCCATCCATATTTTGATGATCCAATTGGAATTCAGTTGGAAAAGAATTTTCAAAAGAAGGAGATTGTAAATAAGCTGTTAATAATAACTGTACATTCTGATTACATATTTAATTTTCTTAGTTCAATTAGATTTGTATTTTTATTACTAACATTTGAACTATGTATATATGAAGGAATTAAAATGAGAGAATGGTTACACTGGAAATATGACTATACCTAGTCATTTTCATGTATATGGTTAGAATAGAAGTAGAATTAATTTAGTTAGTTTGTTTTGTGTAGTTAATTTATTCTTAATAGTTCCGAAAATAAAAAAGTGACCAATCAACCCTTTTCATATCATATACATGTTTAGGGAAAATTTTTCCTCTTATCACAAAATTTCTAATTCTTGCTCCCCGTTTTTTAAATCAAAATTTATTGCAGCAATGTCTTTACTCTGCCTATTTTGAATAACGTCTTGACTAAATTAAGTTGAAGTGGCACTTTGCACCAATCACCTCAAACCCACTTTTATCTATTTCCAAATGTCTTTATATGATTTTCTTTTGAAATTTATTTGTTAAAGGTTTTTGAGAATATAAAGCTTCATGATCTTATTATCCAATGAAAGATATGACTATCTATTATAAGCTTAATTCCAATATTATCATTATTAGTCAGTGTAACCTTTCATTATAATCACATGAAGTTCATATTATTTTCCTCAAAATTTGTTAAAATGATCTTAAGGGTGTCCATTTTGCTGTGTGCACACATTTAAATCTGTGTTGATATTTTTCCATAATTAGTGGCTTTATCCCATCTTGATCTTTAATTTATTATCTGATGCTGCAATACACATCATATTTATTTACTAAAAGTATTATTAAACAGTCACTATAACAATACAGATTTTTCTCAAGTTAATTTGGAATGAGCAAAGGAAATAAATTGCTCTTGCAATTCAAAGGGAAGCTTATTTTTATATTTATTTCTGGTGAATTTTATGAGTTTCAGATTTCCTGAACATGAATAAACAGATTTTATTTAGGCTGATTGCACACTTGGATTTAAAATAAATAATGAGATGAGTTTGAACAAAGTTAGAATTTTGATAAATCGAAGGAAAAATTCAAAGATTCATGAGGTAAGTTCACAGACAATTTCCTTCCAGGTACGCATTTACAAGTTCATTTTCATCTATTAATAGTTTCTCCTTTCCTTAGTTTATTTTTTATTTTTGTTTTGTTTTATTTGTAGGTTTTCATTTGTTTTCAAAACTTGAAGTAAGCAGCAAACCCATTTAAAATTTGCAACAGGTTCAGGGAAAATTTATTTTGTGATTCATTAGAATTTGAGCATTCTTTAACTTTGCTTTCATTCATTTAGAAAACCTAATTGAAATTTAAAACAGTATCGCAAGATTCATGTCTGAAATTTTTCAACTTGATTTCTGATGCAAGATCTCTGATGTGTTACCTCATTCAATCTTTCATAAAATACCAAATCGCATATCGCATTGGAATAAATTTAAAAGTTTTTTTTTCATCACAAAAGTTCTGATGCGATAGATCAGATCACAAACGCACATATCGCACTAGGCATAAGGTTAATTCTTCCATTCAAAAAAACTCCTATGTGATAAAAACTTGATCGCACTCACGAATTGGTAAATTCATATCACAATTGGTTAAAAGGCCAACTTTAAAAAGTTCCGATGCAATGAAGTCTAATCACAATTGCATTTCGGCAGAGTCCTATCACAGTTGATTCATTCATTTCAAAAGGTTCGATGCAATGAAACCAATCCGCAATCACAAATTAGAGAGACCTAATTTTGATATATCCATTTGCAAAAACTCCGATGCGATAAATTTCAAATCGCAATCTCAAATTATTAAATAAGTCAAGGATTAATTTTGAAAGACCTCCGATGCGATGAGTCCAATCGTAAATCGCAAATCGGGAGGAAAATTGAACACATCCTTGTGCGTTCATTTTGAAAGTTGTGATGTGATAATTCATCACCAATTGCTTATCGCTACTACTTTTTGCTAATCACCGATTTTTCATCACTTATCTCTCTTTGCTCATCACCGATTATTATAAACATCGCATCGCTGCTATCGTAAGAATCATATTGGAATTTCAAAGATGACTATTTTCCAATATTCCGATATGCCGATATCGATATCTCTCATTGCATTTTTGATGCATATATCATAATGTTGAAAGCCACGTCATCCATTGCATTGCCGATATTGCAATTGCTTCATCGCATTTTTTCATGGACATACCATTATTCCAAATCTGTGATGTGCAACGTGAAATGTATAAAATACAAATTGTGAGATGCAGTGTGCAATATGAAATTTGCAAAATGACTATCCCCGATCCTAAATATAACATTTCTTCAATGATAGGATCGCACCATCTCATCGCACATATTCTTTTCGATGATTTCATATCGGCAATTTGCTACTGCAAACCCCGATGCGATAAACTCCAATACATGCCTCTACATGCAATACGCATCATCTGATAAGGTATTGTGTTAATTTAAAGCAATATTGGGTAATCACTATGATACTAAAGTGATTGATGATAAATTTGCAGCATATTCAAATCATTTTGATTTCTCATATATTTCAGTTCTAGATAATTCCATAATTAAATATGAAATTCAAGACCTCTCTATTTTAAATTTCATTATCTTAAATTTGGTCTTAAATTTGAACAATTTATAAAATCATGGAATTTGTATAAAACTTATAATATTTTGATAATATTCATCACTGCAAATTCTTAATCTCATTTATGATGCATTTTTTTTAAATTCAATTCCCTTGAACACAAAACATTCCATTTTTACATTTAACTGCTTGCTTTAGTTTAAATAAAATAAATAATGATTTTGGGTTATAGGATTTTGGTTAGTTTGTCTTCTTCATATTTTTAATGTCAACTAAAAGAAGAAGTCAGCTAGTATTGGAGAAATTGATACCTTCAGGTAAGATCAAATGTAATTATCCAATGGTAAGATTCATGTACCCACTTTCATTAATTTCCATTTCATTACTTTACCTATATTTTTATTTTTTAAAGTATGTTGATATAAAAAATCTGTTTTGCAACTCTTCATAAAAGCTTTCAATTATCTGCCAAATCATATTTTGGAAGCCCTATGCTCTTTTCCTGGTTTTATTTTCAAGAAGCAACAATAGTCTTCGTTGAAACAACTACACTAGGAAGTTTCTAAACTTTTAATCTATTTCTTTAAAGCATTCCTTTTATTAGAAAATGATTAAGATAATGCTTTTGAAACAAGAAGATTGAAATCAGACATAAATTTTTCATTGTGGATGAATTTTATCATCAATGCTATCTGAAGCCTAAAACATTTACAACCCTGCAAGGTATGAATTTTCTGGATCTCGACATAAGAAGGAATGATTACACGATTATTTTCTTTTACTTCATATTGTTGAGACGTTGGTATAAACATTCTTGTTAGAGTTTTTATTTCAAAACTTGGATTTTCCTTTCCACTTTTTAATTACTTCATTTTTATTTTTGTTTGCTAATTTCTTTTCTCAATTTAGCTTAAGAGTTCTTTTCCTTTGGTTTTCAGTTTTTATTTTGGTGACTTTGCCATGATTTATATGGAAGACCTTCTTGTTACCTAACAATGGTTGGCATACATAGGAAAAATTGTTAATAGTCTCCTATTAGATTTTTCTTAAATCTCTTAGCAAAATTTGTTTTTCTTATTATAAAGGTAGACATACTTAAGGAAGAGATTACAAAACAAGAGAAGTTGACGAAGTATCATGAAATCTGAGAATTTGTTTTTTTCATCAAAATTGTAATTATTTTGAGATTTCAATATTTTATTAAGATCTTTCAAAATTCTATTATTAGTCAAGAAAATTTATTTTTAACCAAGTAAAGACACTTTACAGCAAAGCACTTTTAACTCTGAAATTTTCATTCTAAACTCTTAAGGAGTTAATGATTCTCCCTATTTAAAAGAGTTTTATTTTTCTACAGTGTAATCCAAAAATATATTTAAACTTAAAAGATAAGAAGTCTCATCGCGAGCCTTCTTACCATGATCATAGGGGAAAAATAGGCTGACATTACCAACACTGCTAAACAAAGTAGGGTAATGGCTTATGATTGCAAACAATTATAAGACAAGGGGTCTCATCACGAGCCAGCTTGTTCAGTCCAATTATAACCAGTGAATGGCATTGTCAACTATTTGGCTACCAAACCAGGATAATGGATTTTAAGAATTAAAAATAAAAATAAATAAATAAATAAACAGATATAAATGGATTTATCTCTAGGTCAATAATTCTTAAATAGATGGGATTCTGAATCATTCATGATTAAAATATAACCCTGTTGAGACTATAGATGTTTGTTGGCAGCAGTGGCTCTACCTGTGACAAATGAGTACATTTTAAAAGCTAAGCTCTAAAGTGACCCCTGCTTTATCCCTACAACTAATTAGGGACTGATATAAAGTTTTGAAATATTTTAATTTATGAGGAATTTTAAGAAAATTACAATAAGATAATTCTTGCTTTTATTTAGATTAATGAACCTAGTCAAGCATTCCAAAAATAATTTTCTCTTCTTTAATTATTTTTACTTTAATTTTGAGAAAATCTCATTCATATCAAACATAGATAATTGTTTCTTCTAGTGAATTGCCAATTGTTGTACGGTACAACAACCCCCCCATTTTTAACTTTCTCACTTCAAATAATGGGGACCCTTTCTATAAAATTTTGGCTAAGTGCCTTTTAAGTTTTTTTTATTAAGTTAATTACCTCATGATTTTAATGATTTTTCATCTTCTTTAGATTTTTATTTTGATTGATTGGTTGAAATCGATTGTTTATACGCTTCCTGTTGACGCTTGTTTCACCTCATTTGGTCAACCGGTTTGTAAATGACACTCCTTTGAAGTCTAATCAATTATGTCACCTGGGTTAAAAATTGCGTAAAATGTACAATATTCCATTTTTTTTAATTAAATTAGTCCAATAATGAATTTAGTTTAAATATTAACCCCTAGTTAGTTATTACTAACAATTTTTATTTTTACTTATACAGCCAAATCATAAAGCATCGGGATTTCAGTCATTTATTCTAATTTTCAATTTTCAAATAAATTACTAATCTCGAAAAAAATCCAAATGTCGAAGTGGCTGTAGCTTATTTAGGAAAATCATCACTTAGACAAATTCATAATCTAATTTAACATCATTAAAATAAAAACAAAACAAAAATAAAAACTAATATTCAATATTCTATTTTAAATTAATTAAATTAATTAATATTTAAAATATAATTAATTTAATCAAATTAAATTTTATAAAAAATAGAAATAAAATTAATCGAAACATCGCATCGAGAAATTTCAATCGTCACATCCTTTTAAAAAACCCTGATGCGATGAGTTATGAGTCGCATTTGTTTTATTCCGATGCGATGAGTTTATGTCGATGCGATGAGTTATGAATCACATTTGTTTTATTCCAATGCGATGAGTTTATGTCAATGCGATGAATCACATTTGTTTTATTCCAATGCAATGAGTTTATTCCGATGTGATGAGTCACATTTGTAACATTCCAATGCGATGAGTTGTTAACCCCGATGCGATGAGTTGTTGTTACTATTAACGATAGTGTTAAATAATATGCGTTAGTGATAGGTAGGTTAGTTTTAGTGTTGGTTTAATGTTTATAAATATTAGCGTTAGTGGAAGATAAAGCTAGTTTTAAGTTCATATTTGTTAGTATTAAGTTAGTTTTATCATAGGTGTAATGTTAGTTTTAAAGGTAGTGTAGTGTTAACTGTAAGTTAGTGTTAGTATTATGTTAGTGATAGGTTAGTTTAAAATTGATTTTAATTTAATATAGTTTTGTGTTTTAGTTTAATATTAACATAGTTTTAAGTTTGTTTAGTTCAGTGTTAAGTTTAGATTAAATTAATGAATATGTAAAATCTAATTAATTCAATTATAAATAATTATTAATTATATTAGTTAGTTAGATTAATATTAATAATTAGTTTAGTTTATAATTAACAATTAAATTAAGATTTATTATTAGATAATTAAAATATAATTTAGGATTAGATTTTTAATTAAAATTCTGATTTTTAGCCCAACAACTGAATTTCCAGATTTATATCAGATTTGACTTATCAACTTTGGAGGCTCATAGATTGAGTTTTACTTGGCCAAATGACGCCTAGGATGGCTCATTGGAAAGAGAAAATCAAGGAGAACATTTCTGAGGAGGTTTCACTAACAGATTTGGTCATTTATTAGGTCAAAAATTAGGCAGAAGATCAAGCTCTGAATTTCTAAAATAAAATCAATTTCCTGAGTTTTGTTTTCTTCATTTTCATTTGCCCAGCCTCTTCTAATTGTAGATTCATGCATAAATAATATCCTTGGTTAATTAAAATCATTATGAGCATAAATAAGAAGGTCAAATTTCCTTTTTATTTATTTATTTAAATATAATTTGATTAGATTTGTTTTAATGTTAGAGATAATATTTTGATTTTATTGTTGCATCTTAATTTATTTTAATTTCTTTTTTGTGGGAAAAAACAATAGAAGGGATATGGAGAAAAAGATCTCAATCAATGAGAAAGCTCCAGCAATTAAAAATTGGAAATTTTGAGCAATTAAAATGGGATTGGACAAATTTTTCTTCAACAAACTCTCCTCTCAAAATACTTTTGGAAACATTATAAATTGCAGATTGAAAAATATAAAATGGCTGCTCTCCTCTGCAATTCCAAACTTCTAAAAGCATTTCTGTAATAGGAATTTAAAGTTGTAGGAGAGAGGAGAGAAAATTTCATATCTGAACATTATTGAGGGTTTTTTCTTTATATCTTGAATTATGTATGATGGATAGAGTTTTCATTTCTGCAACTCTAGTTTTGAAAGCAGAAGTTCAAGTAATGTAAAGTACTGTTAGAGACCAGGATCAGAGAAGTAGATTCAATTAACCGATATTTTTGGCATTTCTGTATCAAATACTAGTTTCATTTTTATGTTAATAAAATTGTTGTTTCATTTTATTCATGTTTATGAATTTATGTTGATATGGATAATTTGTCTCAAATTGTTATGTATCTCTGCTCTTATGAATTAAACTCTAATTTCTGAGTAACTATTTACTCAGAAATCTGTCTTATAAAACTGCTTTATTAAATAATGATGTGTTGCGAATTTCTTCCGCATATTATTGTTTAATTATTAGCTTGATTGATTTGATAATCAATATCATTTTTGTGAATTTCTTCCTGAGTGTTGTTGATTTATAATTTCAGTTAAATGGTCTCAATAGAATGTGTTTTGGTACTCACAAATGTAAACTAATTGAATTTCTTCATTAGTTTGACATTAATTAAAAGCCAGACATATTTAAATTCTCATTATTTAATTATCTTGCTCTTAGTTGAGTTAGATCTATATCTACCTAATTGAGATAGGATTTTGATTAGTTTATTTTTCTTGCATTATATAATAAATTTGCATTTAGATTAAGTTCTACATTATTTTAAGCCCTCTTCTTGAAGAGGCAAAATCTTAGTTGTGGTTTAGCTGAACCCAAATCAGCTTAAGGATCATTCTCTTTCCTGATCAGCAAGAAGAATTGATCTGATATCCATGTATATTGGTAGTGAAAGATACATCATAAACCAATAGTGATAGGGAAAAGGTAACTGGACCTAGTTAAACCAGTCGGAGTCACTATCATAAATGGAAAAGGAGCTGTATTAAGGTCTGGACTGAGTGGTTATCCCCAAATGTTGTTGCAGCGATTTTTGAGGCCTTCAATAGGGTACCGCACAAATACCAATACGAATTAGAACAATCGATGCATTTGTGTGATACTGCGGATCAATGTGTTTCTATAATACTATGAACTGGTGCATTGATACGAACTATGGGAACTGCACAAATCCCAATACCAACTACAATGACCTAGTGTGTTGTATCACCTACAATGTGCTCGGTGCAGTTTTAGACCTTTACGGCCCGGTGCATTCACCTTCGACCGCTCTGGGATGACCATCTAGATGACACACACCGATGCGTTGACACTTGAGTAGTGCAATGATGAAAAAAACATTTGTAATAATCTCCGGCCACCTATATTTTTTAGTTATGTTGAAATTCAATTAGAAGCTCCGCCAAAACTTCCGTTACCCAAAACGAATGTTGTAGATTTTTTTTTTTTTGACAATTTTGGCCAATATTATAACACTAAAAACCTCCTTTATAACCTCCACTAGACAATCTTTTCCTTGTAGTGAAATGCTGTAAGAAAATTTTACCTGAGCCAAAATACAAGTCCCCGACAATGACGCTAAAATGGGTTTTAATTATCAAATTGAACCTCTCAATATTAATTGTCAATCTAAGAGTCTTAAACTTGAGTTGTACTGCATCTTGGATTAGATTAATGGTCATATTATATATATTCCTTTGTAATGATAAACTAGGTACTGTAATGAAACACACATTTTCTGGCAAATAAACAATCCTGAAAAGGGGATCTACTTAATCAATTTTATCAAGCCATCAAATTCAAGCTTCCTGCAATCTTGATAGTTAAATTCAATTTTCTGAAATAGAAAGCAATATCACTAGCCGACGAGGGAAAATCAATTATCACATTCAATTTCTAAAAGTAATTTAAGATTCCTACTTAGTCAATCGGTTCTATACTTGAGAAGAATTTTTACTTTAAACCTATATCTAACATTCACTACAAACTCCATACTACAATTAAACTATAAGGAAATACAAAGAAATCCTCAATCATATAACATTCTCGCAATGTATCTAGATAACCTCAAAATTATACTTTTAAAATCTCCTATGATATATTGAAAACCCTAATCTATTTGTTCCTCTCATTAACTTGAAACTAACACTTGAAACTAAGATTGATAGAACAAGATACTGATAGATGTTGGGTGTGGAGCCTGATTATATTGTTTATTTTGTATCACAGTGTTGGATCTTTTTACCTTAGTGGGGCGGTGATGCCACCCATAATTAAATGCTACTTGGGGGGTCTAGGGGGGGTGGTTGTGTCTTTAAGGAGCCCCCATTGGTGGGGGGTTTCGGGGGCAGTGCCCCCGAAGCTAAAAACAGATGTAAAATTGCCTTGTAAAATTATAGTAATTTCTAGTTAATCTGGGTCGTTCATTAGGTGGATGATCTGACAGTAGAAGTTATGTTTAGTTTAGGGTTTTTTTTCCCTAGAAGACAACCCCTCGCTTATATGAGGGTATTGTATTGCGGCTGTGTATTGTATGTGTATTCTCAAAAAGAGAAACATATAAGGAGACTATGAGAGAGAAAAAAGGATATTACAGTGGATCTACTGTAGGTTGTGTCTCTTCATTTTGCTGGATAATAAAAAGGAAGGACTGGCTGTTGGGGGTGGATGTAGCCCAAACTGGGTGAATCACGTATATCTGTGTCTCTCTGGTTTTATGTGTTTTGTGTGCTTGTGTTTTCCACATATTTTATGTGTTGCATTTCTCTATAATATATAATTTTTTAACAACTGGTATCAGAGCCGAAGGTCTGTTTAGCTGATAAACTTGTAGGAAAGAAGGGTTCTTGGTTCGAGTGGGAGAAATGGCGGAACATGGTAAGTTTAGGGTCGAGAAATTTAATGGCCAGAACTTCATGCTGTGGAAGATGCAGATGGAAGATTATCTGTATTAGAAAGATCTGTACCTACCATTGAGCGGAAAAACAAAGAAGCCGATGGCTATGACAGACGTAGAATGGGAGATTCTCGATAGAAAGGCATTCGAAACAGTACGGTTGTGCCTCGCGGCATCGGTAGCCTTAAATATTTCAAAGGAAACAACAACATAGGTTTTGATTAATTTGTTGGCGAAACTATACGAAAAACCCTCGGCCTCAAACAAGGTATTTCTTATGAAACACTTATTTAATATGAAGATGTCGGAAGGTGGATCTGTTGTAGACCATTTAAATGATTTTAATATATTTACCAGTCAGTTAAGTTTAGTAAGGGTAAAATTTGATGATGAAGTTAGAGCTCTGTTATTTTTGTGCTCTTTGCCAAAAAGCTGGAATGTTTTAGTTATGGCCATTAGTAACTCTGTCTCTGGATCTAGTACTTTAAGGTTTGATGATATTGTTCGTGCTATCCTTAGCGAGGAAATGCGAGGGAAAAGCTCCAGTGAAACATCGGGTAATGCTTTGAGTGTAGATTCTAGGGGAAGAAAAATGGAAAGAGGAAAGAGCTTAGCATATCACAGTAAATCAAGAAAAGGTAGATCCAAGTCCAGATCGGGGATAGTGTGCTAGAAATGTGGAAAGAAAGGACACCTGAAGAAAGACTGTAGATCTCGGAAGGGAAAAGAAGGAGACACACATTAAGAAAAAAATCATGAAGCAAATGTGACAGGTGATGTGTTACAATATGATTTTATTCTTTATTTCAAAAATGTTACTGATTCCTAGGTGGTAGATTCAGGGGCCTCATTCCATGCCACACCTGATAATAAATATTTTCATGACTATGTTCAAGGATATTTTTGACAAGTTCCTTTGGGTGATGATAAACCCTGCAAATTTTTTGGAATGGGTAAAGTTCTTGTAAAACAATAGAGTGAAAACCAATGGCTATTAAAGGAGGTAAGGCATGTTCCACATCTGAAGAAAAATCTGATTTCAACAGGGCAGTTAGGCAGTGAGGGTTGTGTGACAACTTTCATAGATAAATCTTGGAAGGTCACCAAAGGAGCCCTGGTAATAGAAAAAGGCGAAAAGGTTGGTACATTGTATTTATGGAATGGTATTTCTAACTCTATTAATGCTTTAACTTCGAAAGGAGAAGATGCAACATTATGGCATCATAGGCTTGGACACACGAGCGAGAAGGGGATGAAGATTCTTCACTCAAGAAATTTGTTGCTAGGTTTGAATAATGTTGATTTGGATTTCTGTGAGAATTGTATATATGGAAATCGAAAGAGAGTCAGATTTATCAGAGTTGGGAAAGAAAAGAAGAGCGAAAAATTAGAGCTTGTGCATATAGATGTATGGGGACCTACTCAGGTATCATCTCTCGGTGGCTCTCATTATTATGTTACCTTTATTGATGATGCAACTATAAAAACTTGGATTTATTGTATTCAAAATAAATCTGATGTATTTGATACTTTCAAGAAATGGAAAGCTTTGGTTGAGATTGAGATAGGAAAGAAGTTTAAGTGTCTCAGATAAGAAAATGAGGTGAATATTGCAGCAAATATTTTGATGGGTACTATTCAGAGCATGGAATTCGCAGAGAGAAGACAGTTCCAAGAAAACCACAAGAAAATAATGTGTCAGAAAGGATGAACAGAATAATCATGGAGCGTGCAAGGTGCATGAGATTGCATGCAGGATTTCCTTTACAATTTTGGGCAGATGCTGTAGATACTGTTGTTTATCTAATAAACAGAGGGCCTTCAAGTTCCTAGGATGGTGGCATTTTAGAGGAAGCATGGATAGGTGAAAAGGTAAACTACTCATTTTTAAAGTCTTTTGACTGCGAGGCCTTTTTCCATATTAATAAAGAAAACAGAACAAAGCCTGAGGCAAAATCAAAGAAATGTACCTTTATTGGATATGGTGTTAATGATTTTGGTTATTTCTTATATGATTATGAAAATCAAAAAATCATTAGGAGAAAATATGTAATATTTAATGAAAAGGTCTTGTATAAGAATCAGTTGCAGGAAAAGAAACAAGAAAAAGAAAACAAAGAATTCACAGTTCTTGATGAGATCACAAAAAAAGTAAAGGTGCTTGAAAATAATAATAATCAACAGCCATAACAACAACAACCACCACAACAACAACAGACACCTCAAACACCTGAAAGTGGTGTCAGAAGATCTACCAAGATAAGTAGACCCCCTGAATGATACTCTCCTTCATTATATTATTTATTGTTGACTAATTCTGGTGAACCCAAATGTTATTAAGAAGCAATGAAGTTTGAAACCAGGAAGAAGTGGGAGCTAGCCATGGAAGAAGAGATGGACTCCTTAATACATTACCAGACTTGGGACTTAGTCAGGTTTCCTGTAGGTAAAACAACATTTCAAAATAAATGGGTTTACAGGCTAAAGGAAGAATATGGAGGAAAACAGAGGAACAAAGCTAGAATTGTGGTGAAGGGGTTTGCACAGAAGAAAGGTATTGATTTTGATGAAATACTTTCTCATGTTGTTAAGATGACTTCAATCATAACTATTTTAAGTCTTGTAGCAGCAGAATATTTACATCTTGAACAGTTAGATGTAAAGACAAAATTTCTCCATTGCGATTTGGAGGAAGAGATATATATGGAGCAACCAGAAGGATGTGAGGTCAAAGGGAAAGAAAAATTAGTGTGCAGGTTAAATAAGAGCTTGTATGGCTTAAAACAGGCTCCAAGGTAGTGGTATCTAAAATTTGACAGGTTTATGTTTGAACAAGGTTATACTAGATTTCACTCTGATCATTGTGTTTATCTGAAAAATCAAAATGATGGAAAATATATTATATTGTTATTGTATGTAGATGAAATGCTTGTTATAGGGTCTAACATGTAGGAAATAAATGTTCTTAAAAGAAAATTGGAAAATTCATTTGCAATGAAGGGTTTGGGAGCTGCAAAACAAATCCTTGGTATGAGAATAACTAGAGACAGGAAAAATTGCAAATTAACACTGTCTCAAAATGAGTACATACAAAAGGTGTTGAAAAAATTTAATATGCAGAATGAAAAACCAGTTAGTACACCTTTTGCTAGCCATTTCAAACTTAGCAAGGAGATGTGCCCCAAGACCCAAGAAGAAATGGACTGTATGTCTAAAGTTCCACATGCATCAGCAGTTGGAAGCTTAATGTATGCAATGGTTTGCACAAGGCCTGATATTGTACATGTAGTGGGAGTTGTAAGCAGGTACATGAACAATCCAGGAAAATAACATTGAATAGTAGTAAAATGGATTCTCAAATATTTGATAGGTACCACAAATCAAGCATTATGCTTTGGTGGTTCAAACATTTCTCTACAGGGATATGTTGATGCAGATATGGCAGGTGATAGAGATAACAGGAGGAGCACTACAGGATATGTATTTAATGTAGGTGGAACATCTGTTAGTTGGGTTTCAAAAATCCAAAGTGTTGTTGCACTTTCAACAATAGAAGCAGAGTACGTTGCTGCTACAGAGGCTAGTAAGGAAATGATTTGGTTACAAAGGATTATGGATGAATTGGGTAAGAAGCATGATATGGGCACATTATACAGTGATAGTCAAAGTGCCATTCATCTTGCAAAGAACTCAACATTTCTTTCCAGGACTAAACACATATAGCTCAAGTACCATTTCATATGTTCAGTGTTGGAAGATGGATAGTTGAAGCTAGAAAAGATACACACTAGCCAGAATCCTGCAGATATGCTAACAAAATTTGTAACCAGGGAGAAACTAAGAATATGCTCAGTTTCAATTGGTATTCAAGGATGACGATGAAGATGAGAAACAACCAGGTCCAAAGAGGAGTCATTGTCTAGCAAATGAAGCAGCGATAGAGTTGCTACAATCAGTCTCCAAGTGGGATATTGTTGGGTGTGGAGCCTGATTATCTTGTTTATTTTGTATCGCAACGTTGGACCCCTGTACCTTAATGGGGCGGCAACGCCGCCCATAATTAAACGCTACCTAGGGGGTTCAGGGGGGGCGGCTGTGAATTTATGGAGCCCCCCCTGGCAGGGTGTTTCAGGAGCAGCACCCTCGAAGCTAAAAACATATGTAAAATTTCCTTATAAAAGTATAGTAATTTCTAATCAATCTGGGCCATTTATTAGGCAGATGATTAGAAGGAAACCCCTTGCTTGTATGAGGGTATTGTATTACGTCTATGTATTGTATGTGTATTCTCAGAGCGAGAGACAGTTAGGGAGACTGTGATAGAGAATAGAGGATATTACAACGGATCTGTTGTATGTTGCGTCTCTCCATTTTGCTGGATAATCAAAAGTAAGTACTAGATGTTTGGGGTGGACGTAGCCCAAACTAGGTGAACCACGTATATTTGTGTCTCTCTGATTTTTTGTGTTTTCCGCATATTTTATTTGTTTCATTTCTCTGTAATATATAATTTTCTAACAACATATTGGGATGGCCGACTGAAAAATGAGTCAAGGGACACCACAGAAATGTCGACTCAGGTTAAATTCCATTAAAGAAAAGCATGAATCATTTTTTACTATGGCAGAAAATAATAAATTTGTATAAGTTTTTCATACAGGAGGCATAAGAAAACCCTCGATATGATTGCAAGAGATAACCAAACAGGGGAGTAGTGACTCAATAACAAGGTTATGGCTTCTCCTAAGTAAAAAAATAGCACCATCCCAAATGGATAATATACTTATATTTTTGTGCTTTCTTAAAGGGCGACACAACTGATTCTGTATTTGCCATCAAATATGGAAGTATTGTCCTGTTCCTGCTCTTTTTCGATTTTTTATTTTTTTGTATTTTTCATATTTCAAAGCTTGAAAAATAATAAAAGAATGCCTACAGTACAATGGATACACGTGTCGGTATATAGATGCACTAGTTCCTGGGATAGGAACAATCCAATGCTTAATGCAAGGTGGCAAAAACTAGTAAGTGACACTCAAAGGAATGTTCCATCCATGGGTAAAAGGTGTCAAGTTGTGAAGGCTAAGTGATTGCATGGTTAACTTGTGCAGAAATACATGGTCAAAATAAGGCTTAAACACGAGTGCAAATGAAGCCGAAAGAGGACAAGATAAACAAGTGGTCAATATGCAATGCAACAATACAACTCAGAAACAAAATGGGAGCCTCTAAGGTATATGGCTAGAATAAAGATAGCGAAGAAGAAGAAGAATGAAGCTTCAACCCAAAGGTCATGATATAACTAAAGAGGAATCCTGAGCCTACACAGGTTACAGCATGGGCAAAAAATTCTAGAGAGGAACTAAATAGGAATCCCATGTAAAATATGGGTCTACCATCATATCATGATTTAAAAATTGATGAGTGAAACTAGTTAAATAGTCATAATATGATGGGTTCGACCCTATGGAAAGCGCTAAGAATGGAGGCTGGTACATATAAGTGCAACGAAAAGTGAATTCTATAACCTATATGCCAGTTCAGAATCAAATACCTGCCATGACAGGTCAGTGGTCATGTATCCGAAAAAAACTTGGAAATATCTCAAAATCACAAGAATGGACTTGAAAATAAATTTTCCCAACATTTACAAGCCAAAAGATTAAACAACCTTAAACAAATTCTAAAAATAGACACAAATGAAATTTTTGAAAAATTTTCAAATTCTAGGCTTAAATAAGCATTTTTGACTCACATTTGGTCATTTGTGCTGAGCAGAAGTGGAAAAAGAGCCATGGAGCAAAAAACCCCCTTCTTGCAAATGGGGCAACCGACCATCGAATCGATCCAAATCAGTTAGGTAAGCCTCATACTTAGCTTGTTTGTCAATTTTGTTGTCATTTCAAGCAAGTTTTAGGATTTTTGACCATAGGAATATATTTTTTTTCTAAAACCCTCTGCATATACATGGGTTCGTCATGAGGAACTCACATATAGACGCGTCTGTGTCCAAATGAAGTCATGTAGAGGTAGAGTGGAATTCAAAAATTGAGTTCTAATTGGTAAATTGATGAAATGATTCAGGATTACTATCAACTATAGGGAAAGAGAGCACAGTGCTATAGACAATGAAGTCACGCAGGACCAGTAATCATTGGATACCTGTCGAGGATGTGGATTGCTAAAATTTTTCAAAATTCCAAATATGAAAACTAACACTTAATTTCTAGAGATTTTGGTTAATTATTGGGGTCCTGATGAAGAATGATTCATGATAGACCAGATGCCATTAAGAATTGAGCTGGAAGACATCTATTTTATAACTGGACTTTCTCGGAGGGGAGAACCAATTGATTTGCATGGTAAGCCCACAAGAGGGATTAATGTAGATGACTATGACTAGGTGTACTGTGTTGATGGTGCAAAGAAGGTGGAGACACAGATCCCAATCAAAGATGTACAAGAATTGTACATGAAAATCCTAATTTTCACTATTGGTAGAGTAGCAGAGTCAACATACCTTCACCAACCTCACGAACCCACATGAGTCTAGCAGTGGAGTGCTTGACCACACTCTATGATTGGTGCACAACCTAATTGGAAAATCTGAAGAAACAACTGAATTCTATCTGGCAAGCCAAAAAAAAAACATTTTGGATATGGTATGATTCTGCTGACATTCTTCTTTGAGAGAGTCCCAGGGCTTCGCCTCAAGATCATATCAACCATTATAGCTGACGTGATCCGCGGATAGCTATATGGGTAGACTTAATGAAGGGACTCGGGGGAGGTGAGTTCACCCGAACTATATGGGATAATGAGTTCTTCTAGTGGTGGGGAGAACAAGTCATATCAGTAGAGGACTATCTCTATGCTGGGATGGATTTAAGAGAAGATCTAGATTTGGTTCTTCCACCCGGTGCAACATGGGGTGCAATTGGTAAGATTGCACACTGATTTTTTTGATTATATGATTTTTAAAAAAAAATTTATGAAAATGAAAAATGTTTTTGATAGGACAATTGGAATTACAAAATATTAGTGATCATGATGTAGACATGGGACTGGTGAGACCTGAGGGTTTACCAAGACACAAGCACTGCAGAAGAGAGGTGGATGATGCTGAAGACCCAGGAAGAACCCTCCATGCCATCTAGAGAAACTTGGAGAGTCTAACTCGCCAAGTACCCATTACAGCCATAGAGGATATTCCTGAGGCTATCCAGAGGAGAGTGGTTGGAGTACCATGATACTGGGTGCATTTCATTCCACCGCGTAGCTACTGCCATTGTGTTCTTCCAGAATACCTATCCTAGGCAGGGCCCTCAGGGATAGATTTTATATTTTATCGGATGACTGTATTATTTTTTAATGACATAAATCATCGGGCATAAGCCATAATTTTATAGGACACGATGGTCCAATTTTTGTATATTTTGAACACACTTTGATATATATATATATATATATATGTATGTATGTATGCATATAAGGATGTATGTATATATATATTTATGTATGTATATATATACATAAATATATATATATATATATATATTTATAGATACACACATAGCAATTTTATATTATGTGATTATCCCAAATGGACAATGATAAATGATGTTTTTGATATTTTTAAAGTATTGAATGATTAATGTTCCAATCAAGTGCTTGATTAGCTAATGAGTTCGCTAACTAATTATCAGATTTAGGAATCTGAATGAATGTAATAAATTGAAATGAAAATTGTAACAAACACACTCTCAAAAGTAATCGATGCAAAAGTGGGTCTTTGACACGATAGGTGTTGTTTAATTGTGAAACCACAAGTTGTGAATCCAAGTAAACTATGAACGAATCAACACCAAGAGATATTTCTTCCGAGAGTAGGTTGAACACTGCAGTGTATTCTACCACATTGTTTGAAGCAGGACTAATGCATACACCCCTTGAGACTAACAACTAGCTGGATGGATAGTGAATTACCCAAGCCACAGAAGCAAGGTTGCAGGTATGTCTACTAGCACCATTGGCAAAGCTAAAATGACTCATATCACCCAATAACACCTGCCAAAATAGATCGAAATCATCAAAGTCACACCAAAAATTGATAAACAGACACGTACAAAAAAAAGAAATATACAACAAATAAAATGCTAGGTTGAAGAATAGGCATAACACTTCTTTAGATAGAGCCCATTTATGGACACAACTAGCTTGTTTCCATCGAAATCAACCAAGGAGTAAGCTCCATTTTTTAGGACCTTCTTAACAATAAAGGGGTCATACCACATGGATTTGAACTTGCCTTCCCCCACGACATCCTTCTCTTGGGCATAAAACAAGACAAGGTCACCTTCAGAGAAAACCCTAGGTTTGACTGCCTTATCGTATTGAATTTTCACTTATTTCTTATGATCCTCATTCATCGTAGCTGCATCTCGGCGCTTCTCATTGAGATTTTCTAGATGGAAAAGGCATTCTTCGAGACTAAAAGTGTTAGGAAGAAGCTCAACTACTAGCTTAAGGGAAGGAATTTCGAATTCAAAAGGAAATATAGATTCCAACCTATAAACTAGTTGTAACGGAGTGAAACCGGTCGCAGTATTTACAAACATCTGGTATCCCCAAGGTGCAGGGTACAGCATGATATGCCAATTGAATTTGGCTTTATCAATTTTCCATTGAAGAATAGTCTTCAAGGACTTGTTTACGGCTTCAACCTACCCATTGTCCTAAGGATAATATGGAGATGAATTATCCTGCCGAAAACCAAATTTGATAGCCAATTTAGCCATCATACTGTTTTGAAAATGACTGCCATGGTCAGTGAAAATCTCTTTGGGGATACGGAAGCGAGAAATGACTTGGTTGAATAGAAATAGGGCTACTGTCTCACCATCATTTGAAAAATTAGGCATAGCCTTAGTCCACTTCGTAAAGTAGTCTACTGCTACAATAATGTACTTATGACCCTTTGGCAAAGGTGCGTTACAAGTAGTATAATCAATACCCCACTTTGTAAATGGACCAACAATGTTAACAGGAAAGAGTGGAGCTGGATGATCACACATATTCTGAGTATAGACTTGACAAGGATGACACTTTTTGACCGCCTCAACATAATATTTAAAAATCAAGGGCCAAAAGTATCTTGCACGCAACATTTTTTGGGTTGTAGCAAGCCCAGATAAATGACCACCACAAGCTCCACTATGGAAATTATTCAGCACAACCTCAGCTTTTTTGAGATTCAGAAAACATCTAAGGTTCGAATCGACCTCATGACAATATAGAGTGTTGTTTATAATCAAATATGGAACTTTTGACGCTCATATTTTGAAAAAGCTAAGGGAAACTTCACAGTTTGGAGATAAAAAATGAGATCTCCTACCAAGGATCTTGTGAATAAATGAGAAAAATATGTTCATTAGGGAACGAATCTTCATAAATGATTTCATCCCCACAGGGAAACTCAGAAATCAACTCCACAAATACCAAAGAGTTTTTTGATTTGGAAGACAGGAATTCGAGATCAAACTATTGCAAAATGACAGCTCACCGATTGTATTTTCCCCCAATCACTCGCCTACTAATAAAAAATTGAAATGGATTAACTGCCACAAAACATAATTTTTACAAATAAGGATATAATCCCTGAGCCGCTAGACAACATGGACATCTACCAAAGCTAGTTTCTCAATTGGAGAATACCAGAGTTCAGGACCCACCAAGCCTTGACTAAGGTAGTAAACAACATGCTCACAAACAGCATCATCTTCCTAAACTAGAACCATACCAATGGTAGATTTTGCTACAGTGAGATACAAGAGGAAATCTTTGCTATAATCAGGTGGACTCAGTAATGGAGCAGAGGTCAATGCCTTTTTCAAAGCATCGAATGAGAGCTGAGCAAAATCATCCCAAAAGAATGGAACTCCTTTATTTAACAACCTCATAAATCCCTTTGTAAAACCTCAGCATAATTCATGATAAATGTCCGCAAGAAATTGGATTTACCTTGTAGACTTTGAAGTTTATGAATTGAAGATGGGAGAGGCAAATGAAGTATTGTCTCAAGCTTGAAGGGATCTACTCGAATCCCTTCCGTAGACACGATGAATCCCAACAGCCGACTGGATGTGATAGAAAAAACACACTTATTAGGGTTCAAATGAATTTTATAATAACAACACCATTCAAAAACTTGATGAAGGTGTGAAGGATGATCAGTTCTCTTACGAGAATGAGCAACTAAATCATCCAAATATGATTCTATAATATGCTCGATGTCATGGATGGCATAGGATATAGCTCGCTAAAAGGTAGCTCCAACATTTTTAAGGCCAAAAGGCATCCTTTGGTAAGCAAAAGTACCACAGGGGCAAAGAAAATAAGTCTTGTGCTAAACTTCAAGACTGATAGTAATCTGATTATATCCCAAGAAACCATCCATGAAGGAGAAAATCTCATTCCTTGCACACTCATCAATAATTTGATTTATAAATGGTGTGGGGTAATTATCTTTAGGACATGCCTTATTCAAATCCCTGAAATCTATGCAAACTCGGATCATTCCTTGTTTCTTGTCCACAGGAACTGGATTCAAAACCCACTCAGTTAATGGAATAGGGTATATGAAACCCACCTTTAGTAGCTTCTCAACCTCACCCTTGATAGTTGCAGCCTTCCTAGGGTTGACTAGACGAAGCTTCTACTGAATTGGCTTAGAATTTTCATAGGTCTCGATCTCATGTTGGACAGTAGATGGATCTATACCAGGAATCTCCTTATAAGACCAAGAAAACACATCCCAAAATTCTTGAAAGAGATCGGTGTAAGTCTGAATATCTTCAGGGGAACATTCAGCTCTGATGAAGACATTCTTAATGATGTTGGGATCTTTGAAGATGTTCACCGGGGTATTAGTAGAAATGAAAACCATTTCCCCTTTAGCAAAAACCTGTGCTGGTGCTAAGGGGTTCAAGACTAGGTGAACAGGACCAGAAGACTGAAGGCTAGACAAATTTGTTTCAACTTCTCACAAGTTTGGTAGAAAATAGGACCGATGATGCAAATAATCCCACGATCTTTCCACACCATTCATTGCTTCAAGGATGGCCTCTTTAGATGGAAGAGAGGTATCAAGGAAATCCTGAGCAGAAGATGAACTAAGAGTCCAAGCCGGAGCCACATCTCCATCTAATTCCTCCAGTGAAAGAGAAATTGGAATGGAGTCTATAGAGTCAACAATAGATTGATAGGAAATCTCAGTTGTAGACATAGGAAATTCCATTCCACCCAATTTAACTTACTATAATGTGGAGGTAGGAGAAAGCAAGGTCCAAGGGTTTGAAAAATAATTAGTTCTAAAGAACTCTCTTTGAGTAGGAACCCTGGAGGATGATATAGCATCAATATGAACTGAAGGAGGTGGAAGATCAAAATTAACCATCAACAATGTATATATTCCAACCCCCAAATTCTCAAGAGGTTGCTTGGTATCATTCACCAAGGGGACAATCGATTCAGTAGATGCATTCAGATCTATAGGAGAACAATCCATTTGATCAATAGTGGCAATCCTTTCTTCGTGGGGGAAACAAAAAATGCGAAATAATGAGGAAGCAATAGCATCCATCTCATAAATCTAGTTTCACCCCAACAAAAGGTTGTAGTCTAGATTTGCATCAACTATCTTGACCTCGATATTGACAGCTTTACCCCCAACATAGATGGGTAAATCTAAAACAATGCAATGAGGCCTATGAGAATGAACATCAAACACAGTTAGAAGAGTAGTAGAAGGGACAACTGAAGGAGATCCAATAGCCTTGCAACATGAGATAGACATCACTCACGTGGAAGCACCCTCATCAACTATTGTTTTAAATATATTGATCTTTCGATATGTAGACTTAATCTGAAAAGCCATATGATGATGTAATATTCCAAAATGAGGAAGCAACAATATATAAACAAAAAAATGGAAAGAACAGTGAATAAATCAACACACCATGTTAAGAGACAAATGTACAACCATCTCATTAAACATATCAGCAAATAATAAGCACAATATCTTGAGGATCTAGTTACTCAAGCGATACAAAAGCAGCCTCCTCTAAGAAATATGCCAATACATGTAAACATATTGCCATATAAGTGCCATGAGCCATGAAAATGCAGTTTTAGGGCATAAATTACTTCATAAGGATAGATAAATATAGATCTTCTGTTATATAGCTCAAAAATGTTGGGAGTGAAGATCTAAGCTCCCAAACACATTTCCAAGATAACCCGAGAAGGGTTTCCTGAAATATACAAAATGCAGAAAATAAAAATATGGCCCTAAGGATGAATAATCTCTGAAACTGAATATTGGATAGGAGGTTTCTGATCTGATCTGGAAATGTATGAAAACTCCTCCTATAGATCATCCAAGTAAGAGGCTGATCCCCTCACTGAAGATCTAGCTCCCCCAACTAGGGCTCCGAACCCTCTATTGCAACTGCACCTAGAGATAATGTTGTTCCTTCAAAAAACTATGCTGTAACTAATAGCAACACATTAGCATGATGCTGGATGATGAAATAAAGCTCAGGGGTTTTCCTTTATAGTCTCCCAATGGGAAGAAACATTTCTCCAACTGATGTCTAGAAGGAAGTGACCCAAATCAACTCTCCACTACTGCACCCTGCAGCACAACACAATACTCTGCAAAAAATTCACTGTACAACAAAGATGTAGCTTGGCCTGATGCCTGATAGTGGAAAAGGTAGTAAAATACTCTCCCAAGAGGTATCTCAAAGAAAGAGGTGGGGTTCCCGCTCGAGAACACCTTGTGCTAAACATCACTACAATATTAGCTAAACAACTGAAGAGAGAAACAAGTCTAAACAAACCATATACAAAATAATAATCTCAAACATGATCCTGTATGGCTACCATCCTCTTCCTTATATAAGTTATGAGCTTCCTCACCTTTGGCCCCACCCAATTTTGTCACCACCTTCATGCAATCAATCTCCCTCCAAAGCTGCGCCGTCCCACCACAAATGCCACTCCTCCATAACAACAATGTTTGATTTGGTCAAAGTTGACCCAGTCTTCATGCTCCAGCCCCTTTTCACACCTAAGGGTCTTCAATCCAGCTTTTATATGACCTCCATTCACACTAGGAGTGTCTTTTATTCCTACTAAGGATATTTATGGGTCTGCATACCCTCTTATTCCTATATCTAAGAGAAAATCAAAATTTAATATCCTAATTCACTGTATGCTAATTTAGAAATACTACAGTCCTCCCCTCCCAAATGTTGCTTTTTCTCAAGCAACTGCAAGGATAGAACTGAAGAGCCCCTCCTCTTACTCCTGTAGCATGCTCATATGATAATTTCCTTCACATAACAAGATTCTCTCTCATCAATATGTCCTCAAGCTGCTCCTTCCAAGTGTATAAGTATGCCTTTGGTGAAAATTCCAAATGGCTCTCATCATGAACAAGTGGGATATCCATGGAAGCAACTATATGTGGTCTAGAGGCCTTCTTGAGGCATGGAGTCTGAAATATATTGGGAACCATCATTCCCATGTGAAGCTCCCATCCCCAAGCTATCATCCATACAAAATGAGTCACCTTCCAACATGGAAAATCATGAAAGATCTCCTCCACCTTAGGCTCCTGCAAAGTAGGAGGGCTGCATAGCTGAACATGATGGATCAAATTTTCCATCCCACGTTGTCTCTATCTCCATTTATGGAAATTGTAGAGTTGATGCTGATATTGGTCTGCAATAATGTTTCCCTCAAGATACAAAAGGACAGTTGGATCTCCAAAGACCCCTCCTCTAGTTTTATGAGCCCAAACAACTCCATACAAAGTGAATAGTACATCATCACCATGTGGTATCCAAATAAGAAAAATATTAAAGGTTATGTGCAAGTTTGGATGCTACTAATGGTTTCTCCAGTGGATACAACGCAATTTTACCAAATTTTTTTTTTCTGAACATCATGTGGTAAGTTCTCTCCCAACAAGTTTCCAATTGTGCATGTTTTCTCATCTACTATGAGGTAGAAAATGGAATTATATAACAGCTGGGCATAGTAAGAATAACAACACACTTGCCCAAAGCAATCCAAATAAGGGTTATCTCCCTCACAAATGTTGGTTCTAGAATGACCATGAAACCCAAAGATAATCTTGCCCTCTTGTGGAGCAATGCATTGTACATAGATGGTGAGAAGATGCAAATGCTTTATGAAATGATCAATAAGTAAAAAAATACATTTCATACCATGCATAGTGAGTAGGCTGAAAGTGAAGTCCATAGATGAGCCCTCCCATGAGAATCTCCTCATAAAGGTATGAAAAATGAAGGGATGCATACTCCCCTTGGAACACTCCATCAATATATACATAATCCCAAGTGACAACACTATTGGCCTTAGTGATAAGGCTCTTGCGACTCCATGAATCCATTATTTGACATGCCATATGCCAAAGTAATCCACCATCATGCTGCTATGTGTGGGAGTCTCCTTCCTATGTGGAAGTACCTCCTGATCCTCCAATGCTGAAGGGTAGCCTCTTTCCACTTTGATTGTGCCATCCCTTTCTCATAAAACATACTACAAAGTATGGGAGAGATTCAACCCATACATTCCCAAGAGTAACCAAAGAAAAAATAGCTCTTGCTGCCTCCTCACACCTCCATCATACAAGTCATGAGGTGAAAACATGATGATTGACATGAAGAATGTCATATCAACATAGTGCACCCAAATTCCCTGCTGTGATATGATGCAAGTGTCATGCAAAGTCCCAATCACCAACATAATATTTGAAATAGAATGTGGTACATGACGACCAAAATCTTTCAAGAGTATCCAACGCAACCTTGCCTCCCGCTGCCCTGTGTCATAGATCTGCAAGTGGCTTTCCAGCCTCCTGCTCATCAACATCACCAATCCAACCAATGGTGAGTGTCTATCATCATGCTCAAAATTGGTATCCCTTAAATGGAGGATACCATATTCCCAAATAAAATTTATATCTTTGCATCTCTTGGGATGTTGAAATGCAATCTCCTGGAGATCTCCAAATGAAGGTCACCCATTAACGACCAATTTGATCCCATAAGGATCCAAATAAGGTGTAGGCAAAAACTTCTCATCAAAAGGTGAAGTGCTCATCAAGAAATTTCCATTATAATAATGAAAGATATCATCCATCATAAGATGTCCTCCATCAACCATCTGCCTATCCTCTACTATACATGTGGAGAGGTCATTGGAATGCTCCAATAATGGTTGGCCCCCCAACTCATCACTGCTGCTCAATGATAGCGTTGCTGATCTCTATGCTGGTGCATATGCTGTCTCAAGATTATGCACAATGCTGAACACATAGTTCTGCATTGCTCTGCTCCAGACAATGTTCATCCCATCCTCCAAAATTCTACACTCCAACCCCAAGAGTTGTTTGCAGCTCAACAACGATATACTAGGATGATTTTATATCCTCTCCTTGAAAAAATCAAGGTTCCTTAGCGCAGTGATAGTCTGCTGCTCCAAATCAACAATGTGCTTTGACCCTAGGCCATGAATTTTCCCTGACAGCATGTTTCTATAATCCTCCATATGATGTGCTGAAATAATAGGAAATGGAAATATGTGCATACCTTGGCAAAGCTTGGGAGCATTTTTTACTGCTACAAGGGCTCCTTCCTCTCGTGTGATGGCTTTCCCAAATACTCATGATGATGGTTGCTCTTCTATGGCTGCATCAGTGCTGGTACAAGTCTCCTCCTCCCCATGCATTTCCAGAATAGTGCATGGGACTCTAAATGTCAAAATATCAAGACCACATTGCATGAGTGCAAGTGTTCTTTCCCCTGATGCAAGGGATCCTGCAACAAGTAGTGGTGAAGGCATCTTCCCTTCTGATTTCTTTTTGTCAAACATCTTGATCAACCTTTGAGTAAAATTTGCATATGCAGTCACTTTTGCATGACTCAAATGGCTGAACCACCAATTTTTTGCTTCACCCTCTAGGTGCAGCGCTGCAATCTCAACAACTTCTCTTTCCACTACTGGATGTAGCAGGAAGAATGCATCCAAATTAATTCCCCAAGCTCTTGCTATGAATGTGGATGACCCATCAAATGTAGGTAATATAAATCTATTGCTGCAAGGTCTTCTTTCTTCTTTGAGCTGAATGAACTGCGGGAGAGTTAGATTCTCCTTGAAAACTCCAGGTTGAGACTTATATTCTGCAAGATACTCACTTATAATCTCATGCTCTAAGTGTCCTCCATCTCCATGCCTCTTCTCTTCACCTTCAAAAGGAAAGGGCATATCATGTTTCTTTGGAGCTCTATGCAATATCAGAGCTTTCTTTTGCTGATACGAAGTACATGGACCTTCTTCTTCTTGAAACCCTAATGGTTTCATTGTCTTTCTCCATTCTTCTTTGCTTGACCTCCTTTTTGAGGTCCCTATTAGATATGAAAAGAGATGAGATAAAATTCATTCTCTCCATCATTTTGATCTCTTTCTCCTTATTCTTAATCTCCTGATAGCATAATGGGTTAGATCCACAGGCTGAGCCAAGATTATGCTCTGATACCACTGTAATATTCCCAAATGGGGAAGTAGTAATATATGAAAAAAATAATGGAAAGAATAGTGAATAAATCAACACACCATGTTAAGGGAAAAATGTACAACCATCTTATTAATCATATCCGCAAATAATAGGCACAAGATATTGAGGATCTAGTCACATAAGCGATACAAAACAAGCCTCCTCTAAGCAATATGTAAATACATGTAAAAATACTGCCATGCAAGTGCCATGAACCATGACAATGTAGTTTTAGGGCATAAATTTATGCATAAGGATAGATCAATATAGATCTTTTTTTATATAGCTCAACAATTTTGGGAGTGAAGATCTAAGCTCCCAAACACATTTCCAAGATAACCCAGGAAGGGTTTCCTAAAATATACAAAATGTAGAAAATACAAATATGGCCTTAGGGATGAATAATCTCGACAAAATGAATACTGGATAGGAGTTTGTTGATCTGATCTAGAAATTTATGAAAAATCCTCCTACAGATCCTCCAAGTAAGAGGTTGATCCCCTCACTGAAGATATAGCTCCCCCAACTAGGGCTCCAAACCCTCTGCTACAACTGCACCCAAAAATAACATAGTTCCTTCAGAAAATTGTGCTGTAACTAATAGAAGCACCTTAGCCTAATGCTAGATGATGAAATAAAGCTCAGGGGTTCCCCTTGCCGGTCTCCCAATGGGAAGAAACCTTCCTCCAACTGAAATATATCAAGGAAGTGACCCAAATCAACTCTCCAGTGCTACACCCTACAACACAACACAATACTCTACAAAAAATACACTGTAAAACAAAGATGTAGCTTGGCCTGATGCCATATATTGGACAATGTAGTTCAATACTCTCCCAAGAGGCCTCTCAAGGAAAGAGGTGGGATTCCCACTCGGGAACACCCTGTGCTAAACAAAACTGCAATCTTACCTAAATTGATGAAGAGAGCAACAAGTCAAAACAAACCATATACAAAATAATAATCTCAAACATGATCCCATATGGCTGCCATCCTCTTCCTTATATAAGTTATGAGCTTCCTCACCCTTGGCCCCACTCAATTAGGTCACCACCTTCATACAATCAATCTCCCTCCAAAATTGCGCTATCCCACCATAAATGCCACCCCTCCATAACAACACTATTTGATTTGGTCAAAGTTGACCTAGTATTCATGCTCCAACCCCATTTCACACCTAAGGGTCTTAAATCTAGCTTTTATATGACGTCCATTCACACTAGGAGTGTCTTTTATTCCTACTAAGGAGATTTATGGGTCTCCATACCCTCTTATTCCTCTATCTAAGGGAGAAATAAAAATTAATATTCCAATTAGCCGTATGATAATTTAAGAATATTACAGATGAGTAAGTCTATTTTTGAAAGTGGACATGTCAAATGTGATCATAAGAGAATTTTTTGGATCAACAACTCCAATGGCAGTGAGCAATGCACTCCTTTATGCAGGGCACGACTGGAGTACCTCTAACGTAGACATGCCACAAGGAATTTAAGCCAGATCTTCTACAATCAAGTAGTTCTGGGCAACCTTGGCATTATGATTGATCGTCGTACGCTTTGTAGACCCTTTAAACATCTGAGGTATAGGCTCAACTGCATGCCTCTCGATATGTAGCGACTCAGCATTATTAGGAGCAGCTTTAGCTTTCGAAGACTTAGCTTCGCCATAATTACAATATCTCATAGCGATATCTACGTGAGAACTCATCGTGTATATGTTTGGTGAATTTTCCCCTTCCCGGTTGCCCCGAGAGGGAGCTCCAGTATTCATAGTCGCGTTAGCAAGTAGCGACTGCCCTTGGGGAAAAATTTTTGTCAGTACATTATGGTAATTAGAAGAACCCTACTGAGCTGACAAGTGCTGAGCATCCTGAATTTTGGGGTAGAGGTGAGTAAGATGGTTTCTAGTGCATAACTTGCATGGAAACTTAACATTCTTCTTATTTTACCTCTTACCCTCTCCAACATGATTGTTGGATATGTTCATATTTCCCTTCCCATCCTTGTCTTTCATCTTATTATTCCATACCTTCTTCTTCCTATTGGATTGTTGATTTCTTTTGGGGTTAGAATCCTGAATGAAATTAATAGTCAAGGGCTGAGAAGGAGTTGACACCAACGACGCAGTCTGACCAGAGGGAGTAGATTATATAGACAACTGCTACAATTGATTTAGTAGGTTAGCCGTACCATTATCAATCGTACAGATAAGTCCATCAGCATGAGGACCAGGCTTCGTTTTGACTATATCTGGATTGTAATGAGGAGTACCCGGAAAAATATTATTAAGGACCTTAGAATGAGAATAGATCAGTTCTAGCTGCTGGGCCCTAAAGATAGCCTGTTCCTCAGAAAATACCCCTAAAAGGGTTACATCCTTTGAGATTTTAGAAACAATTCGAGAAGGAACTCATTCAGAATTTGGGCTTTGATAAGCCTATTCCTTCTTCTCCATTCCTGGATATGATTATAAATGTGAGTTTCTTTGTCCTGCTAGAAATTGGCCAAGAGATTAGTCTCGACATCATAATAGACAGGCAACTGAAATTGGTTTAAAAACATAGAATCCAACTCACCCAAAGTAGCAAAATTTCCCCCTGTCAGCTCAAGGTACCATTTTTTTGTGTTCCTAGTTAGGTTTCATTGAAATGACTTCAACCTAATTGAATCACCGATAAGGGAGTTCGATGAAAACCATATGTGGAAAGTGGTGACATGGTCATCTGGATCCTCACTAGTCTTCACTTCAAGCTTTGGAATGTCTAAGGGAAGTTTAGTAGGGGCCGGAGGCCAACCCGGACTATACTAAATAGGATCATTTCTCAATTTTGATAGATCTGGAAAGTTTTAAGTTTCCAAGAAAGGTAAGAGTGGAGGAGCCTGATAGTTCCATCCCCCATAGGAAGGATTCCCAACATTTTGAAAAGAATAGCCTTGATTTGTTGAGGCACCATTTTTCCAGAGATTGTTCGTAGAAAATGCTAACCCATAAGAGAAGCCTTGTGACCCAAATTTTAGATAAGTACCCCCCCCATCATAGGGTTACTATAAATAGGTATATTCCCTCCAATCAAATTATTGAATGAGGAAGAAATCCCTTGGTAAGGGTTCCAAGCAATGGTGAATGGAGAAAAACCCTAAGAAGCACCTACCAAAGGAAAATGAACATTCCCTTGCTATCCAGAGAAAAAATGAATCCCAACTCCTAACCTTATAAAAGCAGGGTTCCATCCTGAAAAAGCATTAGAGTTTTGACCTACGATGAAAGGATTGAATCCTTGATTTTTAGAGGTGAACGACAAAAATCCTAAGAAAGGGTTTGAATGAGGAATATGTCCATTTCCAAATGGGAAACCCTAAAATGAAGCCGATCCACTAGCCATAGAAGGCATAGGCATGGAGATAGCTGAAGTAGTAGTGAGCGAGATAGAAGAAATCACACTAGAAGGCATTCCAAAAGAAAAGGGTCCAGAATGAGACGCATATGCTTGGGTGCTTCTACTCGTAGACGGAATAGAAGCATAGCCAAACATAACAACACTAGAAGTGATTGTCAAAATCACAATGGTACCCACTCCTTTGACTAAAAAGGAGTATGCACACTTTTAGTTCTCATAGATGAAGCTATCTTCCCATCTATGGCCATCGAAAGAAAGGGATAAGAAGGATACGGGCTAGTCGGTCTATGAGACTCAGGCCCAACATACGAAAGAAGGTCTAGAAAACTGGTAGGAAGAGGATATTAATGACTACCAGAAGGTTGAGGAACCTCTTCTACTTCAACTTCTTTTGCCGGAAACAAGACTCTAGAGATGAGTGGAGTACTCCTCTCTACAATACCAATAGTACTAGGACCACCCACAGAAACAACAACCCCACATGGAGGATCACTCTCCATTGCATTCGAACTATCTAAAGAAAATAACCCACTGAATTGCTCATACACCTTCTTGAAGAAGGCTCAAAATTCGTAGGATAAATCCCATGAAGCCTCCTCGATCAACGTGGTGATCGATCAACCAATTTTGATAATTATGAGATTAATTAGACTAAAAAAACTAAGAAGCTAGGAGATCTAGGAGCAAAGATCACACTCTATCAAAATTATCTAAGATACAGTAAATCAAGTAGCCTTCAGGTATTTCCGCTCTAGGTGATTAGGACCAAACACCAAAATACAAGAAAGTGAAAAAGAGGACCTTCCGAAAATAGTCTGGGTAATTACGCCCCAGGCCTACTAGCAAAGGTAATAGAAACAATTACGCTGAACTCCTGACAAAAGCCTTTGTCGGTGCAATTACCAGAGCTTTGCAAGGGTACCCTCTAGAAGTACCAATAAAAGTGATGCAAATGTCTGCCTCAGGTACCATAGGTATTCCTCCCCGAAGTCACCTATGTGGTCCCTAGGAAAGGTAACTAAGGGCACTAATTTTTATCGACAGTCGGGCGGAATGGTCTTAGGTCAAGATTTAAAAAATAGGAGAGGGGTATATCTCTTCTCTGCCTTCACTCTCCCTCATGCTTAACTCTCTGGAGGTAGAGCTTTCCTGGTCCATGTAATAGAATTGGATTTCACTCATTAATCAACTTTCTATCTTTGACAGTTTTGAGTGGCCTTGGAGAGTTAACTCTCCACTCACCTATTCCAAGGCCCTATGACCTAGCTAGTTGGTGTATGATTAATGACAATACAAAAAAATTCTAGCTCATTTTAATTAGAGTGCTTGATTTTAAATGGATGTTACTTAAGTCACAGACAGATGGAGATGAAACTGATGATGTTTTTTCAACGCAAAATAAATCAATGAAAACCTACTACATGAAGATGAAATATTTTTCTTTCGATGAAAAGATTTATAAATGGGTTCTACGAAACTAATAATAAACAAAAAATTGTTTTTTATTTTTAGTTATCACTCTTCACACACTTCAGAAAACTATAAAAAAGGACTAAAATGCTTCAGTGCAACTAATGCAAAAACTAATAATGATACCCAAATTCTAAGATTAATCACCAAGGAAGCAAAAAAGAGTTTCTAAACAAGATTTGTTCAATCAATTTGACAAAAAAGCGAGGCAAGTCCCAAAAACAACTCCTTTGCATACAAAAATGCCAAAATACACTTGATATAAAAGAGAGAGAAATCCAAAAAAAGACTCCTTTTGAGACCAAGAAAATGAACAAAAAAAACGAGAATGTAACAAGCTGCCTCAAAATGGATGAAAACCATAAAAATAAAACCAAAGTAAAAGCAACGGAAAAAAAAGATGCTTTTTGGCTTTTCACTTTTAAGGAAAACGATAAAATTTCAATGAGACAAGCGCAAAACTACTCAAGAAACAAAATCAAGAAAATGAGCTACAAGGAGACTTCAAAATGTACAAGCCCAACTATGATACTTTCGTATTGGGACCCAAACTAACAAGAAGAAGTAACCAACTCAAAAACTGATTCAGAACAACAACACAAACTCCCAAAAAACAAAAACTTTAAGAAACCAATAAAAGACAACTTCAAGATTCACTAGAAGACTAGTCCCAAGAAACAAGAAAACCAAAGTCAAAGAGGTAAGAACCAAAAAGTGAAGCAATGCATAAGGAAAACACGAGAAAACAAGAAAAGGCTCACTGTTATGAATGGTTAGAACAACCAAGAACTCCAGGAAGAGGTCTTGGTGCTACAGCCACAATTGAGACTTGCCAAATTAGGAAAAACCATAAAATGACTATGTCTTCACAAGAGAAAGAGAGGAAATGACATACAGCCACAAGAATCATAGTCTAGACATCTAAGAGGTTCCATAGGGGTGGCGAACCACAAATAGGAAAGACTTAAAGGGCATCAAAATTCAGATTTCAAAATTTACTGGGCATACACAGGTTCGTTGTGTGCAATACACGTGTATACACGACTATAACCAAAGAAACATGCATATACGTGGGTTATTTTGGAGAAAACAGTGGACATACATGAATTTTTATAGCTAAATTAGCATATAGAGAATGAAATAAGGAAAAAAAAAAAAACCCAGACCTGATCCAGAAGATCAAGACTTCTCCCTGGTTGGGAAAAAGGCCTACTAGACTGCAAAAGTGATTAAACAGTCAGGGAACCCATGAGACAGATAAAACAAACCAAACTAGGAATTGCATGAATGTAATCCCTAATGGAGTTGCCGGTTCTGTTATGGGAAAAGATACCCTAAGGCCTTGGGTTGAGGGACCTAACAGAGCAGATGTCATGTCATCAAAAGAAGGACTCTAATTACCATTTTTTTATGCTTTAAACTAGAAAATGAGGATTATGGACCTTACCCATTTATCCTTTGTTTGAGGTTGATCCCATAGGGTTCAAACCCTCTTCTACTCCTCATGCTATAGAACCTACAAATCAATCAAGAATAAGCACACAAACTAGCTGCAAAGCATATATGTCCTAGATTTCAGCATACTAGCATATTTAATGTCATAAAGATAACATGAAATAAACTATTCAATATTATTAAGCATATATAAGAGACACATAACACATGAACATCAAGAACATGATGGTACTTATTTTATTGATAACATGTATAGAAAATAGTGGAGAAATCACTTGATATCTACCACGGCCTTGAGCAAAACCGTCCTGCGTATTCGTCCAGCCCTAGCCTCACAAAGCTTCTTCCATAAATGGTGCACAAAGGATGTCACAAAGAATGAGGGTGATCATCACAAGGAAACAAGGGTTTCTTGAACCTAGGAAGTGCAGGAGGCATAGGGGAAATATAAGACTTGATCAGGGCTATAACAGGTTATAATATTAATAATATTCTCTCTCCTCCCTCAGGCCATTCCTTTGAGGTGTATTTATACTTCCTCAAATTAGTTTTTTTTTTTTTTTCTGTCAGGGAACAGGTAGGCCACGGGCTGGGGTAGTGAATTTACAGGAAAAATTGTAAACCTTGCCTCACTAATATAGAATTATATATATTTTTGATATTTTAAATAGCATATGTTGTGAAACCAGCTCCAAAAATAGAAGAAAAGAGATATCAACGCCTTAGAAATAGGCCACTTTGAGGGGGAAACCTCCAATACATTACATGAATGAAAAATTCTTGGATGATTCAAATTACAAAACCTCCTTTCTATATATAGGAGTCCGTGGGGCCACAATGTAATCCTAGTGGCGCCACAATGTAATCCTAGCCAACCTAATAATAATAATTTAAGGGCACAATAATAACAATATGGGGGTTACACTAACAACAACAAGGGATTATACTATTAATATAGGGACCTAACATGCCCCTCTCCTTCAAAAAAGTGTTGTCCTCAATGCTTGAGTAGATCTAGCTGCTTCTGTATAAAATTTTCATCCTCCCATGTAGAATCTTCGATGGGTAAGTTCTTCCACTTGATGAGATACTCTGAAATTGATTGATTCCGTAGCTGTTGAGTTCTTGTTTCCGTGACCGCTTCAGGTTCCAATATGATTTTTCCTTCCTCATTAAGTTCTGGAAATATTGTTTGAACTGGAATATTTTCAGCTATAACCTTCTTTAAGCATGAAACATGGAAAATTGGATGCACTTGTGAAGAAGCAGCAAGCTCCAATTCATCTTAGCTTCCATGAATTTCTTCAAACCATCCATTTCATTTTTTGTTGCTCTTTTCGATAGCGAAATTTGGTGCACTTGCTCATGGAATTTTGATATCTCATGTTGCATTTCTTCGTCTTCATGAGTCATAGTAGAGCCTTCTGAAGGCTTAATGGGTGTTGAATTCTTTTTAGGAGGCATTTTAGAACCCAATACTAATATCTATGCTCAATAGGCCTTTGGAATCACCTAGAACTGATTTTTCATAAAAGACTTATGCAATTTGAAAAGAATACACACCTTTTTCTTGATTTTGAGGAGCTCGATATTGAAACTGATTTATCTTTGTGATTTTGGATCTTCAATATATGAAATTTGGCTCTGAAGTAGCCCTATGAATCTTCTTTCGAATGCCACACGTCTGATCTAATTGGGGTAGCGAAACCGTAGAATCCAAACCTCTGATACCAAATGTTGTGAAACCAGCTCCAAAAATAGAAGGAAAGAGATATCAACACCTTAGAAATAAGCCACTTCGAGGAGGCAACCTCCAATACATTACATGAATGAAAAATTCTTGGATGATACAAATTACAAAACCTCCTTTCTATATATAGGAGTCCATGGGGCCACAATGTAATCCTAGCCGACCTAACAATAATAATTTAAGGGAACAATAATAAAAATATGGGGGTTACAAGGGTACAATAATAACAATAAGGGGGTTACACTAACAACAATAAGGAACTATACTAGTAATATAGGGACCTAAAAACATACGCGGGCCAGCTATGGATGGACTCGCGTGTGCATGCGGAAACAACTTGGCAGAGTCGCGTATGGATTTTTAAATATTATTTTTTGAGAAGTGTGACCAAGTCTGAATGGAAGGGCTATCCAAGGCCAATGCATAATTCATCAAGTATATATATTTGATAAATGATGCTATAATAGTAATGATGTTACAATGTGGTGATTTGTGATTGGTTTAGTAATATATGATTAGTTCAGTAATTTGTGATTAGTGAAATGATCTATGTATGGTTTAATGATTTTTGATTCAATGTTATTATTCTAAGATATATACACATGTGTCATACAAATTAAACATGTATATACATGGGTATGATTTAGAACAATAACGTATACATTCTGAGGTAAATATGATCAGGGTTTGTAGTGACAACACTTTGTTTCTGTGTTAGTTAACAATTTATGGCTTATTTATGAGTGGTTGGTATGATCTGGTTATGATGGTTTATATTTTTTGGTAGCTTGTTGAGATTCAGTTCAGTGATTGGTTTGCTGATGTTACAATAATTCAGTTGGTTCAGTGATTTTCCTTGAGATTCAATATTCAGTTTGGTATTGAGTATAATGTTGGGTGTGGGTCCTATTAGGTCCCCGTAAATTGTCAGATTGGCAAGACCAAACGTACAAGGGTAACATCAAACTAGTCTTTGGATTCCTCAGACCTAGTCTTCCTGGACTTAGAGAGGGCTCTCTATATATTTATGTGAAAGATGTAGCTTGATTGATTTTAGGGTTTTGATTTTAGGCTAGTTATAATGATTAGGGTTTGTTTGTTTGTTTTGTTTGGTTGGGTTGCTTGTCAAGTAGAATAGATAGAGTATGAGAGGTTCAGACCATTGGGCTATGGATTCTACAAAATGTCTTGAAAGGTATAAAAATAGGTCAAGGGTGTATCACAGGGCAAGTCTAACAAAGCCAAATGGATCTAAAAGCTTATGTGAGTGAAGTGAACATTAACTTGTGAAAATAGTAGGTGCAAAGGGAAGTTAAGAATCCTTTAACAAATAATTTAACAAGAATGACCGTTAAGATCACTATGCATAAATAAATAACCAAAGACATGGCATACCAATAACTTATTTGACCAAACCCTAGCAAGTAAACATTAAGACAACAATCCAGTGAACCATAGAATGCAAGAAACTTGTAAGTCTTCTAGTGATTTCACCTTCAGGCAAAGAAAAAATCTAAGAAAACATATAGTACTAATCAAAGAGTAGGGAACTCCTAATTTCCTTAATCAAACTACAAATAATATCAAAGAAACCATTTAAGATGAACAAAAAGGCAGGGCACACCATAAACCTCTTCATCTAAACCCTAATTAGCAATACTTCAAAGCAGAGATCTGAAAAAAAATGTTTAAGTTACATCAAAGAGAAGGGCTAACCATAAAATAATTTGAAATTGGCTCCATTAAATCATTCTTAAGATAAACAAGCATAAGTGGAACTAGAGAGCATTTAATAATTCTCTAATCTGACCTAGCAGAGGAAAACATACCAGCAATAGAAAGCAGACAAAGCTAAGGTGCCTCTAAATAACATTTCTTAGCCTAAAATTTCTGTCGTACTACATGAGAAAGATGAAACAAAATGATAACATAAGAAAACAAGCACTAAATAAGAAAGACATCACCATTAACTATGTTCGTGAATCCTACAAGTGAGCTTGCTCAATTGTCATGTAAATCAAGACATCCACAAAATCCAAAGCCAATTTATCCTCAATATTCAAGTCTATGATATTATTCTCAATAATCAATCAACATGTACAATGAGGCCTCCATGCAGTATTTATCTTGCAAACTAGGATCAAAACCCTAGCTAGGGTTTGAAAATATCATTAACTACTCATAAATGCCAAATTTATCCTATGAGACCATGCAAGGCCCAAGGCACAAACATCTAACTTAATAAATGCAAAAATAAATGCTAACATAACTCCTTAGCTAAATCTGGAGTGATTTGCCTCAAAAACCCTCAGAATATCTTTTTCATTAACTCCAAGTGTTGTTTTTTGACTTTCTGGCAAGGGTGCATCGCCAACACTAGGAAAATAACCTGTTTTGCAGTCAACATTTGGAGGCCTTCCCGGCATCCAAATGAGATCCATGATAACTCAGTGGAAAGCGTCTCCTATCTACTTTCCAAAAATACCTTTATATGTCTGATTGGACTCCATTTACTTGATAAAATACTCATTCTCCCAAGACTGCTTAGGGCGCAACGCCAACTATGAAAATAGGGCATAAAGTTGATTTTTTGCATGTTTTTGGCACTTTTGGAGTACTAGTTCTGCTCCAAATTTGCTAAAATTTTGTGAGGGTGATGTAATTGGCCTAAGGATTCTAAAAATTTCAAGTTTACCTGCAATGTGTGCCCCTAAAAAGAGCACAGTGCCAGTGGTGCTGTGCTTGGCCCTTCAAAACAATCAAAATTTCCAAAAACTCAAAAATTTGTAAAAATGTGTCAAAAATTGGATTTGTCTTACTGATTATGTTTGGGAGGTCTTCAAGGGCATATTAGCAAGAAAATTCAGCTTGTCCCCTTCATTTTTCTTTGTTAGGGCTTCAAGTCTTGATTTGGCCTTTTGTAGCTTTGAACTTGCAATTTGGTTTTTCTTTGAAGTAGTCCTTGATCTTTGTTCCTCAGCACCAATGTATTTACCCTTATGATCATGTTTCTTTGGAATTTGGGTCTTTCCACTATTGCTACTATCCTCTCCTTCTGATATTTTGAAAACCCTATTTTGCCAAAACCCTAGGACTGTGAATAGAAATGAGATGAAGGGATGGTGATGAAAAAGGCAGCTTTGAAAGTGAGTGAGATGAGTGAATGAGAATAAAAGTGTATGAGAATGACTGAGAGGCTATCAACTCAATGATAACCCTTTGCTAATATATTTAAACTCTTTTTTGAAACACCCTTGGGCTGATGTCAAATTAAGATAAAGGATGGCAATGGAATGTCAGTATTTGCAAGTGGAGGGACTGAGTGTTATGAATGGGATGGGTGTAGGGATAGTTTCGGTGAATGAACAACCTCCAAACAGTGTAATCCCTCTTTCTATCAATGATTTGTTTGTAGGAAGATGAAGCAATGCTTAAATAGTTATTTCAAGCTCAAGCCTAGGGTTTCTTCTTAGGGTTTCATGTAATATTCCCAAATGGGGAATGCAACAATACAATCCAGAAAGATAGGAAAATGACGCAGTTCATCTTTTATAAGGCAGGAGGCAAATATGGAGACCTTTCATTTGTTATTACAAAAGCAAAATATATGTAAAAAATGGCCCATAAGATGCATAACAAGGAAAGAAATCCTCCAATGAAAGAAATCCGTCAAAATGAGGTGCTGCAACTATATATTATGACTGAAAAAGCCTTACAACATTATTTTATTGCCTCTTCATAGCTGTATATTACACATCAGATCTAGAGTAGATAAGTGCATAAAAATTTAGATCTAAATCAGATCCATGCACTATACAAGCTCTTCTAATGAACCCCCTTGGGGTTTTTAGAAAAACAACAAGTACAAGATGTAGAAATGAGATCTAAGATTGCAGATCTATTGAAAATTTTAGATCTGGAAAGTGTGGCTGATCCGATATATGTAATAGAATAGCCTCCTCCAATAGATCTCCAAAGTGAAGGGCAAATCCCCAACACTAAGAAAATCACCTCTCTAATGGTGTGGTGAACCACCCTGCAACTGCACCTACAGAAATAACGTGGATCTGGATCTATATTGCGCTGTAGGGATCAAAAAATGATTGGCCTAATGCCAAGATCTGAATATGAGGCTCAATACCTTCAATACTATCCTCCGAATGAAGTAGAAACTTTGTCCACTGAAAAGAAGCACTGATATGGACTAGATCTGAAAGATCTAATCTCCACTTGCTGCAGCTTAAAAAAAAACAAAACCCTCAACAGGATCTACACTGTAGTTGAAAGAAGAATCTTGGCCCTAAGCCAGATAATGGACAATGCAATACAAACTCTCCCAAGAGCTACTAAATGGGAAGAGGTGGGATTCCCGATCAGGAACACCCAATGCTAAACAAAATTCAATATTAGCTAAACAACAAGAGAAATATATATTTATAAATATACCATATATTTAGAAAATATGATAAAAATCAAAAACAACCTTCAAATGCTACCATACTCTTCCTTTTATGTAATAACCCAAAATTGGGACTGCTAGCAAGGCATGCCTGAAAAATGCATTTTTCAGGAACGTATGCTACAAGATTGGAAAATAGACCTTGGATCCCTTAAATATGAGTATATAAGACCTAAATCCAATATGGGATCAGAAAAAAATCCTCCTAGGTGTGTTAAACAGGTCTCCCCACACCTAGTGCAGCTAGAAAATGCCCAAAGAAGGGGACTGCAGCAATACAAAAACAAACTGCTACAAAATAATGCATTTCAGCCCAATAATTATAGGATATCTGTATGTAAACTTATGTTACAACTATACATTAGAAAAATAACTTTATACAATAGCTTATACAAAGTATAATAGAAAGGAGAAGGATTTACAAGAATAAACCCTCAGAAATGAGGTGCTACAACCATGAGAAATGACAGAATAATCTTGACAGCGTTATTTCTATTGGCTGAAGTAGTAGTATGTTAAAAATAAGATATAGAGCAGATATTTACATGAAAATATATATCTAATTCATATTTATGTACCAGAAAGTCTCATCAATACATTCCCCTTGGGGATCTCAGCAAATCATGAAAATACAAGAGTAGATCTGAGATCTAAGTTACAGATCTGTAGTAGTATTCAGAAAATCATGAAGCATATAATGTACAAAAGATCATATCTGAAACAAATATGGATTGGATGGCCAATCCATGGACCACCACAGTGAAAGGAAAGATCCAATCACTAGAAATATCTCCTCTAAGCTGATGCCAAAACACCCTACAACTATGCTATTGTAAATAACATAGATCTGAAAAAGGGACTATGTTGTAGACTCTAAGAATACTTTGGCTTGATGCTAAGATCTGGATCTGAATCTCCCAAGGTCTATAACACTTTTGTCAAAGGGATAGATGACTTTCCTAGTGAAAAGGGGTGCTAGAGCTGCATAGATTTTCAAAGATCTATTCTCCACTTGCTACAGCTCACAAGGAAAACCCAATCCTCAAAAGGATATCATTGTAGGTGTAAAATGAAGCTTTTCCAAATGCCAGATAGTGGACAAGACAAACAAGGCTCCTCCAAGAGCTGCTCTAGGAAGGAGATGGGATTCCCGACCAGGAACACCCAATGCTAAACATCAATATTCTCAGCTAAGCAGCTAGAGAATCAGAAATGTCTAAACCGAAAACATCTTTAGAAAAATGATAATCATCAACAACCCTCTCATGTTGCCCTCCTCTTCCTTTTATAAGATAAAATCATTGTCAAACCCTAAACCACTTCAACGAGTTAGCTCCTTTCACATTTGGAGCCTCCATCTAAAACCGCGTTGTGTATCCATGAGGTACATTGAATCTAGACTGCGCTGTGGATTTGGTCAAGGTTGACCCAGTCTCATAGTTCAAACCCATTCACACCTACAAGTGTTTATTTTAGATGGCCCAAATTTATCTCTGTTCCCATAAGCATTGATTTATTCATTTTTTTCAGGAGTTTGACATGTCCTCCTTGGTTCATTTATTCAATCAACAGAAAATGAAACAAAATTGAATATTCCTCTTAGCTTGGGGTAAGTAGGAATATTATAGCCCTCCCCTCCCAAATGTTTCTTTTCCTCAAGCAACTGCAAGGACAAAACTGAAATGGATTGGGAAAGCATCTTTTCCCAAGCAATCATCCATACAAAATGAGTCACCTCCCAACATGGTAACTCCAGAACATTCTCCTCCACCTTAGGTTCCTGCAAAGAAGGTGGGCTAAAAAACTAAACATGGTAAACATAGGTGCCTACCCCATGCTATCCTCCTCTCCACTTAAGATAAGTGTGGAGTGTTTGTTGATCCTGGGCTGCAATGATGTTGCCTTCAAGAGGCAAGATGAAGACTAGATCTTTAAATATCTCCCTCCCAACATTGTGAATCAAGCTGGCCCAAACCATTCCATATGTGATGGATGAAAAATCATTACCATATGGTATCTCATCAAACTCATGGTCCACCTCATAAAGAAACAAGTGTTTGCCTGTGGTGGCCATATTTCCTCTCACGTTCCCATTAGAACAAGTAATGCAGAAAATGTGGGAATCCTCTTCCCAAAAAAACACATCTAGCCAATGTGTTTCATCTCCAATCATGCTCCTCACAAAATCAAGACCAACATCAGAAATTGGAACCATGATTGGCATCAAGGAAAAGAACATATTGAAGGCTTCATATGGTGCAAGGAGGTACCAACAGTCTCCCATGAAGTTACAACACATTTTTTCCAACTGTAGCTTCAAAAAATTACAAGGCAAGTGGTTGCTAGATACATGGTGGTCTATGTATGTTATTTCATTTACTAATGAATAGGAGATGGCTTCATACAAAAAATGAACATACATGAAGTAATACAACACTTTCCCATGGCAATATAAGAGATGGTTGTCTCCATCATACAATTTGGCCCAATGTTGACCATGGAGCTCAATGAAAAGCTTGCCCTCTTATGGAACAATGCACTGCATAAAAATGGTAAGAGTATGCAGATCACTAAATGAAACAACAATATCCTTACCATGTGCTAAGAGAAAGATAATGATAGGGTCCATAAACAAATACTCCATAAGGATATGACATACTGTCATGAAGAGAAATGAATCATGTGCTGCATGAGGATCCTTCCTCATGTACTGGGAAATCCAAGCCAAGAAGAACATAACACATCAATAGATGTCTCCATCTTTCTCATCTCCTCCTTGTCCATCAAGTGCACCAAGAGTGGAATGATCCCGGGAACACTCCATCCAGAAGTTCATGCTCTAAAGTGACAGTGCTGTTGGCCTATGCAAAGAGGCTCCTGCCAATACATAGCTCCTTTCTTTGACATTTTCATGGTCAAAGAAATTTTCCATAATGTTGCTACAAACAAGAAGTTCCTTCTGAAGTGGAAGTACTTATAGATCATCCAAGGCTACAGAGATAATGCCATCTCCTCCTCCTGCAAAATCATGCAATGTGTGAGAGCAACTTCTCTCTTGCTCTCCCAAGAACATCCAAAGCAACAAAAGGTTTTTTTGCTTCCCCATACCTCCATCATATAAATCATGTAGTGAAAACATGGTGATTGATATGAAGAAAGTCATACCAACACAATGTTCCCATACTCCTTGCTGCTCAATGATGCAAGTATCCTGCCACACATCTTTCCTCCACATACCCTTAGAAAGAGGATGATGGCCAAACTCTTTCAAAAGTAAGAAGCGCATCCAAGCCTCCTGCTACCCAGTATCATAAATTTACAAGTAGCTCACCAACTTCTTGCTCTCCATCCACATCCACTCAACCAATTGTGGATGTCTCCTTTCATCCTTAATATTGGTACTCCTCCCATGAGGGTTACCATCTTCCCAAATCAAATTTCTGCCTTTGCATTTCATGGGATATTGAAATTCCATCTTCCCAAGGATCAATTTGATCCCATAAGGACCCAAATAGGTGGTAGGAAAAAACCTCCCGTCGTGATGTGTAGGGCTCAAAGAGTGTCCAAAACAAGCATGAGAGATGTTATCCATCCTAATATGTCCTCCATCATCTATCTACTCCCCCTTGAATCCATAAATATCCAAGTGTGAGAAGGGAAGAACCTCCTCAAACTACTGAAGAACTCTACACTTCATGAAATGTTGAAGTGCACCTTTCATGGGATCTCTTGATGAGACCTCCTCCTCATGCATGGTCTTCCAAAACTAGTGGGGTCTTGGAACTGCTATAATTATAAGTCTCTCTTTGAGTTGTGGCATGCTCATTGAGAAAGTTTCATCTAGAGAGGAGAAAATGTTTCTTATCTCAAGATGTCTACCCCTTGTCTCCATTGCTTCCTGAATGAAGATGACATTTGGTTTCTCCCATGAGGAATGGGTCCTTATTTCTTCACTGCTACTCTTGGAAAATGCAGTGCAACTCTACTGCTCTTGATTAGCAGTAAGTGATGATTTTGGGTCATGCAACAACATGTTTCCACAACCCTCAAAGAGTTTTGCTGCAATAATAGAGGGTGGAAACTCAATCATACCTTGATAGGCTTTGGGAACATCTAGTATGGTTGCAAGAGTTCCTTCTTCTACAATATTGAATCCCTCAACTGCAGGTGTTGAAGGTTGTCCCTCCAAGGCTATCATAGTACTAGTACAAATCTCCTCAAAATATAGTGAGGACTTCTCTTCCCCAAATCTCTTGATCACCCTTTGAGTGAAATCTGCAAAAGAAGATACTTTTGATGTCTCACATGGTGGAACCACCAATTGCTTGCTTCACCCTTTAGGTGCAGCGCTGAAATCTCCACTGCTTCTCTCTCTACCACTAGATGTAGTAGAAAAAATGAAATGAGTCTTCTTGCCCAAGCTTTGGCTGCAGATGTACCATCAAAAGTAGACAATAGAAATCTATTGCCCTTGATTTCTCCCTTGCTGCAGGGTCTCCTCCCTTCCTTCAGTTGAATGAACTGTGGGAAGGATAAAGTCTCTTTGAAGGCTCTAGGTTGAGACTTGTACTGAACAAGGTACTTACTCAGGATCTGATGATCCAAGTATTCTCCATGCTTCTTGTCTTCTGCTTTGTGAGAGTAGGAAGTGCATGGTCCTTCCTCTTCTCCTTCTTCTATCTCCTTAACCTCCTTAGAGAGGTCATTTCTGGATCTGAAAACTGATGAGAGAAGGCTCATTCTTTTCATAATCTTGATCTCTATCTTGAGACTCACAGGCTGAGCCAAGAAATATGCTCTGATACCACTGTAATATCCCAGAATCAGGACTGCTAGCAAGGCATGCATGAAAAACATATTTTTTAGGAATTTATGCTACAGGATTGGAAACCAGCCCTTGGATCCCTTAGATATGAGTATCTAAGACCTAAGTCCAAGAGGGGATCAGAAACAAATCCTCCTAGGTGGGTTAAACAAATCTCCCCACACCTATTGCAGCTAGAAAATTCCCAAAGAAGGGGACTACAACAATACAAAAACAAACTACTGGAAAATAACGTAGTTCAGCCCAATAATTGCAGGAGATCAGTATGGAAACGCATTTTATAGCTATAAATCAGAAAAATAAATTTATACAGTAGCTTATACAAAGTATAATAGAAAGGTGACGAATTTACAAGAAGAAACCCTTAGAAATGAGGTGCTACAACCATGAGAAATGATAGAATAAGCTTGACAATGTTATTTCTATTGGCTAAAGCAGAAACATGTTACAAATCAGATCTAGATTATATCTGTACATGGAAAGATAGATCTAATTAAGATTTGTATACAAGAAAGGCTCATCAATACATTCCCCTTGGGGATCTCAACAAATCATGAAAATACAAGAGTAGATCTAAGATCTAAGTTACAAATCTGCAGTAATATTCAGAAAATTCTGAAGAATATAATGTATAGCAGATCAGATGTGAAATATTCATGGATTGTATGGCCAATCCATTGATCACCACAGTGAAAAGAAAGATCCAATCACTAGATACCTCTCCTCCAAGATGATGCCAAAACACCCTACAACTTTGCTACTGCAAATAATGCAGATCTGCAAAAGGGACTACATTGTATACTTTGAGCATACTTTTTCCTAATGCCAAGATCTGGATCTGAAGCTCCCAAGGTCTAGAACACTCTTTTCAAAGGGATAGATGACTTTCTTAGTGAAAAGGGGTGCTAGAGTTGCATAGATCTGCAGAGATCTATCCTCCACTTGCTGCAACTCACAAGGAAAACCCTATCCTAAACAGGACAGCGATGTAGGTGTAAGATGAAGTTTGGCCAAATGCCAGATAGTGGAAAAGACAAACAAGGTTCCTCCAAAAGCTACTCTATGAAGGAGATGGGATTCCCGACTAGGAACACCCAATGCTAAACAACATTATTTTCAGATAAGCAACCAAAGAATCAGAAATGTCTAAATAGACAATATCTTCAAAAAAATGATAATCATCAACAACCCTCTCATGCTTCCCTCCTCTTCCTTTTATAAGATAAAAGCCTTGTCAAACCCTAAACCACTTCAATGAGTTATGTCCTTTCACATTTGGAGCCTCCATCTAGAACTGCGTTGTGTATCCATGAGGTACATTGAATCTAGACTATGTTGTGGATTTGGTCAAGGTTGACCCAGTCTCATAGTTCAAACCCATTCACACCTGCAAGTGTTTATTTTAGATGGCCCAGATTTGTCTTTGTTCACATAGGAATTGATTTATTCATTGTTTTCAGGAGTTTGACATGTACTCCTTGGTTCATTTATTCAATCAACATAAAATGAAACAAAATTGAATATTCCTCTTAGCTTGGGCTAAGTAGGAATATTACATTTTATAAGTTAAGAGCGTAGAAACCCTAAACCACTTCCAATGAGATCACTTCTTTCACACAAGGCATCTCCACCTAAAACTGCGCTGTGCCTCATTAATGGCCACTCCTCCATGACAACACTATAGATTTGGTCAAGGTTGACCCAGTCAACATGTCTTAGCCCCTGTCCACACCTTAGGGTGCTTTATTAAGCTGAAAATATGATCCACTTTCACATGAGAAGTGGTTTTATTCAAAATAAAGAGTTTTATGGGTCTCACTACCCACTTATTCACCTTTCTAAGTGAAAAAACAAAATTTTAATATTCCCATTAGTTGTAGGCTAATTTAGGAATATTACATTTCAACTTCTTTTAAGTACAAATCATCAAAAATGCTTGAAGATAAGTGTATAATATGTACTTTCTCCTTGATGTGCTTGGAGGACCTTTGTTAGATATTTGGAAGAAAATTGAGGTATTTTGAGTGGTTAATTACCTTAGGAAGCCTTCCTGGCCAAGGGTGAAATGCCTAAGCCAAGGGCGTAGTGCTCAATATCAGGCACGCAGTGCTCAATCCTTGATGCACAACGCTTTTTGGAAGAAGGCATTTGGAGGCCTTCTCAGTGTCTAAATTAGGCCCATGATACCTCGTTGGAAATATTACCCTGTCTAATTTCCAAATATACCTTTTTTTTTCTGATTGGAGTTTATTTGACTTGTGAAAATTTTATTCTCCCAAGACTGGTCAAAAAGTGTTGAATGATGGTGAAAAAATGCAAAGTGCTGGTGCAGACAACCTTTGGAGGCCTTCCTCAACTCTAAATTGAGTTCATGATATCTCATTAGAAATATATTCTAGTTTAGTTATCATTTTAATCATCAAGAAAGTCATTTTGACACTCCATCTATGAGAAAACTTGATTTTCCAAAGGTCACTCTAGAAGTGCAGCAATTCTCCCGGGACACCTGTATTTTTGACATTGCTCTAAAACCATGACACCTATGTAAAATCTGAAGGAGGTTTTTCTTATTATACCTATGATGGACAAAAGCCTCTCTCACAGTTGTCAAATTCATCTTTTTTTGGTAAAAAACATAGTTTGAAGCAAACTGGCCCTACGAGTGACAAATGGCTTGGCTCTTGAAATGAATTCATGGAAAATGATGGAGGCATGATGTTGATGAGTTGGTATGGATTCATGATTTCTTATATGACCTACCATATGGATATTATACTCCTATGCCTCTTTTCCATATCCAACCTAGCCTAATGGAAGAGGAAATTAGGGTTTAGTGCCCCCTCCAAGTAATTTCTGCCATTGATAAGAGTTTGGCACTCCGCTGCACCATTAAGATCAAAAACCCTAATCATCTATAAGAACACGTGTCTCCTATTCTCCTTGTTGGAATTTGTCTTCATTCAGGAATACACCACCTACCTCACCAAATTTTTGCTGATAGACCTTTTAGCACTCCTACAAAAGTGTCAAAGTTTACATTTACCTCTTACAGACCTTGAATTTGATAAGGTAGTCTTATTTGGAAAATTTTAGATCTTTTCTTGAATGACCATGTCTCAACATTTCAATACCTCTAAACTAGATTCTAACAAAGGAAAAAAATGTATAAAACACCAATGATTGACCTTCGAACATATGAAACCCTAATTGACCTAGTGGGAGGATTCTTTGACCTGGTCTTTGACTGAAAATTTGCTTGGAGTCTTCAAGTGAAAAATAGAGTATTTTTCAAGGTGCTGTATCGAAGATCCAAAATCCAATGTACTTGATTTATCTAAAGAGCCTACAGAGATAGTTTTGAGACCATCAATGCTTGATGAACTTGGGGAACATGGGGATGAGTTGGTTTATAGGAAACCCTAGAAGGAAAGTGAATTTATGGATAGGGGAAAAATAGGCCAATGAAGTTATAGGAAGGGAATGAGGCTGAAAAATGAGAGGTATCATCCCATAAGGAGTTTGTAGGAGTGAAAAGGTGACCATGGAAAGGAAAACTGGTAAAATAGTGAAAATTTTGTTCTAGGGATAATGAAGGCAGTGACATTTCTGAAACTCACAATATTTCAAGGAATGTTGTTTTCAGAAATCCAAGACCATCTATAGTCATCTATAAATAATGAAAAAAAATACTAATGACTAATAGGTCTATTTTGAAAATACGATGAAAATTGGCCTATGGTTTCTGATGTTTTGAGTTGGGTGGATCCAATATGAAATATTATGAAACATGTTCCATGGAGGTGTTGAGGTTTAGATCTTTCAGTAAGGGAGTCAAAGCTTCCTTCTAGTGGTAGCTAGTAAACTTGTTCACGGGGTAGGTGCTCGCTTCCGGTAGGAGTTGGTAAACAAGATGAGAAGTTTGTAGCTCCCTTCTAGTGGGTGGTGTAGAACTAGTGGAGATTGTAGCCTCTTGCAGGTAGGTTCCTGTGTGCTAGTAAGAGTATGCGCTAGTAAAATATGTAATGAAACTTTCTTTATAATAAAATAAGAAGACAAAGACGCCGACAATGGTGGTTCTATACCATATTGGATTTCCACCTAAAAATATTGGTGTTCTATGTGTTTTGCTTATGTTCTCTGATTTATCTGTTTTTTAGTGCATACTAAATGGTTAATGAATTAATAATGCAATGGTTAAGTTAAATCATTGACATAATTAATGACATATTAAGTAAACAAGATATACATTGTTTGCATTCACTGAAAGCACATAAATACCCAAGTTACATAAATAAAATTAGAATACATAATTCAGAATATGAAATGAAAATTATAAGTAAATTAAAAACAATGATTCACCCCCCCTCCTCTCAGTATTTTTCCCAACAATTGGAATCAAAGCCAAAGGTCTCAAGTTTGAATCACACTCAGATCATGTTAGGGGGGTGGCAGATTTTTGGACATTAGATAAAATAGCGCTCACTGTGTGTTTCATGACATATGATTAACCACCTCTCATGGATCCATTAAATATGGCGATGTGTTCATTTACTAACACTTGCGGGTTTTGGTATAGCAAAAATCGTGACTCCAACAATTACCTATACATGGATGCCATAGATTCACACATATGTTTTATGTTGGTTTCCATCCAACATTTATTTATTCTCTTCTCAAAATCCCTACTTCTTCCCCCCCTGACTTAGAATATGAACCTCACTATCTCTTCTTCATCATTTTGTAGCCTTACCTCGAGAGGAATCCCCTACTTTATACCTTGCGATTGCTGCTATTTTTAGCCTTATTTATGAATGCTCATAAGCCTTGGTTTCTTTTTTCCACCATTGTCATAGTTGCTTGGCCCATTACTTTCTTTCACTTGTTTTTCTTACCTTTCCTAAAATATTCTCTCTGATGAGTGGTTTTACTTTCTAGCCTCTTTGCCTCCTTATGCTTAGGGTGGTTTTGAAAACTCATAACTAGTTGTTACGCTTTACACCACTCATTCACTTAGGATGAAATTTCCTTGTGTCCTTATTATGTTTGTTAAACATTGAAATAAAACGAGTATAATTTTATCTCTTTTTTGAGCTCATTATAAATTTATGAAAAAGGAACTATTAAGCATACGTGTCTTCTATTTCACGCTCATTAAACTATGAAGGAGAATAAAAAGAGAAACACAAGGAAAGGGGAATAATTCACTTGAGTTATTAGTCAAAATGATAATGTCATGGATTCATAGTGTATAGTTGGAAGCTAAGTTCAGTTTCTCTTTATGACTAAGCATAAGTATCTTGACTTGGGGATATTATCAAAAAGGTAAAGACTTCATCATTTGGGTTCCTCTAATTCGAATTTGCAGTCCTTGCTCCCTCCTCCCATTCTGCTTATTGATTTTTACTTAATGAATTTCAGCCATCATTTTATCTTCTGAACTCATGCATTAGGGGGCCTCTGTTATAGCCTATTTCACCCTCATTTGGTCAGTTGCATTTTTCTTTATACTTTTGACCCTTTTGCATGACTTCTGCCCTTGTTTTTTGTGATTTTTAGAGAGAGGGAATTGATTAACCTTGCTTATTTGACGTTCCTATGTTGATTTCTAGTGTACATCCAGTTTATGGAAAAAATATTTTCCTTTGTAATAAACTTCCTTTGATATTTTTCTAGAATTTTCGATTCCCTAGACGATCAAATCAATTGGTTATCTGTATGACTTAGTTAGAGGATTTTTTTTATGGAATTTTCCTAAATTCTCTTCCCCCTAAGAATATAGATTCATTCTCCTTGGGGGGAGGTATAAATTCCTATATATACTTGTCCTATCAAGGGAAAAGCTACATCTAGTGCTTAGACTATGGTGCCAGATCTTTGTTGAGATTGCGAGGACATCCTGTAGGAGGAGACTAAGGTTGGAGGCTGAAGAAGAGGTTCACTTAATGTCTGAAAATGTAATATTTATATGTATTCCATTATTATTATAATATATATTGATTCCATTCCTTTCATTATTAGTGCCGAGGGAAGGAAGAAAGGCATCCCCATACTACTACAGGTAGGCATACCATTACTAACGATAACCAGGGTAGGCATAACCAAATTTCATGTTATTTACATGTTCATGTTACTTACATGTTGCTCATGTATGAATTTTTAATGGTGATTATCATGCTAACATAACCTTGCAAGAAGATATCTGGATATTGTTTTTTGGTTTCTTATGTGTAGGAATTTGGCGCTTAGAGAAAGATATTTAGTGTTCCTCAAGTTGGCCACATAAACCAACTAGTGGGTCCTCACTTGAAAGGTACAACTTCCCTCTTCTTCTTGTATTCTATGTTATGGATTGCTTGATTAGAATACAATTTGGATCATTTCCTTAATAGCACACACATATTTCTGGTGAACCATGGGAAAGATTCACGAAGCAATAACTCCTTGTGGTTGTTTTTTTGGCTACAACATACATTTAGTTATATCTTCCTAGCTCGTTAGCTAACATTAAATGATTAAATTAATTGATTCTTTCCAAAATTTAGTCTTAAGAAAATAATAAAAAATAACATACCCAATAAATTAAGCAAGTTTCCTAAGTTATAATTTGGATGACTCCTACATGCTTGAAACCTAGTCTATGTAGAAGCACTTGTTTGTTGCTAAATTCCAACTCTCCCTCTTAGAGAGGAATGTATTCTCCACCATTCCTATCCTATCTCTTTAAAGTAAAAATTTGTCTTTTACCAAGGGCTTGTTTAGAATATTAGCGTACTCATTTGTGGAGATGTATTGACGCTTCACTGCTCCTATTTGGACCCTTTCCTCTGATGTAGTGATATTTAATCTTAATATTATTAGACATGTCATGGAATGCTAGAGCTTTTGATAGTTTTATGCAACTTTGACAATGAAAAATACTAACAATATTACCAAGGGATTTGCCTAAGGTATTGGATAAGGCTAAATATATATAAGGTGATGGAGATCAAGGTGTTACATGTGTAAGTGAACGAAGTATCAATGTGTGATCTGATTTGGAACATCGATGCACCAGGAACCAAGGTGATGACTAAGATCTGAAAGATCTAAAGATATGTTGAAATATGAGTGATTGATTTATTTGTTGCAAATTTCTAAGTAGCTGATAATGGATCTATGATTATGATGATGCTATAATATGAATGTGTGACAATAAAGGTTTCAACATGTGAGTTGTGGTTGCAAAAAAGATACGTTTTAGTGACTTAAGATATTTACGCCGGTTTTTTTCTGACTGGTTGCATACATATGTGGATCTGACTTTGTAGGATCACGTATATATTCAAAGATATGATTTTCAGTATGTTGAGATGTGTATGAAAGTGTTATGCATGGTAGTCATGTACATACACTGATATGTTTCATGGATGTAGCATATATGTTCTAGTGTTCGTAGTGCGGTTTGATAATGACATTTGATGAGTTTTGTTCTATTTGCTACTGTATTTCAATGATGTATCTATCTTGATGATCCGTGGTTGAGAATGTTGATTGAGTTAAATGTGATTGGTAATGATATTACAATGTGGTTATTTGTGATTGTTTAAGTGATTTGTGATTGGTTTAGTAATCTATGATTAGTTCAGTAATCTATGATTAGTGCAATGATCTATGTATGGTTCAGTGATTAATGAATCAATGTCCAGTGTTCTAAGATCTGTATGCATGTGTCATACAAAGTAAACATTAGGGGAATTTTGAGGTTTAAAATGGGCTTCCTAAGAAAAATGTACAACAAAAATAATTTTTATAATAACCAATAGGATTGAAGATGATGGTGTCAAACCATGGGGGATAATTCACCATTTTTGGAGTAAAAAAGTAAAAAAGTAAAAATAATAAAACTACTTTTTCAACTTGTATTTTCAACTTATCTCCCCTACAGTTTTACTCAAATTTCAAGTAGAAGTACTCATTGTATGGAAAATTTAATTCCTCATCCAAGGAGTACCCATGTTTCATACTTTCAAGGAACCGGCCTGCTACACAAAAAATGAGAAATACATGAAAAAACGTGTTTGTAATCACTTTTTTCATGTATTTCTCATTTTTCGTGTAGTAGGGTCCTTAGAAAGTATGAAACATGGGTAATACTTTGATGAGAAATCAAATTTTGCATCCAATGAGTGTTTATGCTTGAAATTTGAGTAAACCCATAGGAAGACAAGTTTAAAATATGAGTTGAAAAAATAGTTTTTCCTTTTTTCCCTCTAAAATTTGATGATGTAATAAAATATTATTTTATTATTTACACTATTATTTTATATTTTCCTTAGGAGACCTATTTTAGACCTTGAAATTCCCCTAATGCATGTATATACGTGGGTATGATTCAGAACAATAGCTTATACATTCTGAGCTAAATATGATCAGGGTTTGCAGTGACAACTCTTTGTTTCTATGATGGTTAACAATGTAAGGTTTATTTATGAGTGGTTGGTATGATATGGTTATGATGGTTTATATCTGTTGGTAGTTGTTTGAGATTCAATTAAGTGATTGGTTTGCTAATGTTACATTAATTCAGTTGGTTCAGTGATTTTCCTTCAGATTAAGTATTCAGTTTGGTATTGAGCATAATGTTGGGTGTGGGTCCAGTTTTAAAATACAATGAAAATTAGCCTACGGGTTTTTACATTTTGATTCAGGTGGATACAGTATGAAATATTATGAAATGTGGTCCATAGAGGTGTTGAGGGGTTGATCATTTAGTAAGGGAGTCAAAGCTTCCTTCTAGTGGTAGCTGGTAAACTTGTTCACGGGGTAGGTTCTCCCTTTCGATAGGAGTCGGTAAATGAAATAAGGAGGTTGTAGCTCCCTTCTTGTGGGTGGTGGAGAAAAAGTGGAGGATATAGCCTCCTATAGGTAGTTGCCCGTCTGCTGGTAAGAGTCTGCACCAATAAAATATGTAATGAAAATTTCTTCATAATAAAAGAAAAAGACAGAGATGCCGACAATAGTGGTTTTCTCCCATATTGGGTTTCCACCTAAAAATAGTGGTGTTCTGTGTGTTTCTTAGGTGATGTGATTTATCTTTTTTTGACTGCATATTAATTGATTAATGAATTAATTATGCAATCGTTAAGTTAAATCACTGGCAAAATTAATGACAAATTAAATAAACAAGATATACGTTGTTTTCATTTACTGAATCACATAAATACACAAGTTACGTAAATAAAAGTAGCATACATAATTCAGAATATGAAATGAAATATAGAAGTAAATTAAAAACATTGATTCACCTTGCCACTCCCCCCCCCCCCCACCCCCAGTATTTTCCGCAAAAATTTGAATCAGAGCCAAAGGTATGGAGTTTGAAACGCACCCGACTCACGCTGGGGGGGGATTGTTAAACATTGGCTAAACTAGCGCTCCCTATGCGTTTCATGAAATACTCTTAACCACCTCTCATGGATCTGTTAATTTTGGTGATGCTTCTGTTTACTAACACTTGTGGGTTTTGGTGTAACGAAAATCGTGACTCCAACAATTGCTTGTACACGGATTCCCTAGATTCACACATATGTTTCGTATTGGTTCCATCCAAAATTTATTTATTCTCTTCTCAAAATCCCTCCTTCTTCCCCCCATGACTTGTATATGAACCTAATTATCCCTTGTTGGCAATATGATGCAATGTGTTGTCCTTGATGGCAACCCACTTGATGAAGATGATGGCAACACTTGAAGAAGATGATGGCAACCTACTTGATGAAGTTGTTCTTGACTTGATGAACTTGTTAATGATGTAAATATGATGTTCTACAAGTAGTATAGAAGTTGCAGAAGAAAGGAATATCAGTATGTGCAAGAGTAATGATGAAAAGTGTATGTCATAAGGCATACGCGGGTTTGCTTAATAGAAGGCGCGTATGCACGCGGAAAAGTACGTGCCAAGTCGCGTATGGTCAATTGCGCTCTAAATGTGTAAAACTAGGGGTTACTACCATAGTATTGACGCATTGTATTGAGCGTTGAGTTGTTTATTTGATCCCATCCAAGAATACCATCGGAAGTGATGTGGTTTTGGCTCATGGTATTGAAAAAGGCTAAATCTATATAAGGAGGAGAAAATCATTGTGCAATGGGGGTGTATGAGTCTGGGTTTGAATGAATAATTCACTCTGAAGTATGTCTGAATGGAAAGGGTAACAGTTTGATGATAGATCTGAATCTGTGATGCACCTATGAAGAAAATGATGAAGAAGGGAATCTAGATCTGAAATGTATTTGTATCTTCTAGATATATTTATGGAATTCTTAGATCTAAGATGAGGTGACCATCTGTCTGAAGTAAAGGGTAAAATCTAAACTGAATATCTGATCTGAAGAAGTAAGCTACTCTATAATGTTTGAAGAACTATACGCAAGTTTATAACAGTGGAAGCGCATATATACGCGGGTTGGATAAAGCGAAAGAGCATATGGGTTGTGAAATCAGTTCTGAAGTATGAGTAGAGGTATATGTGGGTTTATATGAATGAAGGCATGTATATACACCGGATCAGTGAAAGGAAAACGCGTATGAAAACTAGGGTTTGATGAAGTATGAAGTCTGAAATGTCTGATATATTCTTCTGTGTTACTGCTATCTGTTAATGATGTATTCTACAGATCTAGGTTGTCTGAATTGATAAGTATCATTTTTGATGTAAGATTGAGCTTAAATGTGTGGAATGGGTCCAGTCTGAAAATATGATGAAAAGTGACTTGCAAGTTGTGTTCTATGGAAGCTATTGGATCCAGTATGAAAATTGATGAAACGTGGGTTGTAGCCTTTAGTCAGGGGGTTGTAGCTCCCTTCCAGGTGAGGCTGGTAAACGAGAGCAGGGGGTCGTAGTTCCCTTCCAGGAGAGGTTGGTAAACGAGAGCAGGGGGTTGTAGCTCCCTTCCAGGAGAGGCTGGTAAACGAGCGCAGGTGGGTGCCTGCGTACTGGTATGAGTCTGCGCCAGTACATAGTTGTAAGATGTTTTCTTTATAACAAATATTGTAGGCTGAGACAATGGCAGCGGTGGTTTTCTCCCGACTTGGGTTTCCACCTAAAATCCTGGTGTTCATGTGTGATGCTTATGTGTGATGGTTTATTTTGTTATTACTGCACATGCTTACTGTTATCTAATCATTAGAAGAAAGAATGTTGCATAGAACTAAGTAAAGAATTAATGGCATAATAAGATCTCTGTGTATACATGAGTTTTATGAAGAATATATGCGTGTATACGCTAGTTGGCTTCAGAAAAGTAGCGTATGGGTTTTAGTGAATGGAAAAGTAAAAATTTTTGAGTAAGTCCTAAATACTGATTCACCCCCCCTCTCAGTATTTTTCCCAACAATTGGTATCAGAGCAGGTCCTTCTGCAGAAGCTTGATCGCTTGAAGGAGATTCGTCGTAATGGGAAGTCATGAAGGGGTAATGTCTATAAGGCCACCTCTATTCAATGGAAATAATCTGTTATTCTGGAAGATACGAACAAAAGCATATCTGCAAAGTCTTGGTGCAGAAGTATGGGCAATCGTGGAAGGAGGTTATCAATATCTAACAAGTATTCCTACTGATGCAGAAGAAAGGAAGAAATATGAAACCAATGCCAAAGTAGTCAATGTATTATTAGGAAGCATGTTTGAACCAAAATTTGCTAAAGTGATGCAGCTAAATTCAGCAAAATAAATATGGGACAAAATCATTCTGAGCTATGAAGGAGATACAAAGGTAAAAAGTGCAAAACTCCAAACTCTTAGAATTGAATATGAAAATTTAAGGATGCATAGTGATGAGAGTATTTCCAGTTTCTTTTTACGTCTAGATGATATTGTAAATTGTATGAGAAGTTTGGGTGAAACTATAATCGATACTACTCTGGTGGAAAAAGTCTTAAGATCTTTGACTTCAAAATTTGAGTCAAAAGTATCAGCTATTGAAGAAAGGCAAGATCTGCAAACTCTTACTATTGTTCAACTACATGGTATTCTGACTGCTTATGAAATGAGACAAGGAGGTCCCTCTCAAATCAAAGAAGCTGCTTTTAAGGCGTGTGCAAAAGGAAAATAAAAGGAAGATGTCAAGGAATCAAATTATATATCAGAAGAAGAAGAAGCAAATTTTGTGAGAAAACTCCAACTAGGAACTGGAAGATTCAAAGGTAAGCTTCCCTTCCAGTGTTTTGCTTGTGGAAAAGTTGGTCATTATGCTGCAAATGTCCTTATGAAGATAATCATGGTAAAGGGAAACAATTTGAAAAGAGAAAGAGTTATTATACAAATGAAGTATCTGATGAGGAAGAAGAAGATTCTGACCAAGATCTACAAGTGCTTATGGCAAAGAAGCAAAAGAAGAAGGCTACTCAAAAGAAGACATCTCAAAAGACATGTGCGGCAGAAAATGAAGAAGATAAAACAAGTATTGATTGTTGTTCTTGTGATTCACTTTCTTGTGCAAGCAATGGTGAAGATAGTGAATGTAACAGTATAAGTCTAGAAGTAAAACTCAAGATCAATGATGAAAGCAATGATTGGAATCAATTTCATAAGAGAGAATCTGTCTACAAAGATATGATCTCTAGAATGAATGAACAGAAAGAAATACTGAATGGACAGATAGACAAGTATCAAAAGTTGTATGTTTTTGCAACCAATCAAAGTGAAAGACTTGAAGTAGAAATCATCTCTCTCAAAGAAGATCTGGAAAAATCAAATAAGAAGAATGAAGAACCCCTATCATTTGAAAAGGAAGGACTTGAAGCAGAAATCATCTCTCTCAAAGAAGATCTGGAAAAATCAAATAAGAAGAATGAAGAGTTGTTACAAACATGTGAAGAACAAGAAAATTGGTTGAAGGAAGAAATTTTAAAATTGAATGATCAAGTAGAAGAAGGAAAAAGGGTCGAAGAAAGCATGAAGAAGCAATGCAAAAAATTGGAGGTTGAGGTAAACATTCTCAAAGGTAAATTAGAAGAAAAGGATAAACTCTTGAGGTTTCAAGATAGTACTAAGATTCTGGACAATATTCTTAGTAATCAAAGTTCTCCTGCTATTAAACTTGGTCTTGGTTTTCATGAAACGGTCAAAGGAGAATCTAGTTTACAAGGAAGTGCTAAAAATTCAAAGGATGACAAAGCAAAACCAGAAGTTGTGAAAGAAACAAAAGGTCAACCAACAAACATGAATGCTCAAAGAAAATCATTCACTAATGTTGAATGCTTTAAATGTCATAATTATGGGCATGTTGCAGCAAATTGCAGAAGCAGATCATTTCAGTCACAATCAAACAGATTCTATTCAGAAAGGTACTCTGGTTGCTTCAAGGGATATTGTTTTTCATGCAACAAGTATGGTCATAAAGCAGCTGATTGCAATAGAAGGAAGAACAGAGAAACACAATATGATCCTTATGCTTACTTCTCTGGTCATATAATATGTTATGCTTGTAACAAGTATGGGCATGTGGAAAAAGAATGCAGGATGAACAGATCTGAGAAATTGGTTAATTTTCAGCACACAATTAGAAATTTCAAGCAAAGCTGGAATAGGAAGGAGGACCGGTCAGAAACGTAGGGAATATTGACCCTACTGCAGTCATCTGCTTCTGAAGTTTACTTCTCTTAATGACTGCAGGAGTGATGTGAGATACATTATAGGGATTAGTAATGTATCATCATAGGGGGAGCAATGTATGATTCTCATGGTTAGTTTGGTTATTCTGGTTATGTTTATTTCTGACAGAGCATCTGATGTGAAGAATACAGGTACAGGTGGTACAACTTCAGGGGGAGATGAAGAAATGTGAAATTTTCAATGTGTCACTTTCCATACGCGGGTTCAGTGAACTAAAGCAGCGTATACATGCGAGTTACAGTGGATACAGTAGCGTATGCACTTCCGATAAGAAAATTTGTATGACAAGCTGAATATCAGGAGCATAGCTTCAGGGGGAGCATCAGTCTGACTATTAATGATTGCACTATTCGCATTGTATCTGCTTATTACTCAGTTCTAATTGATGATGACATGTTACATGGTTTATTATGATGAGATTATAGATGAGCCTTGCTTGCTTTTTGCTGAAGGATATTCTTTGCTTTCACACATGGATGAAATGGAAGTCTTATGATTCAGAGATAAGGACAAATCATGCAGCGAATGTTGCTGATGACTTGCTGTTGAAGGAGTTCAGGTTGCACAAGCTAAGAAGGAGCCTTGGTCATATGGAAAGAATACTTGGATGCACATATTCAGGGTATAATGCATTGTTGAAATTATGATGATTATGAAATATGATCTCTCTTGAGGTCCTTCCGGTATTGGTCATGAAAAGTCATATTTTTAATTTGATGAAAAGGTCATGTTGAGACCTATGATGTAAAATTGTAATATTCAGTCATGTAAGGACTTGATCAAATATGTAAACTCACTTGGTTGGGTATTTGAGTCTCATATGTAAATCCACTTGGTTGGATATTTGATGTAAGTATGAGTCCTTGGTGATAGGAAGGTCATAGAGTCATGTACTTCATTGAAAAATATGTTTGAACATTCAACATGAACTCAGGGGGAGCATGGTAACTTCAATGCACATCAGATCTACAACGCTCTTCTATCTACATGAGGAGAAAAACCTTATGTTGGTTTTGTTCCGCCCTTTGCCCTTGATTTCAAAGGGGGAGAGTGACATGGTGTTTGAATAGGGGGAGAATACCATTATGCTTAATGTATCTATCCATTGTGATCAAACACCATCATGGTTGCCATCAAGTCCAAAGGGGGAGATTGTTGGCAATATGATGCAATGTGTTGTCCTTGATGGCAACCCACTTGATGAAGATGATGGCAACACTTGAAGAAGATGATGGCAACCTACTTGATGAGGTTGTTCTTGACTTGATGAACTTCTTAATGATGTAAATCTAATGTTCTACAAGTAGTACAGAAGTTGCAGAATAAAGGAATATCGGTATGTGCAAGAGTAATGATGAAAAGTGTATGTCATAAGGCATACGCGGGTTTGCTTAATAGAAGGCGCGTATGCACGCAGAAAAGTACGTGCCAAGTCACATATGGTCAATTGCGCTCTAAATGTGTAAAACCAAGGGTTACTACCATACTATTGACCCATTGTATTGAGCACTGAGTTGTCTATTTGATCCCGTCCAAGAATACCATCGGAAATGATGTGGTTTTGGCTCATGGTATTGAAAAAGGCTAAATCTATATAAGGAGGAGAAAATCATTGTGCAATGGGGGTGTATGAGTCTGGGTTTGAATGAATACTTCACTTTGAAGTATGTCTAAATGGAAAGGGTAACAGTTTGATGATAGATCTAAATCTGTGATGCACCTATGAAGAAAATGATGAAGAAGGGAATCTAGATCTAAAATGTATTTGTATCTTCTAGATCTGTTTATGGAATGCTTAGATTTAAGATGAGGCGAACATATGTCTGAAGTAAAGGGTAAAATATAAACTGAATATCTAATCTAAAGAAGTAAGCTGCTCTATAATGTTTGAAGAACTATACGCAAGTTTATAACAATGGAAGTGCGTATATACGCAGGTTGCATAAAGCGAAAGAGCGTATGGGTTGTGAAATCAGTTCTGAAGTATGTGCAGAGGTATACATGGGTTTATATGAATGAAGGTGCGTATATACGCCAGATCAGTGAAAGGAAAGCGTGTATGAAAACTAGGGTTTGATGAAGTATGAAGTCTGAAATGTCTGATCTGTTCTGCTGTGTTACTGCTATCTGTTAATGATGTATTCTACAGATCTGGGTTGTCTGAATTGATAAGTATCAGTTTTGATGTAATATTGAGCTTAAATGTGTGGAGTGGGTCCAGTCTAAAAATATGATGAAAAGTGACCTGCAAGTTGTGTTCTATGGAAGCTATTGGATCCAGTATTAAAATTGATGAAACGTGGGTTGCAGCCTTCAGTCAGGGGGTTGTAGCTCCCTTCCAGGTGAGGCTGGTAAACGAGAGCAGGGGGTCGTAGCTCCCTTCCAGGAGAGGCTGGTAAACGAGAGCAGGGGGTCATAGCTCCCTTCCAGGAGAGGCTGGTAAACGAGCGCAGGTGGGTGCCTGCGTACTGGTATGAATCTGCGCCAGTACATAGTTGTAAGATGTTTTCTTTATAATAAATATTGAAGGCTGAGACAACGGCAACGGTGGTTTTCTCCCGACTTGGGTTTCCACCTAAAATCATGGTGTTCATGTGTGATGCTTATGTGTGATGGTTTATTCTGTTATTACTGCACATGCTTACTTTTATCTAATCATCAGAAGAAATAATGATGCATAGAACTAAGTAAATAATTAATGGCATAATAAGATCTCTGTGTATACGCGAGTTTTATGAAGGATATCCGCATGTATACAGTAGTTGGCTTCAGCAAAGTAGCGTATGGGTTTTAGTGAATGGAAAAGTAAAAAGTTTTGAGTAAGTCCTAAATACTGATTCACCTCCCCCTCTCAGTATTTTTCCCAACATCCCTTCTTCATCATTTTTTGGCCTTGCCGCGAGAGGACTTCACTACTTTATACCTTGTGATTGGTGTGATTTTTAGCCTTATTTATGTATTCTGATAAGCCTTGGTTTCCTTTTTCCACCGTTGTCATAGTTTCTTGGCCCATTACTTGATTTCACTTGGTTTTATTATCTTTACTAAAGGAATCACTGTGAAGAGTGGTTTTATTTTCTAGAATCTTTACCTCCTTATGCTTAGGGAGGTTGTGCCAATGCATAAATAGTTGCTACCCTTTACACCACTCATTCCTCTAGGATGAATGTTAAGTCCCTATATTAATAGTGTAGTCCCTTATTATGTTAGTGTATCCCCACTTATTGTTATTGTTGTACCCCTATAACCCCCATATTGTTATTATTTTTCCCTTACATTCTTATTGTTAGGTCGGATGGAGTTACATTGTGGCCCCACTAGGGTTAAATTATGGCCCTATGGACTCCTATATATAGAAAGGAGGTTTTTTCATTTGTATCATCCAAGAATTGTTCGTTCATGTAATGTATTAGAGGTTTCCCCCTCGAAGTGGCTTATTTATAAGGCATTGATATCTCTTTTCTTCTATTTTTGGAGCTGGTTTCACAACATTTGGTATCAAAGTTTTGGATTCTAGGGTTTTTCTGCTCCAAACAGGTCATCCTGGGATTTTCGCTATAACATTTTTTATACGAAGGTTCAGAAGCTAAAATTTATAGAGTGCGAAGCCAAAATCCTGAGGAACATCTTTGTAAACTTTCAGAGCTTGGTTTGCAATATTTTTTGAGATATGATTTGTGGAAGTTAGGGCTTTTTGCAGGCTTCTGAATTTAACCTAAACAGGTCATCGCAGAATGTTCGCTATAAATTTTTTTCTACAAAGATTCAGAAGCTAAAATGTTTAGAGAGTGAAGCTGAAATCTTGAGAAACATTGTCACAAAATTTCAAAGCTTGGTTCGAAATATGTTCAGAGATATGATCTGTGGAATTTAGGTCTTTGTCAGGCTCCGTAATTTCATCTCAAAGAGGTGATCGTGGGAAAATCTTCATAACCCTCTCTGAGCATCGGATTGGGATTATGTAAAAAGTGGCTGCAAGTACACGGATTTTGGTTTCTTGTCTCTAAATTGCAAAGACGAAGGATGAAACAGTGACATGTGGCATATTGTACAAGTTTTCTCTACTGAACTAGTCCATAATTAGGTCATTGTGGGAGATTGGACAAATTTAGCCTTGAAGAGTCCAAATCAGGTCAGACCTGTGGCATTCGAAAGGGGATTTAGAGGGCCACTTGAAGACTGAATTTCAGACATTGATGATATGAAATCCCAGCTCTCAGTTTCAATATAGAGCTCCTCAAAAGTAAGTCAAAGGTGTGTATTTGGTTTTTAAAATTGCATGTTTGTTTGAAAAAGCAACTTGAAGTGATTCCAAGGGCATATTTTAGAATTTTTATCAGTACTAGGTTCTATAATGCCTCTAAAAAATAATTCCATACCAATTATGCCCTCAAAAAGCTATGCTATGATGCATGAAGAGGAAGAATTACAATATGAGATATCAAAATTACAGTACCAAGTGCAATAAATTTCGATCTTATGAAGAGAAATTGAAGATGACATAGATGGTTTAAAAGCAGAAATGGAGGCTAAGTTGGATGGTTTGAAGGATCAAATAATAGCAAATATGGATGATAAATTAGTGGAAGATCACATCGAGCATCAACAACAAGTTCTCCAACTCTTAAAGGATAACCTAACATTGGTGCGGAATATAATGAAACAACAGGAAGATCAACATCACATCAAAAGAAGTTCTGAAGCAATCACAGAAACAAGATCTCAAAAAGTATGATCAATTTCCGAGTATCTCAGCAAGTGGAAGAACTTTCCTGTAGAAGATTGCACATGGGAGGATGAGAATTTTGTACAGAAACATCAAGAAATAATCAAGCATTGAGGACAACACTTGTTTGAAGGAGATGGGCATGTTAAGTCCCTATATTAATAGTGTAGTCTCTTATTATGTTAGTGTATCCCCCCTTATTGTTATTGTTGTACCCATGTAACCCCCATATTGTTATTATTGTGCCCTTACATTATTATTGTTAGGTCGACTAGGGTTACATTGTGGCCCCACTAGGATTATATTATGGCCCCATGGGCTCATATATATAGAAAAGAGGTTTTGTCATTTGTATCATCCAAGAATTGTTCATTCATGTAATGTATTGGAGGTTGCCCCCTCAAAGTGGCTTATTTATAAGGCATTGATATCTCTTTTCTTCTATTTTTGGAGTTGGTTTCACAATAATGAACTTTATTTGTGTCCTTCTTATGTTTGTTAAACATTGAAAGAAAATGATTATCATTTTTTCTATTATTTGAGCTCATTAGAAATTTATGAAAAAAAAACTGTCAACAGTACTTGTCTTCTATTTCGCGCTCATTAAACTATGAAAGAGAATAAAAAGAGAAACACAAGGAAAGGGGAATCGTTCACTTGATTTATTAGTCAAAATGATAACGTTATGGATCCATAGCGTATAGTTGGAAGCTAGGTTCAATTTATCTTTATGATTAAGCATAGGTATCCTGACTCGGGGATATTATCAGCAAGATAAATACTTCAACATTTGGGTTCCTCTTATTCGAATTTGTAGTCCTCGATCCCTCATCCCATTTTGCATACTGATTTTTACTGGAATGAATTTCGGCCATCATTTTCTCTTATGACATCATGCATTAGGGAGTCTCTGTTATAGCCTATTTCGCCCTCATTTGGTTAGTTGCATTTGTATTTATATTTTTGACCCTTTCTCACGAATTCTACCCTTTCTTTCTGATATTTTTAGAGAGACAGAGCTGATTAAACTTTCCTATTTGACGTTCCTATGTTGATTTACGGTGTACATCCAGTTTATAGAAATCATATTTTCCTTTGTAATCAAATGCTTTTAATATATTTCTAAAATTTCTTGTTCCCTAGAAGATCAAATCAATCAATTATCTGTATGAATTAGTTAGCGGAAAAATATTATGGAAGTTTCCTAACTTCTCTTCCCCCTAAGCATATAGATTCATTCTCCCCAGAGGGAGGTCTAAAGGCCTATATATAATTTTCATATCAAGGGGAAAGCTATATCTAGTGCTTAGACTATGGTGAGAGATCTTTGCCAAGATTGTGAGGACATCCTGTAGGAGGAGTCTATGGTTGTACATTGAAGAGGAGGTTCACTTCATGTTTGAAGGTATAATATTTATATGTATGTCGTTATGATTATAATATAGATTGATTCCCTTCCTTTCATTATTGGTATTGAGGGAAGGTAGCAAACCCATCCCCATACTGCTATAGGTAGGCATACCCAAACTACATGTTGTTTACATGTTCATGTTACTTACATGCTGCTCATGTATGAATTTTGAAGGGTGATTATCATGCTAACATAACCTTTAAGGAAGATATTTGGATATTTTTTTTTGGTTTCTTATGTGTAGTACTTTGGAGCTCAGAGAAAGAGATTTAGAGAGATTTAGTGTCCCTCAAGTTGGCTACATCAACTAATTGGTGGGTATTCACTTGAAAGGTACAAATTACCTCTTATTCTTGTATAATATGTTATGGTTTTCTTGATTATAATAATGTTTGTATTGTTTCCTTGATAGCAAACACATCTGCTTAGTGAACCCTCAGAAATATTCACGGAGCAATAACTCTTTGTGGTTGTTTGATTTCGGCTACAACATACATTTCCTTATATTTTTCTAGCTCATTAGCCAAGATTAATTAATTAAATTAATTTATGTTCTTTCCAAAAGTTAGTCTTAAGAAAATCATAAAAATTAACATACCCTATAAATTAAGCAAGTTTCCTAAGTTAGACTTTGGATGACTCCTGCATGCTTCACACCTAGTCTATGTAGAAGCACTTGTTTGTTGCTAAATGCCAACTCTCCCTCTTAGAGAGGAATGTATTTGCCACCATTCCTATCCTATCTCTATAAAATAAAAAATCATATTTTACCAAGGGTGTTGAGATTGCAACAAGATGATGATCTTAGTGGAAAGGAGTCGCCTTCACTAAGTGGGCCCGCAGGCTATTTTTGGCGCAAACTCTATTTTTAGACTATGTCTATTTGTAGACATATGGATCATGTTCTATGAGTTGCAAGATGCTATTTGTGGATGGTTGGTCAAGTTGGAAAAATAGATGGACTTCTATTTTTAGACATATTGGGCGGAATCCATTTTTATATTTCCGGTCTAAAAATAGATATGTCGAATATTATTAGCTCTTAATAATATTTGGACTATAAACATTATCTTATTCTCTTGGAGCACTTCAGTTAAGTGCACAGATGTGGCATAGAAGCTGACAGAAGGAATTACGCTATTCCTGAGGGTTCAGTGGAGCTATTGCGTGGATACTGCAGTTAGAAATCATGTGACAGAGTTTGGTGGAGTTGATTGGGGAAGTTAGTGGAGTTGTATTCAGTTTAACTAATCTAAACATAGTTGAGCTATTTGTATCTAGTTTAACTAATTGATACAATTAGTGAGAGTGGTGTGAATTAATTATTAATTAATTCACTAATTATAAACTCATTAATCAACTAAAGAATGCATCAGTTAACTTCAGTGCATGGAAAGTTTCAGTGGAGACCAGTGCAGAAATAGGTGAAAGAGTAGGTTAACTATCAGTTGTGACTATACAATTGCTATTTGCAACACACAGATAGGTGGAGAAGCCCATGAGGATTGCGCAGTACAAGCTAGGTGGTTTATCTATTTAATGAAGCCATCCCATAGCATTGAAAATGCAATAGAGGCTGGCTATCAAGTGGCAAAATATTGGAGCATGTGTTTTGCTAGATCTAGCTTGATAGTGTGTAGCAATTGAGGGTGTGCATGAGAGCTTGTGAGGAGCTTTTGTACTATGATTGTTACATGATCTCCATGACATATAATATACGGATAGTTGGGGTTTTCAGCTTTAAGCTTTCCCATTAAATACTGTGTTCATATGTGTGATTGTTTGTGGTTTTAATGTATGCATGCAATTGATTTTATTTCTGCATGCGATGATCAATGGTAGAAGAGATTCTGTATTATGCATGAAGCTAAAATAGTGTGTGATCAGGAGAATCTCGGTGAATAATATCTCAGTTATTCAAATTTCTACAAAGGGATTGTTTAGAATATTAGCGTACTCATTTGTGGAGATATATTGATGCTTCACTACTCCTCTTTGGACCCTTTCCTTTGATGAAGTGATATTTAATCTTAATATGCTTGGACATGTCATGGAACACTAGATATTTTGAGAGTTTGATGCAACTTTGAATATCATAGTGTATCACCATAGGTTCCAACTCTTGACGAAATAATCTTGTGAGGAAATTTTGAAGTCAGATAGCCTCACAACTCACCAAACTAGCTACCATATACTATTCCTTTACTAAACTAAGTGCGACGCGAGCTTTCTTCCTACTGAACCAAGAAATCACTATTGATCCCAATTTGATGTAGCACCTTGAGGATATTTTCCTATCCATTACACTCCTAACCCAATCTCAGTTTGTATATCCCTACAGTTTCACTTCATCACTCCCAACATATCTTAGTCCATATTACATTGTATCACACAAGTACTTGAGCACATGATTCATTGCAATCTAATGCACTCGCCTCAATTCCACCATGAACTTATTTAGGATGTTTATAACAAAGTAGATATATGACCTAGTGTTAACCAAATACATCAAGGAACTAATCAATGACCTATATAATGTGAGATCCACCAACTACGAATCTAAAGAAGTCAACTTCTTAAGATTGGTGATCATAGGTGTAGTCACATGCCTAGAATTCACCATCTTGAATCTCTTTAGAATATAAATTGCATACTTCCCTTGTTGAAGGAAGATCTCACCTATTTTTTGCCACACCTCCAACCCTAAGAAGTATGAATGCTTCAAGCTGAAGTCCTTCATGTCAAAATTTAAAGAAAACTCTTGTTTACACATAGGAATGAGCTTATCTTCACTTGAGAGAAAGATGTCATGAACATAAATACAAAGATAAGTGAATAATGTACAAAAATTATAAATTAAAAGTTGGGATCTACCCCATTCTTAGTGAATCCCATGATCATAAAGTGCCCATCAATCCTAGTGTACCACACCCTCGATGTCTGCTGTATGAGGCCTTCCCAAGCCTACATAAACGAGAATCCCTCCCATGAATATTGAAGCTAGGAATTTTCTCAATGTACACATTCTCCTTAATGAATCCATGGAGGAATTCCATATTCACATCCATTTGATTTATCTTCCACCCCATTACCAAGGCAATAGATATGACAACACGAATTGAAGTATATGTAGAAACTAAAGAAAAATTTTCCTCATAGTCCACTCCATCCTTTTGGGAGAACCTGTTAGAGTCATGTGATTTATAGTATCACAAGGTGACTGTGTACTTTCTCTTTGCAAATTTTTCATATTGTGCATAGATTTCAATATTCAAAAGTTTGTTCCAAAGAAGGATAAAGAGAAACAAAATAAGAAGAAAAGAGGGTATCTAAAAAGGAGCAATGCAAAGTTCATACTATATGTAAGCAACCTAAAAGATGCTTAATTTCTTTCCTATAATAAAACTAAAAAGATCAAATTCTGCTCTAAAGCTCTAAAAAGGGATGATTTTTGCCAAGTTGGGACCTTATGGTATGTTTCTATCCTAATTCCCTGACCACGTTGCATATCCTTTTACCTCGCCCCTTTTTTATTTATCTTATCATAAGTTTCATTTTACCCCCTCGACCCTCATACCCCGACTCCACCTCACATCACCTGCCCCAAACCATCTGTGCTAACCATCTATGTTCCCCACCTCCACATATGATGGTGTTTGATGCATTTCGCACCCGCCCTTATCCTTCAAAATTTAACCATGAAGGGGGTTTCGAAATGGGTGGTTTCAAGTCCAGGCCCTACTCCCATGCGTCAAATCACAGTTATTTCGCACACCCCTTTCACAATATCACGTACTACCTTAGGAACCCTACGAAAATTGACTTTAGGTTTTACATTACAGACCATTTCAACCAACCATTATAACCCTTAAAACATTTACCTCTCATCACATGCCGCAAGTTTCAAAGGATAAGAGCAAAGGTTCATGATATAATCCCCGAAGTGCAATGTGTGACGACGGTGGGACCTGATTGCAATCAAAAATCACAAAATTTGAAGGATAGGCATGGGAGGTAAATGTTCAATTCATTGAAGTGAGATGTGTGATTCCAGGTGGGACCCAATCGCAATCAAAAATCACAAAATTTAAAGGATAGGTGACAGAGGTAAATGTTAAATTGGCCGAAGTGCGATATGCGATGATGTGGCAGATGATGTGGCCTTGACCCCATAGATCATAGTTGATTTATGATGATGTGGTAGATGACATGGCCCTGGTCCAAATACTGCACATCGCAAGTTTTAAAGTTAAGTGTATAGGGTAAATGTTATAATCGCCGAAGTGCGATGTGGGATGCAGTGGGGCCTGATCGCAATCGAAAATCACAAAGTTTAAAGGATAATTGAGGGGGTATGTTTAAAAATCACCGAAATGTGATATTCAACATGGGTGGGACCTGATCAGATATCACAGTGCGCACATCACAAGTTTCAAAATATAAGTGTTAAAGAAAACGAAATGGGAATTGTGATGTTGGCACAGATGCAATGTGGTTCCAAGAAGAAATATAAAGGATTTCAAGTTCAAGCGTATGCATTTTGTATGTTGTTTTATGAAGAAATAGGCTAAAACATGGCAAAAGGACTTATGGCAGAATAAGCCCCGACAAGGAGTGAAAAAAAATGAGGTCGAGTGGAGAAAAGAACGTTCATGCAGAATCGTTATGGTATACCAACAAAAGAAGAAAAGGTAGTAGAACACATCAGCACTGTCACCAATCAATGAAAAGTGTCCAGTACTACACCATATTTGATTACTGAACGCCATTTTTTTGCAAAACAAAGCTAGATGTCAGAGCCACCATTGGTTGTCTCTTCATGACCATAAAAACCACCTCTAAGCTTATTTTTTGATCTTACGAAGAGCCATCGAAGCGTTTGGATCCATGAAGAGCTACCCAAAATTAATTTTACAGGCGGTGTTTTTGTCAGATACTTCTGATCAGGCCTTGCATGGCCACACTTGTCCATTTTCTGCTAAATTGTAATAAATTAAAGGTTTCCAAGTAAGGTAGGGCAACTAAATTAGTATTTAGATAAATACTACATGCCTTAGTAGTATCAAGGGTTGGAAAATTGGACCCGGCTGAAATTTGCATTGTAAGAAGTATTGGAACACTGTAACTGTTTTAGCTGGGCATAAAAAATAAGAGATAGTTCACAGGATTATTGAGCTATGTTAATGGTAATATTCTTTCCTCCATGTTGATGTTTTTCCTTTGTCTTTTCATGTTGTGCATAAATTTATTTGATTGAAAAACTGAAAATTTAGATTACGATTTGCTAAGAGAGCACCTTAATTATGTCTATGTTTGATATCTTAATGTTTTCCTTTGAAGTATAGTTAAAAAATTCTTAACTTCTATTTAGCTATTACCGAACTCACTGCTTTCTTTCATCTCATATTCACACTGCCAGTAAGATTCAGTCTGCATAGTTAGCTTGCCCTATGAATTCCCTTGAAAAGTTGATGCACCATTTAGCCTTTTATGACTCCATAGCCCCATGGATTAGTTTCACCTCTCTATCTATCCAACCACACAATTAATCAAACAAACAACCTTCTATAACTAGCCTAATATCAACACTTATAATTATCAAGTTAAAACATAAAATAGAGAAAGCCCTCTCTGAGTCTAGGAAGGCTAGGTCATGGACTCCAAAGTGGTTTGATGTTGTCCTCTATCATTTTTTATTGCCAATATTATAAATTACAGGGTGATAACATAATGGAAACCATAATGGGGAGAAACACTTATTGAAAAAGCTTAGTGTTTCTTCAGAACTCAGAAACCCCAATCAAAGTTAGATGATTCGAGTATTTTCCAAGATTGGTATCTGGTTGTTGATGGTGGACAAAAAGCTAGACATAAGAAATTTGAAATCATCCACTTGGTGACTCCAATTCAAACTAGTTCCATTCAAATATTCCACTGGAGGAAGGACCTGAAACATGACTAGTCATCGTAGAAAGAGAATGTATTCAAGCCCAAATTGGATTCAATAAATTGTTGTTTTTATCTGTAACTATGTTCTATCCTACTTTAAGCCTGATCAAGAGTACACTGTGGAGGTTTACATTGATCATTGGAAAATTAATGAGCCTCAAGAAGCTAAGCCCTAAATTTTAGACCATGTACATACTTATACACATGTGCATATCCCAGATGCACTTGTGGAAAACCCAGTCAAACATGAGCCTCAGGCTTTATTCCCTGCTCCTGCTAAATTCAAAAATGGTTATAAGCCTCCTAATTTAATGCCTATACCTGTAAAATTCCCAGACAGATAAAAGCCTATGGTTTTGCCTCCTATTCTCCATGGCCTCCCTTCAAATTGTATCAATAATATACCCATATTTGATGGGGAAAATGCAAAGATCACTGCTGAAAAACACATTTAGAGTCTTGAGGATTTTCTTGATCGGTATGAGGTGGAAGAGGATGATGTACATATCAGGATGTTTTCCTTGTCATTGCAGGGTAAAGTTAAAAACTAGTTTAAATATCTTCTAGTTGCAAGCATTAGCAATTTTCATCAATTCATTCAAGTTTTCCTGGATAGATGGGTGGCCATTGGAAATATTTTTCTCATCATAGAGGAGTATAACCATCTAAAATTCAACCTCGGGAGATAGTACAACATTTTAAAGCCAGGTTCAATAAGGTATACTATTTGATGCCTGATAAGATAAGGCCACCCCCAGGATTAGCTCTCTGGCACTACCCAGATGCATTTGACCCAGAGATGGAATTCTAGTTAAGAGAAAGGGACCCTACAAACCTTGAAGAAATGCAAAATATGGCTGTTGATGTGGAAGCGAACCTGCTGAATAGAGAGGAAAAGTTAAAGGCTATGAATAAGGATAAAACAGAAAGAGAGTGATTGATATCCTCAGAGATAAAGCTAGATATGTTGACAAACACAATCAACGAAATGATGCATATGATTAGAGGGAAAGAGGAACTTGATGTTCAAATACCTCCTGTTCCATTAGTTCTAGAAAAGGAAAACATCAATGTACCCAAGAAGTTTGCAGCCCATCTTGGACACCCTAAAATAGAAAATGATTGTTTCATGTACTCTATCCACAACACAGCTGAAGAGGAAGTCCAAAATCATAAGGAGGCAGGGAAATCCTCAACAATAATGTACATGATAGATGACCTTGCATATAGAGGTAGCCATTTGAAATATTATTATCAAGTGGAAGTCTATAAGGTCGAGGTTGAGGCTAATTATTCGAAGCATCCAACATTTTTTTCTTGTGAAGAAAAAACTTAGTTATCACAATGTAAATATGGCAATCAAACTCTACATATTGAGCAAGCTTGCAAAGAGGGAAATGCAGGAAGTTGTCAAGTAAGTACAAAATTCCTTCCTCTATATTTTGCCTCACTCTTAAGAGAGCATTACAAGCAAGTTGCAAATAGGAAGGATGAGGAATTCTCTAATGAGTCAGTTGAGGAAAAGAGGGATGATACAAAACATTTTTCAGATCCAGAAGTTCTCCCCTAAGCCGTCTTGAAATCACACAATCTGAAATAGAGGAGGAACCAATAAAACTTGAGTATTTGTCCTTATGTTTCAATTCATTTATGATTGTGAAAGGGAATCTGGATCACATTCTAGTTGATAATCATAGGAGAATAGAACTCTCTCACCAATCAGATGAGGAAATCAAGGATGATAAAATATTTATTTTAGATCCAGGTGTTCAATCCTTGAGTTATTTTGAATGTCAAGTAGAAGATGAAATCACAGAGTCTGAAATAGATAATGGATTGATCTAGTTTGATTCTTTACCTTTGTTCTTTAATTAATTTTAGACTATAAAAGGGAATTGGGATCAAATTCTGGCTGATAATCATAAGAGAAAACACGTGGCCTTAGAAGAACCAACACTACCATCTAAAGCAACACATGACCCAATAATAGACGCGTTGGATGGTTTCTACTTTCAAAGCCAATCTTCCTGTGTTCATAATTCTCTCAAAATCTGCTATGATATGGATATGATTAGACAGTCTTCCCCATTGTCTAATTCAGTAGAAGTAGTGGCACAACACTAATTGGGTAGCATGCAAACATATTCTGAGTTAATTGAAGACCTGGAGAGAACATTTGCAGTACCAGGATATGAAGCTGAGTGGGATGAGTCAGAATACCCAGAAATAAATCAAGAGTATCTTGATTCAATGGTTGCCTATATGGAGGAATTGTTTTGTAAAAAGCCTACACATATTTCCGGCATGACAATTGTTTTTTAAGTGTACCAAGAACCATGTAAATCAGATCATGTAAGGAATTTATATCAAATACTATTATCAGGTTTGTTGCAAAATATGGTGAAGAGCGGTGGAAAAAAGGAGTTATTCAAGTAGTTGCTTGACTGGGTACACTGGAATTATTGTATCATTTAGAAGGGTAGCCATTTCAGTAAATTAGGATAGGTAGGTGTGAAAATAAGCTCAACACTTTGAGCATCTTTCCAGTTTCAGTTTTAGTTTGATTTATAGTTTTCAGTTCAAGTGTGTCCCAGACTACAGATTATAGAGAGTGTTGATTTCAGTTTAAATATTTTTAGCCACAGAGATTTTAGCAGATCAGGTTGCAGGATTGGGATTAGCCCAATGGATCAGGACACTATTTTGTGGTGTTATTGACACTTCCATAAACATAAGTGCCATCCCCAACTGGATCCACTATTAGACTCCTGTGATTTACAATATCACAAGGTGACTGTGTACTTTCTCTTTGCAAATTTTTCATATTGTACATAGATGTCAATATTCAAAAGTCTGCTCTGAAGAAGGATAAAGAGAAACAAAAGAAGAAGAAAAGAGGATATTTAGAAAGGAACAATGCAAAGTTCATACTATAGGTAAGTAGCCTAAAAGCTGCATGATTGATTTCCTATAATCAAACTGAAAAGATCAAATTCTACTCTAAATGTCTGAAAAGGGATGATTTTTTCCAAGTTTGGGACCTTATGGTATGTTTCTATCCTAAGTACTTGACCACATTGCATATCATTTTACCTCGTCCCTTTGTTATTTATCTTATCCTAAGTTTCATTTTACCCCCTCAACCCTCATACCCTGACTCCACCTCATATCACCTATCCTGACTCATCCGCGTTAACCATCTATGTTCCCCACCTCCACATTCGATGGTCTTCGATGCATTTCGCAACCCCCCTTAGCCTTCAAAATTTCACCATGAAGAGGGGTCTAAAATGGGTGGTTTAAAGTCCAGGCCCTACTCCCATGCATCAAATCACAGTTATTTCACACCCCTCTTTCACAATACCACCTACCTACCACCTTAAGACCCCTCTGAAAACTGACTTTGGGTTTTACATGACGGACCGTCGCAGCCAACTGTTATCCCCCTTAAAACCTTTACCTATCATCGCATGTTGCAAGTTTCAAAGGATAAGAGAAAATATTTGTGATATAATCCCTAAAGTGCGATGTGTGACAATGGTGGGACCCGATTGCAATCACAAATCAAAAAATTTAAAGGATAGGTGCGGGAGGAAAATGTTAAATTCATCGAAGTGAGGTGGGTGATGCCAGATGAGACTTGATTGCAATCAAAAATAAAAAACTTTAAAGTATAGGCACCAGAGGTAAATGATAAATTCTATGAAGTGTGATATGCGATGATGTGGCAGATGATGTGGCCCCGACCCCACAAATCACAGTTGATTTATGATGACATGGAAGATGACGTGGCAGTGATGTGGCAAGGTGACATGGCAAGGTGATGTGGTAGATGACGTGGCCCTGGCCCGCATACTGCACATCGCAAGTTTTAAAAGTTAAGTGCAAAGGGTAAATGTTATAATCACCTAATTGTGATGTGCAATGCGATGGGGCCCGATTGCATTCAAAAATCACAAAGTTTAGAGGATGACCATGAGAGGTAAGTTTTAAAATTGCCCAAGTGCGATATGCGACATGGGTGGGACCCAATTGCATATCATAGTTTGCGCATCGCAAGTTTCAAAAGATAAGTGTTAAAGAAAAAATTTAAAGTGCAAAGTGTGATGTTGGCGTGGATGCGATGTGGTTCCAAGATGAAATCTAAAGGATTTCAAATCTAGGCGTATGAATTTTGTATGCTGTTTTATGAAGAAATAGGATAAAATGTGGCAGAAGGACTTATGTCAGAATAAGCCCTCACTAGGAGTGAAAATAAAGGAGGTCAAGTCGAGCAAAGAACATTCATGCAGAACCATTATGGTATACCAGCAGAAGCAAAAAAGGCATTATAGCAAATCAACACCGTCACTAATCAATGAAAAGTGGCCAACACTACACCAAATTTGATTACCCAACACCATTTTTCTGAAAAACAGAGCTAGATGTCAGAGCCACCATTGGTTGTCTCTTCATGACCATCACAACCACCTCCAAGCTTATTGTTTTATGTTATGAAGAGCCATCAAAGCATTTGGATCCACAAAGAGCTGCCCAAAATTAATTCTAAAGGCGGTGTTTTTGTCAGAGATTTCTGATTAGGCCTTGCATGGCCACACTTTTCCATTTTCTACTAAATTGTAATCAATGAAAGGTTACCGAGTAAGGTAGGGAAACCAACTTAGATTTTAGATAAATACTGCATGCCTTAGCAGTATTGAGGGTTGAAAAATTGGACCCTGCTGAAACTTGTATTGTAAGAAGTATTAGAACATTGTAGCTGTTTGAGTTGGGCATAAAAAATAATAGACCATTCACAAGATTCTTAAGCTATGTTAATGGTGATGTTCTTTCCTCTGTGTTAATGTTTTTCCTTTGTCTTTTCATGTTGTGCATCAATTTCTTTGATTTAAAAACAAAAAAATTAAATGAAGATTTTCTCAGAGAGCACCTTAATTCTATCTGTGTTTGTTGTCTTAATGTTTTCCTCTAAAGTATAGTTAAAGAATTCTTAACTTCTATTTATCTCTTACCGAACTCACTACTTTCTTTCATCTCATATTCACATAGCCAGTAAGATATAGTCTGCATAGTAGCTTTCCTTGTGAATTCCCTTGAAAATTTGATACACCATTCAACCTTTTATGACTCCATAGTCCAATGGATTAGTTTCATAGCTCTATCTGTCCAACCACACAATCAATCAAACTAACAACCTTCTATACCTAGCCTAATATCAACACTTATAATTATCAAGTTTAATCATAAAATAGATAGAGCCCTATCTGAGTCTAGGAAGGCTAGGTCCTAGAATACAAAGTGGTTTGATGTTGTCCTCTATTTTTTGTTCTTGCCAATATTATAAATTACGGGGTGATAATAGAACCATCTTACCATAAACCTTTCTTTGTATTTTTCTATGGTTTTGTCTACATCATGCCTGATCTTGAAGGTCCACGTGGACCTCACCATAGAATTTCCTTCCGGTATCAAAACTATGTCCCACACATCATTTTTCATAATGGAGTGATACTCCATCATGAGTTAATTTAGACCCATAAGGTTTAGGAAGGGAGTTACATTGATTTTATAGTAAGGTGGGAAGAGTGGTGACCAAACAATGATGAATGATTTAGAAAATTGAAAGCACATAATTTTATGTATTTGCAACTATGTATTATATGCTTGTCAAGTTGTATTTTGGGAAAATGTTACTATAAAATACCAACCACTTTGGTAACTCTATTGAGGTGGCAGGGTACTCAAATTACCTCTTCTAATGTAAAATTATGCTTTCATACCACTTTGTAACATACACAACCCTCGCTGTCTCTAGTTAAGGATATGGGGTACTTCTTAAAACCACCAATTTCCATTATTCTTTGCTTGTACGCCAATTGATCACATGCTCATCCATCTATTATGATTATACAATATTTATATAGCTATGATACAAATTTTCTTAACTTCCTTTCCATTAATTTAATAATGCATGTATATATGACATTGTACCCTTATGAAGACAAAATTAAATAATTCATATGATAGATGAAATTTTATACATGGAAACATAAAAATAATAATTCAACAACATTTGTATTTCTAAGAAGTTAATCATCAACTGGTTGTAGGTGAATAATGTTCCATGCAACCATGGGTTCTTTGTTGCACTTAACCTCTTTTCAATGAGGCAACCCCCAAGTAAAGGCTATAAATACACAAGGACAAAATAACCTATGTATAGCTCTAGCTCTCTTTGTGCAACCAATTCCTAGAATTTCACAATATGTAGACTCCTACAACTATTGCAATCCACTATCACTCTTTCTCCATCATCCCACATAATCCAAGGAATGGTATCCCCTTATCTGCCACACAATCCATTAGGTGTATGTAATGTTCCCAAATTTTAGCCTCAAGCTAGAAGGAAAATTATAGTTAGCATTAGATGAATAAAATGGGTAGGGAGGCCATTAACCTCTTTAGAAGGAAAATTAACATTCCTCATTTGAAAATGGGAAGAATAAGAAGCTGGATTGAGCACCTATAGGTGTGAATAGGATTGGATCATGTTGATTCAATCATATTTGACCAAGTCCACATGCACTGTCTAGATACATTGTATCTCCATGATGGACTGCACAATTTTAATGGAGGACAACTTGCATGAGCTAGGTGGCACATATGGATGGGACCCATTGTGGAGAGAAGAACTTGATATATATGGAGAGCAGGATAGCCATTTTATTCATGCTTGGATTATTATTTGCTTTGGTCTGTTGAGACTTTCCTTCCTCTTCTCTTTAGCAGGGTTACAGTGCTGTTTAGCACAAGGGTGTTCCCGGTCGGGAATCCCTACCTCATCCTCAGGGAAGGAGAGGTTCTTTGGGCTACATTTCCTCATTCTGGAATTTTTTCCAAGCTACCTCTTTCAGCTACATCGCAGTTTCTGTTTAGAGCTGGGTTGTGTTATAGGGTGCAGCAAAGGAGGATCTCTTTGAGCCATCTCCGAGCTTGTTTTTAGTGGAGAGCTTGTCTATCCATTGGAGGATCAGCAAGGGAGGCTCCTGAGAATATTTTCACATATTGGCACTGGGCCAAACCATCTCTACAATTTTACATCGCAATCCCTTGTAGGAACTATTTCATTTTCCAGAGAGCAGCTGCAGCAAGTTTTGATACCTTGATTTTGGGCCATTTTCCTTGGGCAAGGGCCAACCCTTCCCTCGGAAAGCTAGAAAAATGGATTCTAATCCCTATTGTACTTTATTCATCTATTTTCATGTAATTTTTCAGGGCACTATGTTATTTTATAGCTGAATATTCAGGTCTATTCCTTTTGTACTTGAGCTTCCAAGAAACCCTTGCCGGGTTATCTTTACATTGTATAAAAGTGGTTAGATCTCTGTTTTTCTCTATTTTTTGGCTAAATAAAATCTAGATCTATTGTATAAAACATATTTCTATAGAAAACCTCTTGTAATTATGTTGTTCTTGCTTGCGAGTTTTTTGTATGGGTTAAGCTATGGGTTTTTAGTGTTTATAAGCCATATAAGAACCTGGAGATATGTTTAACTTAGATAGAATGATTTTTTTCGGCTCCCATTCTTTATGTGAGATTTATATTGCATGAAATAAGGGATCCAAGTCCCATTTCTCATAGTTATAGCGTTTTTTTCTGGAAATAGTGTTTTTATGGTCCATATCACTACTTTTCCCCACTTGGAGATAACATATGGAGACATAGTTTTGCTGATATTATCCTAATCTGATATAAATAAGTAAATTGACATAGCTTGAATTATTTTTTTTCGATTATTTCTAATGTCCAACTTAAGAATATCTTAAGATATTCTTATTGTTGTAGAAATTCCCTATTTTGAGATATTACAGTGGTATCAGAGCATAATCTTGGCTCAACCTGTGCATCCAAGACATTATGCCATTAGGAGGATAAGCTTCTCACAAAAAATAGAATTTTTTGTAGAAGAAAAAAATCATGACTCCAGTATTTGGAGGAATGAAGGAAGGAAGGATCTCCCTACTTCTTTTCCAAACTATGAAGAATATCAAAGAAGATCTCAAGGAGATGAAAGGGGAGGAGTGTAGAATATTTTTGAGAGGGTTTGAAGCAACCCCTAGCTATTCACATGATGGGTGTGAGCATTCAGCCACACATGCAGATCCACAACGCAATCTATTGCCCACATTTACTACAAGAAGGATGGAGGAAGAAGATACACCAAGGGAGGAGACCTTGAGTGGCTATCTTCAGGAGCATGAATCTCAATCATGGAGATTCAAGGAGCACTTAGACTTCCCAGGGTTTTTCAAACACAAGGAGGCAAGATCCAGCAACCACAAAAAATTAAGAGAGGTAGAATCTTCTGATCTCACTTTGATGGATCAACAGAGTGCACATCCAAAGCTTGGGTAGAAGAGCTAGATTCTTATTTTTAGCTAAACCAAGTTTCAGAGAAGGAGGTCATCAGAGTAGTAGCGCTGCACCTCAAAGGTATGGCCCATGATTGGTGGTTTAATGATTCTACTTCATTTTTTCGTGCAAATTTAAAAAATTATGTTGAGTTCATTAAGGAATTGGTGAGAATTTTTTATGGAAAACATTGTGAACCATCATTTGTTAAAAACAAAAACTCAAACAATTTGCATGAGTTGGGGAGACCTATTAAACCAAATCCACTCCATATTTCTAAAGGGGATAAACACATGCATGATATTTTTCCAATGGAAAGATCCCCACTTCTTGAAGATCCCTCTTCTATTTGTGAAGACATGGTATTTCCTCCTTCAAGAGATGACCAAGATCAAGGGTCTCTCATTGAGGATGAGGCATTCTCATATATGGAAGAAGAGGAGAAGGATCAACATCAAGGGATGATAAGCATTCACCCTTATTTATTTCAGGAGGTTTCTGTACATAATGAGGGGACTGCACCGTGCAGTGAAGAGAGGGACAACTTAGTCCACTCATATATACAATCCAATTCAGATTTTGATGTCTCACTACATGGAGGCATTCCACTTGGGAGGCCACCAGATCTAGAATTGATGAGAGACATATTGTCTTTGGGTTCACTGCTCTTGTATTTTGGAGAGGTGAAGAGTTTTGAGGAAGAATTTGGCATGGGGGATGTCAAAGTGGCAGGCAGGAGCATGAGGAGAGCTTCACATGCTAGATCACCAACGCTGTCTCTTGGGAGGATTGATCCATATTGGAGATCTTAACTCTTGGTAGAGTACTCCAAGGATCTAGGTGCATGTATGATTCTGGATGACCCGGATAGAGATGATGAGTATATAGTGGATGATGTGGTCATATATTCTTATGGAAGAGTCTTCTTGACTAGAACTTCCAAGCTCAAGGAGAAGATGCTTCATACAACACATGAGGACTTCCTTTCCATGCATTATGATGCATATCTTTCTTTGGCAGAGGAGTTCACTTGGGAGGGCATCCAGCATGACATATTTCAGCATATGGAGAGATGCATAGCCTGGTTGATGATAGAGAGGAGGTCACAACCACTTCCTTACTCATTGGACGTGAGGGAGGAATTCCAGTTGAGCCATTTCAGCTCAAGATCTCAAGTACATGATGGAGGATGTATAATTTCACATTTTGTATTGTACTTATTTTCCTTGTTTGAGAAAAATTATGTATCAAGAAGAATCATCCCTTCTTGCTTATTGTATAATGATGTACTTGTAGCTACTTGTTGCATTGATTTTGGCTACATTATTGGTGGTTTGTGGGGGAAGCCACATGATTCTTGGTGTGCGCCATTGACACCACATTATATCTTCATGTTTCCATCTTATGAGATGACTGTGGCAACAAACAAGTGGCTGGTGAAGCACTTGTTAATTTTTTTTTAAGGCAAGCATGGAATACACTGCGCTGGTTCCTTGTGTGGAACTTTGATTCACTCTTCGGTTGTCATTTGGCAGCTTGTTTTCATAGTATTTTGCTTCCATATATTGCTGATATGTTTATACTCATGGGGAACTTTGTTTGGAGAGTGGAATTTGAGATGGAGATGCCCATTGGGAGTATGATTCTACCTATTTTACATGTTTTATGTTTCAGGAGAAACAATGGGCACACCATGATTTCCACACACACCTCTTTCCTTCATGTAGGAGGAGCCATTGGGAGAACTTGCGTTCTTGGAGGAGGCACTTCATGGTTGATTTATCTTGTGGGGTAGATTGGGAAATTTATGAGGGCCATGAAATTTCAGCCCAATATAATCAACCCCCTCATACTTACCATAAATGGAGAGAGAAACTACTTAGATGGGAAAATATAAACTCTCCATTCAGCCCCAACACATTGCATAAACCCGGGGTTGAAGATTTCTTTAATGAGCTACCTAGAATGGCTCATTTCATTTGGATGATAGCATGGGTGAGTGGGTCACTCATTGGGAATGATATTTCCCATGTGAATCATCACTCCTATCTTGAGGAGGCCATGAGACAACAAGAAGTTTTCCACTTACACCTTCCACCTTTTCATGGTGTGAACCATTTGGTCATGCATCTTTGGGAGGAGACATTGGAGGGTAATTTTGTTGCAGATTATCTTGAGCAGCGGTGGGGACTATTGATGAGGAGTCCACAAGAGGATAAGGGGAGGAATTTTTCCCTCTCTATATAGTTTTTTGAGGGCAAGCAACATTTTGGAGGGGAGGATTGTAATGTTCCCAAATTTTAGCCTCAAGCTAGAAGGAACATTATAGTTAGCATTAGATGAATAAAATGGGTAGGGAGGCCCATTAACCTCTTTAGAAGGAAAAATAACATTCCTCATGTGAAAAGGGGAAGAATAAGCAGCTGGATTGAGCACATACAAGTGTGAACAAGATTGGATCATGTTGATTCAGTCATATTTGACCAAGTCCACATGCACTGTCTAGATACATTGTATCTCCATGATGGACTGCGTAGTCTTAATGGAGGACAACTTGCATGAGCTAGGTAGCACATATGGATGGGACCCATTGTGGAGAGGAGCACTTGATATATATGGAGATGAGGACAACCATTGAATTCATGCTTGGATTATTTTTTTGTTTGGTTTGTTGAGACTTTGCTTCCTCTTGCTGTTTAGCAGGGTTGCAGTGCTGTTTAGCACAAGGGTGTTCCCGGTTGGGAATCCCTACCTCATCCTCAGGGAAGGAGAGGTTCTTTGGGCTAAATTTTCTCATTCCAACATTTTGGCCAAGCTACCTCCTTCAGCTACAGTGCAGTTTCTGTTTAGATCTGGGTTGTGTTGTAGGGTGCAGCAAAGGAGGATCTCTTTGAGCCATCTTCGAGCTTGTCTTTCAGTGGAGAGCTTGTATATCCATTGGAGGATCAACAAGGGAGGCTCCTGGGAATATTTTTACATATTGGAACTGGGCCAAAGCATATCAACATTTTTATAGTGGAGTCCCTTGCAGGAACTGTGTCATTTTCCAAAGAGCAGCTGCAACAAGGTTTGATACCTTGATTTTGGGCTAGTTTCCTTGGGCAAGGGCAAACCCTTCCCCCGAAAAGATAGAAAAAGGGATTCTAATCCCTATTGTAGTTTATTCAGCTATGTTAATGTAATTTTTTAGGGGACTGCATTATTTTACAACTGAATATTCAGATCTATTCCTTTTGTACTTGAGCTTCCAAGAAACCCTTGTCGGGTTATCTTTACATTGTATAAAAGTGGTTAGATCTCTGTTTTTCTCTATGATTTGGCTAAATAAAATCTAGATCTATTGTCTAAAACATATTTCTATAGAAACCCTCTTGTAATTACACTTTTCTTGCTTCAGAGTTTTCTGTATAGGTTAAGCTATGGGTTTTCAATGTTTATAAGCCATATAAGAACTGGGAGATCTATTTAACTTAGCTAGAATGATTTATTTCAGCTCCCATTATATATGTGAGATGAATATTTCATTATCTAAGGGATACAAGTCCCATTTCTCATAGTTACAACGTTATTTTCTGGAAATAGTGTTTTTATGGTCTAGATCACCGCTTTTCCCCACTTGGAGATAACATATGGAGACATAGTTTTGCTGATATGCTCCTAATATGATCTAAATAAGTAATTTTACATAGCTTGAATTATTGTGTTCAAGTATTTCTGATATCCAACTTAAGAATATCTTAATATATTCTTATTGTTGTAGAAATTCCCTATTTTGGGATATTACAGTGTACCACTTCCCTCTAAGGCTCCAACATAAACCAACCAAAAAAAATCTCTATTAAAGACTCCAAGTAATCTCAGTTGCAATTGGATTTACTCTATGACATTAATTTCCATTGGACATAATTATAACTTTCACATAATTTCATGGAAACAAATTTCCATCATTTAGTCATAGCCATACTATGGTAGTTTAGCTTAATAAACAAACTCCCATGGAATAATGAATGCTCAAAGCCCCTTTTCATGCTCAAATTCATGTGATATACGTGTGTGCTAATCGTAGTTGTTATGAAACCAGACCACAAAACATAAGAAAACAAATATCAATGGCTTGAAAATTGGCCTCTTCAATGGGGAAACCTAATTTACATCACATAAATGAACAATTATTGGATGATTCAAATGAAAATAAATCCTTGGTATATATAGCAGTCTAAGGGGTCATAATATAATCAAAGCCTACATAATAATAATAATGTAAGGGAACAACAATAACGATAGTGTTCTTCTATGGGGCACAACAATAACAATATGGGGGCTACATGGGCACAACAATAACAATAGGGGGCTACACTAGTATTATAGGGACCTAACATGCCCCACTCCTTCAAAAAAGTGTTTTCCTAAACACATCATTAGTTATGGATGATTATGTATAAAATTATCATTCTCCCATGTGGAATCTTCAACATCTAAGTTCTTCCACTTAATGAGATACTCTGAAATTGATCAATTTCGTAGTTGTCGGGTTCTTGTTTGAGTGACCGCTTTAGGATCCAATATGAGTTTTCCTTCTTCACCAAGTTATGGAAATACTATTTGAACTAGGATCTTGTCACCGATAATATTCTTTAATCATGAAACATGTAAAAATTTGTGTACTCGGGAGTATGTTGGTAACTCCAATTTTTATTCCATAGTACCAATCTTTTGTAACACTTTTTAAGGACCATAATACTTGGGTGATAATTTATCATCCTTCTTAGCTTGCTAGAGGGAAATTTTTTTATATGGTTGTAGCCTTAAAAAACCGAGTCCCCTATGTCAAAACTTCTTTCACTATGATGCTAATATGGTTGTTGTTTCATTCGATTCTGCGCTAGAGTGAGGTTATCCTTAAAGAGTTGGAGAACTTGTTGTTGATGCTTGATGTGATATTCCACTACTTGAACCTTAGAAATTTCTCTTAAATATGATGTGATGGACGGTGGATGATATCCATAAAGGGCTATAAATGGGGTAATTTTTGCTACATTATGGAAGTGCTATACCACCATTCAGCTAGAGGTAACCACTTGAAGCATTATGTTTTTTTATCAGATACAAAGAAATGAAGATATACTTCCCAACATTCATTCACTATCTCAATTTTCCCATTAGACCAAGGAGGGTCAGATAGCTAATTGAGTACCATGAAAAGAAAATAATTCCCTCCAAAAATCTCCAGTGAAAATGAGATTTTTTTACTTACAATAATATTTGGGTTTCCATGTAGCTTTTGAATTGTTTCCATAAATGCAGCAACAACTGTACTGGCTTTCAAAGGATGAGATAATGCAAAATCGTGTGCATAATTGGTAAGTCTATCAACTACCACAATGATGACACTATTCCCTTCATACTCGGGTAAACCTATGATAGAATCCATTGAGACCTTCTCCCAACACTCACATGGAATGAATACCGGTTGTAACTGACATGGGGTCTTAGTTATCTCAACTTTATTTTATTGGAAAAACAAACATTCTACCACAATCTTCAAAATATAACATTTAAGTCCATCCCAAAATAATTCCTTCTTGACCCTATGGTAATTTTTTAAAAATCTCGAGTGCCCTCCTAAGGGGTAGGTTTGCAGTTCGAAAATAATCTTTTGTTTGAGTTGGGAAATATTGCAAAGATATAAACAATCTTTATACCATAATAAATCAATTTTCGAAATAAATTTATTATATTTATTTGGATCTTGTTTCAAATTTTGAATTAGTGTCCACACCTCTTCATCATTCTTCCATTCATTTCTTTCTCCAATTATCCAATTAGGTTGTATAATAGAAATGACATGGAGAAATGCTTCCACATCCTCTTCCTTTCTTGAGAGTGCATTTGCAATAAAATTTTGCTTCCCTTTTTTGTAGATTATTTCAGAGTCATAACCAAACATCTTTGTGACCCATTTTTTCTTCTCTTCTGAAGATAATATTTGTTCAAAAAATTATGTAAGACTATCAAGATTTTTTTTTACCTTGAAGTGTCTTCTCATTAGGTAAGGTCACCATTGCTTTAGTGCATGTAGTATTTCCAATATTTCCTTCTCATAAATAGATTTGTGTAAATAATTTTCCTTGACTGGATGGCTTTCAAAAGCAACGAGTCTTCCTTCTTGCATTAAAAAAACATCAGTTCCATTTCCTGAGCCATCACATTCCACAATAAAGGTTTTTATGAGCTCTGGTGTAGCTAAGACTGGTGCTTGGAACATTTCCTCTTTAAGATGTTCAAAGGCTTTACTTGCTTCTGGAGTCCAAGAAAATACATATTTCTTCAATAATGTTCTTAGAGGTATTTCTAGTCTCCCATAATTCTTAAAAAACTTGTGATAATATCCTATTAACTCGAGAAATAACTGAAAGTGCTTTAGGGTTATGGGGATTTTCCTTTCCTTAATTTTTTTTTTTTTAGGGTCTACCTTAACACCCTCATGAGATACACTATGACCCAAATATTCCACCTCTTGTACTCCATAGAAAAATTTGGAGGTTTTTCATATAATTGTTTCTCTTCCAATAGTTTGAACACCCTATCAACATGTTGAACATGATCCTTCCAATAGTTTTTGTAGATTAGTATATCATCAAAAAATACTAACATAAATTTTCTAAGTGTTTGAAAATGGAATTCATCAAAACTTGAAATATGGAAGGTGCATCAGTAAGGCCAAAAGTCATGACCATAAATTCATAATGACCTTCGTGAGTTTTTAATGTTGTTTTTGGACTGTCTTTTAGTCTCAATTCTAATTTTCTGATATCATGAATGAAGATCCAACTTGGTGAAGTAAATTTATCCATGTAATTCATCCAACAATTCGTCAATGATAGGAATGGTAAATTTATCTTTAATAGTGAGATTTTTGAGCTCCCTATAATATAGACACATACACCATGGTCCATCATTCTTGTTCACCAATACTACTAGAGTAGAGAATGAACTTTGACTAGGTTGAATTATACCAACCTCCAACATTTATGCAACCATACGATCAATTTCACTCTTTTGGGCATATGGATATCCGTAAGGCTTGATGTTTGGAGGAACACTTTATGCAATCAAGTGAATAGCATGATCATAATCACGAATATGTGGGAGGTATTTGAGAGTATCAAATACCTTGGAATGATTTTCTAATACCTTTTGGAGATTTGGAGAAATATATGAATTTGATGTTTGAATCTTTAGTGAGTATAATTGTGAAATTATGCCCCATTTTAATTTCTTCAAAATTTTTGTCCTGCTATTAGAGATGATTGTATTTTCTGGTTTCTTTGTGATACCCCTTAATTTAATTTCCTTTCCTACCAAAATTTTTTTCAAGAAGATTTCTTTAAAATTAAAAGCTATAATCCCCAAATATTGTAACCATGGGACTCCTAGCACAACATCAACACCACCCATTGGAATTGAAAACATTGGAATATTCAATACATATTCCCCCATGGTTAGTTTGATATTATGACACTTTCCAAAGAAATTAATAGTTCCTCCATTTGCAACCATCACTTGAAACTCTAGTGTTGGATATAGAAAGAAATTCAATTCCTTTGCTATATTACAATGAATAAAATTATGGGTCCTATCTAAATAAATCAACACTATCACCTTTTTCTTCTTGATATATCCATCTATATTGAGAGTTTTAGGAGTGGTAATTCTCGCCAATGCATTACAAGATATGTTTGGATTCATTTATTCTTTCCCTGGGGTTGGTTCCTGGTGTATATCCTTTTATTTTGATGTTTATTGTTCATTTTATTCCTTGTCTTTACAACCTATGTAAAATAATTTCTTTTCAACACACTTATGACCTTTAGTGTATTTTATATCACAAATATTACAAAGCCCTTTAGTTATATTTTCCTCCAATTTTTTTTGTGTCAACCTTGTAGGTTATGGAAGGGAAAGAAAAACAACACTTCCATATTTATAGTTGTGAGTGGTAGACTTATTTGTTGCCATAATTTTTATTTCAAATTTTATTTCCACCCTAAATGCCTTCCCCAATGAATCATGCTCCCAAAGACTAACCTCATGTTGGATGTTATTATTCAAAATCCCTATGAATACATCAATCCTATGCTCCTCTGGAATATCAGTTACCCTAATATTCAATTTTTGGAAGTCCTCAATGTGCTCCACCATTTAACCCTTTTGTTTGAGATTTATCAATTGGCTAAAGAAGGTGTTTCTCTTTATATCTTCATAATTTTCTATCATTTCCTCCATAAACATTGACCATGTGGCAAGCGGTTTATGGGAACAAAGCCATTGATACCATACAAACTGATTGGGCTCCAAATATAAATATGCAATGTGTACCCTACCTTGTTTATTAATTTATAACTAACACAACATGACATGCCATTTTATCTCATGTGAATGCACTCAAAAGCTTAAAAAATCTCTTTATATGTCCAAAGCTTCTACCTCTAAAACACCAAATGGGGTATCATCCACTTAAGTTCATTCGAAATACATAAAAATTTCAATTCAAGATTTCAAATATTGACTAAGGGAATTATTATTTATGTTCCCTTCAACATATATACAACATAAGCACACAAAATCCACAGTTTCTTGGTTTTTATTAGGTTATGCGAGGCTACCTAATGAATTGGTGTTTTATAAAGGTTCACATGCTCCTTTCACCAATCCGTTGATAATCATTTTTTGTTGTCAAATTTTCCTCACAATATTCACAAACATATGCAGTAGCATGATCAACATATTTAACCATATTTTCAACCTTTTTTTGGCTATGCTATACATCATTAGCCACATTTAATTATAATAAGATTTTTATTGCATACATAACAATTGATTTCCATTATTCTATAAAAATATTATAAGTGTTCAAACTTTCCTATATGCACTTTGCATCACTTATTAGTATGCTCTCTGGTGCAAATTATTTCTCATATGATGGCCAAACTCTTTTAAGAGTAGCTAGCGTAGCCATGTCTCCTGTTTTCCTGTGTCATATATTTTCAAGTGGCTCACCAACCTCTTTCTCACCATCCTTACCCATCCATCCACATGTGGGTGTCTCCTTCCATGCTCAAAATTGTTATCCCTCCAATGGAGAATACCATCCTCCCAAATCAGATTACTACCTTTGCGCTTCATGGGATGTTGACATACAACCTCCTGTAGATATCCAAATGCAGACCACTCATCAATGACCAATTTGACCCCATAGGGATCCAAATAGGATGTAGGTAAAAAATTATCATTGAGTTGTGAAGTTCTCATCAAGAAGCATTCATAATAATAATGGAAGATGTCATCCATCATAAGATGTCCTCCATCAACCATCTGCCTATCTACTACTATACAAGTGTATTAGTCATCATAATGTCCCAATATTAGTTGGGCCCCCAGCTCATCACTGCTTCTAAATGACAGCGCTGCTGATCTCCATGATGGTGCATCTGCTATATCATGATCATGTTCAATGTTGATCATATAGTTCTACATTGAATTGTTTAAGACAATGCTCATCCTATCCTCCAAAAATCTACATTCGAACCCCAAGTGTTGTGTGCAACTCAACAATGACATACTAGGATGAATGTACATCTCCTCATTGATTCTATCAAGGGTCCTCTACGCAGTGATAGTCTATTGCTCCAAATCATCATTGTATCTTGACCCTAGGTCATGCAATGGCATATTCCCACAACCTTCCATAAGATGTGCAAAAATAATAGAAAGTGGAAACATTTGGATACCTTGGTTTTGCTTGGGAACATCTTGTACTGCTACAAGGGTTCCTCCCACCAGTGTGATGACTTCCCCAACTACTGATGATGATGGTTGCTCCTCTATGGCTACATCAATGCTAGTATAAGTCTCCTCCTCCTCATGCACCTCTGGAATAGTGCATGGGACTCTAAATGTCAAGATATCAAGACCACTTTCAAAGGGTGCAAGTGTTCTTTCCCCTGATGCAAGTGCTGCTACAGCAAATGGTGGTGGAAGTTTCTTCTCCTCTGATTTCTTCTTGTCAAACTTCTTGATCAACCTTTGAGTAAAATCCGCATATGCGGTCACTCTTGCATGACTCAAATGGCTGAACCACCAAATGTTTGTTTGACCCTCAAGCTGCAATGCTGCAATCTCAATAGCTTATATTTCTACTACTGGATGTAGCAGGAAGAAGGCATCCAACTTCATTCCCCGAGCTCTTGCTGTGCATGTGGATGAACCATAAAATGTAGACAAGAGAAATCTATTGCTGCAAGGTCTTCTTTCTTCTTTGATTTGAATGAACTGTGGGAGAGTTAGATTCTCCTTGAAATCTCTTGATTGAGATTTTTATTTTGAAAGGTACTAAATTATAATCTCATGATCTAAGTTTCCTCCATATCCATGCCTTTAATCTTCTTCTTCAAAAGAAAAAAGCATAGTATATTTATTTGGAGCTCTATGCAATATTGGTTCTTTCTTCTACTGATAGGAAGTGCATGGATCTTCCTCATCTTGAAACCCTCTAGAGGTCTCATTGAATCTCTCCTCTTTCATCTTCCTAACCTCCTTGGAGAGGTTGTTCATAGATCTGAAAAGTGATGAGACAAAGCTTATTCCTTCCATCATGTTAGATCTCCTCTTCTCCTTATAGAATATTGGTTGAAACTCATAGGCTGAGCCAAGATTATGCTCTGATACTAGTGTAATATTCCCAATTGGGGAAGCAGTGATATTTGAACACAATAAAGGAAATAACAATGAATAAAATTACACCAACATGTGTGACAAACGTGGAGCCATTTTATTATGTAAATCAGCAACAAATAAGTACAAGAAATATATACACAACTTAGATAATCAAGGCAAACAAGCCCATGAATACATATGCCATAACATGAAGAATGACTGCTATACAATGTAGGAGAACCAAAAAAACACAATTTTAATGAGGGTAACTACTGTTGGAAAATGTAATAATGTAGATCTCCTAATATATGGCTCAAATAGTACCGGGAATAAAGATATATGCTCCCAAGCACATTTGCAAGACAACTCAGAAAAGGTTTCCGAAAATACCCAAAAGTACAAAATGCCAGAATACAACCCTAGGGCTGAATAGTAGCTGAAACTGAATACTGGAAGGAGGTGGCGAAGCTAATGTAGAAATGAATAGAAATACTTTAGTAGATCCTCCAAGTGAAAGGTTGATCCCCTCACTGAAGACCTAACCCTCCAAATGAATCACTGAACCCTCCTTTGAGAATACTCAATACAATAACACAGTCCTTCAGGGAAACTACATTGTAGGAGGTGGGAATAGTTGGGATTGATGCCGAATAATGAAATTAAGCTCCAGGAACTTCCTTTTTAGCCTCCCAATGGAAATGCTACCTCTCCACTGAAAGAAAAACACTGAAAGTGGCCCTCAAAATCCTCCACTGCTTCTACCCTGCAAAACAACACAACTCCACCAGAAACTGCATTGTAGTTGAAGACTGAATCTCGGAAAGAATGCCGGAATGTGGAAATGTAGTGAAATACTATTCCTAGAGGCTCCTCAAGGAAATAGATGGGATTCCCACTCAGGATACCCTATGCTAAACATCACTGCAATCTCAGTTAAATAGCTGAAGAGCGCAAGAAGTCATACATACCACAAAATCAATAATCAACAACATATCCATCTATGGATGCCTTGCCCTCCTTATATACAACGTGAGCCCTCTTACCTTGGGTACCACTCATTAAAGTCACTACTATAATGGAGTCTTTCTCCCATTAACATTGTGCTGTCTCTCATTGATGTTCCATTCCCTCCATACCAGCGCTGTTGATTTGGTCAAACTTGACCTTTTCCGCATGCATTATCCCTTGTACACACATGAGGGTGCTTTATCTATCTTTTAAGATGATATATTTTCACATTAATAGGTATTTTATTCCTACTAAAGAGATTTATTGGTCTACCTACCCACTTATTCATCTATCTAAATGAAAAAAAAAATTAATATTCCAATTAGCTGCATGCTAATTTAGGAATATTACAATCCTCGCCTCCCAAATGTTTCTTTTCCTCAAGCAGCTGCAAGGATATAATTGAAGAGCCTCCTCTCCTCCTCCTGTAGCATCCTCATATGATAAGCTCCTCCAATGAACAAGATGTTGTCTCATCAATAAGTCTCTGAGTTGCTCCTCCCAAGTGTACAAGTTAGCGTTTGGTGACAATCTTAAATAGCTATCATCATGAAGAAGTGGAATATCCATGGAGGAAAATATATGTTGTCTAGAGGCCTTATTGAGGTATGGAATCTGAAATATATTTGGAACCATAATTCCCATTTGAAGCTCCCAACCCCAAACTATCATCCATACAAAATGAGTCACCCTCCAAAATGACAACTCATGGAAAAAATCTTCCAACTTTGGCTCTTGCAATGTAGGTGGGTTGCATAGCTAAACATGATGGATTATATTTTCCATACCATGCTATCCCTCTCTCCACTTATGATAAGTGTAGAGCTTCTGCTAACTTTGAGCTGCAATAATGTTTCCTTCATGAAGAAAAAAGGCAATTGGCTCCTTAAAAACCTACTTTTTGGTTCTTGCCCAAACCATCCCATATAAAGTGTATAGGACATTATCATAATATGGAATAAAAATGAGAAAGATACTGAAGGTTTTTTGTAATTCTGAATGGTACCAATAGTTTCCCAAGTGGTTACAGTGCAATTTTGCGAATTTCTAATCCAAAACACAATATGGAAAATTGTCTCCCAACAATTTGCTAGTTGTGCATGTCATATCATCTACTAGTAAATAGTAAATGACATTGTGTATCAACTAAGAATACCAAGAATAGTACAACACTTGCCCAAATCCATACAAGAAATGGATATATCCAACTCTAATGTTGGCCTTAGAGAGACCATGAAGCCAAAATGTAAACTTTCCCTCTTGTGGAGCAATGCACTGTATATAGATGGCAAGAGAATGCAAATATTGTTTTAGATAATCAATAAGTGAAAAAAAAAAACTCTTACCATGTACTGAGAGTAGGCTGATAATGAAATCCATGGACGATCTCTCCATAGTGGGCTGATATGTATCCATGAGACCTTGGTGAATGGAAAGGAATGAACCATGTGTTGCATGCAAAGTATTCTTCTTATGCTTGGAGATCCAAGTCAAGAATATCATATCATAGTAATAGATGTCTCCATCCACTACTCCAACACTCTCATCTCTTACTATCCCATCAAGTGCATCATGTGTGAAGTGATCCTGGGAACACTCCATCAACAAACCTGAGCTCCAAAGTGGCAACGCTATTGGCCTTTGTAATAAGGCTCATGTCATCTCATAGCTCCATTATTTGACATGCCAAATGCCAAAGTCATCTACCATAATGCTGCTATATATGGGAGATTCCTTCCAAAGTGGAAGCAGCTCCTAATTCTTCAAAGCTAAGGAGTAGCCCCTTTGCACCATGATTGTGCCACCATCTCCTCCTACAACATCATGGAAAGTATGCGATAAAATCAGCCGATACTCTCCTAAGAGTATCCAAAGCAACAAAAAATCTTGTTGCATCCTCATCTCCTCATCATACAAGTCATGTAGTAACATCACGATGATTGACTTGTAAAATTATCCATACAACCAAATACTCTGCTGCCATAACATATGGGTGCCATGCAATGCGTCAAACCATAGCATACCCTTGAAAATAGGATTTCTCATATGATGGCCAAACTCTTTTAAGAGTATCCAGCGCAACCATGCCTCTTGTTGTCCCGTGTCATAGATTTTCAAGTAGCTCACCAAACTCTTACTCACCATCCTCACCCATCCATCCACATGTGGGTGTCTCCTTGCATGCTCAAAATTGGTATCCTTCCAATGGAGAATACCATCCTCCCAAATCAGATTAGTACCTTTTCACTTCATGGGATGTTGAAGCATAACCTCTTGGAGATCTCCAAATGAAGGCCACTCATCAATGACCAAGTTGACCCCACAAGGATTCAAATAGGGTGTAGGTAAAATATTCTCATTGAGTTGTGAAGTGCTCATCAAGAAGCATTCATCATAATAATGGAAGATGGCATCCATCATAAGATGTCATCCATCAACCATCTACCTATCTACTACTATACAAGTGTATTGGTCATCATAATGTCCCAATATTAGTTGACCCCCAAACTCATCAATACTGCTCAATGAAAACGCTTCTGATCTCCATGATGGTGCATCTGTTGTCTCATGATAATGTCTAATGCTGAACATATAGTTCTGCGTTGAATTGTTAGGACAATGCTCATCCTATCCTCCAAAAATATACACTCCAACCCCAAATGTTGTGTGCAACTCAAAAATTGCATACTAGGATGAATTTACATCTCCTCCTTGATTATATCAAGGGTCCTCTATGCAGTGATAGTCTAATTCTCAAAATTAGTAGTGTATCTTGACCCTAGGTCATGCAATGGCATATTCCCACAACCTTCCATAAGATGTGCCGAAATAATAGAAAGTGGAAACATTTGCATAACTTGGTTTTTCTTGGGAACATATTCTATAGCTACAAGGTTTCCTCCCACCGGTGTGATGAATTCCCCAACTACTGATGATCATGGCTACTCCTTTATGGCTGCATCAATGTTGGTATAAGTCTCCTCCCCTTGCATGGGACTCTAAATGTCAAGATTTCAAGACCACTTTGCAAGGGTGCAAGTGTTCTTTATCCTGATGCAAGTGCTCCTACAACAAGTGGTAGTGGAAGTTTCTTCTCCTCTGATTTCCTCTTGTCAAAATTATTGATCAAAATTTGATTAAAATCCACATATGCAGTCACTCTTGGATGAGTCAAATGGCTGAACCACCAAATTTTTCCTTCACCCTCAAGGTGCAGCACTAAAATCTGAGCAACTTCTCTTTCTACTACTAGATGTAGCAGGAAGAATGCATCCAACTTCATTCCCCAAGCTCTTGTTGTGGATGTGGATGACACATTTAATGTATACAAGAGAAATCTATTACTACAAGGTCTTCTTTATTATTTGAGCTGAATGAAATGTGGGAGAGTTAGATTCTCCTTGAAATATCTTGATTGAGATTTTTATTATGCAAGATACTCACTTAGAATCTCATGATCTAAGTTTCCTCCATCTCCATGCCTTTTATTGTAATGATCCTTTTTAGGAATAACTAGCAATCCATGGCTAGAAAACACATTTTCCAGAAATGGAGGCAGTAGGATTTGATACCAAGACCTGGATCCATTAGACCAGTGTGTATAAGACCAAAATCCAAGGATTGGGATCAAAGAAATCCTCCTAGGGTGGTGAGACAAGCCTACCACACCTAGTTCCCTTCAGAAATTGCCCAAAGAATGGGGCTGTAACAATGTCTGAACATATAATGGATTATCTGCGTTATTTCTGTGAGCTTGCTTATGAGAATAAGTAAATAGCCAACATATGTGATTATATCAGTAAGAGGGATGCAATAACTTGAGGGTTCAGTCATTCAACCAATACAATACAAGCCTCTTATTACATGTATGATAAATATGAAGCACACTGCTATAGATAAGAAACTGCAAGCTATGACTGCATAGTATTTTATAGAGTACTACTAAAAAATGATAACAATACAAAGATGTGACAATATGAAGCTCAAATAAAGTGGGGGAGCATGATCTCAACCCTTGAAAATACAATACATCAATCCTTAGGAAGGACTGTCTGAAATACAAGCAAAATGTCACTCTTGCAGAATTACCGGAGTAGCTGGGTAGCAGCAACTCAAGAACTGGAAATAGATGGAGAAGGATGAAAAGGCTGCATCAAATGAAGAAACCTCCTCCAATGAAAATTTGAAGTGAAAGGTTGATCCCTTCACCTAATATTTCACCCTCCAACTATCTGTTAATCCCTCATAGCAAATGCTCTCCAAGAATAGTGCTGTCTAAGAGAGGGACTACACTGCATATGATGTCAAGTGGTTGGCCTGGTGCAAAAGATGGTGGAATAATCTCATGAACATCCTTTTCTGATCTCCCAAAAGGGATGGAAGCTCCCTCCTCTGAAAAACTAGCCAAGGATGGTGTTGTAGAAAACCACTCTAGTAACACCCAACAACAATGCACAATCTCCAGCTGAAACTGCATTGATGAAGATAGATGATGCTTGAACTCAATGTCTAGATGAGGAGAATAGAGTTCAATCCTCCAAGAGCTACTCAAGAAGGAAAGGTAATCCTAAACATGAATTCCCTTGGCAATTATTGCTAACCAGCAAGAAGTTGCAGCAAGTCCACTGGACCAAAGATGAATAATACTCAAGATGACTTGTAATGGCTACCTTGCCCTCCTTTTAAACAATATAAGCTCCCTCTCAATGGATCCCACTCATTAGGGTTTCCTTCCTCTAGAAGCTTCCCTCCTTATCCCACTGAACTGGCCCACAATGTGCTCTCCACCTCATGCTACTGCACAGTTTGACTTGGTCAAACTTGACCTAGCCTTCTTGCAAAAGCCCCCTTTCACACATGGAGGTGTGAAATCAAACTATATAAGTGATCCTCCTTCATACCAAGAGGATTTTTATTAAATATTCATGAAATGAATGGGTCTCCTACCCATTTTATTCATCTCCGACGTAAAAATGGCAAAAATTAATGTTCCATAAAAATTGGGAACATTACATTTATCTTCTTCTTCAAAAGAAAAGGTCATAGTAAATTTATTTGGAGATCTATGCAATACCAGTTCTTTCTTCTATTGATAGGAAGTGCATGGACCTTCCTCATCTTGAAACCATCTAGAGGTCTCATTGCATCTATCCTCTTTCATCTGCTTGACCTCCTTGGAGAGGTTCTTCATAGATCTGAAAAGTGATGAGGAAAAGATCATTCATTCTATCATTTTAGATCTCTTCTTCTCCTTATATCATATTAGCTGAAACTCACAGGCTAAGCCAAGACTATGCTCTGATACCACTGCAATATTCCCAATTGGGGAAGCAACAATATTTGAACACAATAAAGGAAATAACAGTGAATAACATTACACCAACATGCGTGAAAAAAATGGAGCCATTTTATTATGTAAATCAGTAGCAAATAAGTACAATAAATATAGGCACAACTCAGATAATCAAGGAAAACAAGCCTCCCATGAATACATATGCCATAACATGAAGAATAACTAAAATAAAATGTAGGAGAACCAATACATCATAGTTTTAATGAGGGTAACTATTGCTAGAAAATGTAATAATATAGATCTCCTGACATATGGCTCAAATAGTGTCGGGAATAAATATATAAGATCCCAAGCACATTTCCAAGACAACCCAGAAAGGGTTTCCGGAAATACCCCAAAGTACAAAATGCCAGAATACAACCCTAAGGCTAAATAATAGCTGCAATTTAATAATGGAAGGAGGTGTCTGAAATGATTCAGAAATGAATAGAACTCCTCCAATAGATCCTCTAAGTGAAAGGTTGATCTCCTCATTGAATACCTAACCCTCCAAATGAATCACTGAACCCTCCTTTGAGAATACTCAATAGAATAACACAGTCCTTGAGGGAAAATTTGTTGTAGGAGGTGGGAATAGTGGGGCTTGATGAAAAATAATGAAATTAACCTCCAGGACCTTCCTTGTTGGCCTCCCAATGGAAAGGCTACCTCTCCACTGAAAAACAAACACTGAATCTGGCCCTCAAAGTCCTCCATTGCTTCTACCCTACAACACAACACAACTCCACCAGAAATTGTGTTGTAGGTGAAGGCTGAAGCTTGGCCAGAATACCAAAATGTGGAAATGTAGTGCAATACTCTTCCTATAGGATCCTTAAGGAAAGAGGTGGGATTCCTTCTCAGGAACACCCTTTTCTAAACAACACTGCAATCTCAGCTAAACAACTGAAGGGTGCAAGAAGTCATAAAGACCACAAAATAGATAATCAACAACATATCCATATATGGTTACCTTGGCCTCCTTATATACAATGTGAGCCTTCTCACCTTGGGTCGCACTCATTAAAGTCACTACTGTCATGGAGACTTTCTCCCATTAACACTATGATGTCTCTCATTGATGATCCATTCCCTCCATACCAGCACCATTGATTTGGTCAAACATGACCTTTTCCACATGCATTATCCCTTGTACACACATGAGTGTGCTCTATCCAGCTATTAAGATGATCCATTTTCACATTAAGAAGGATTTTATTCCTACTAAAGAGATTTATGGGTGTCCCTACCCACTTATTCATCTATCTGAATGACAAAAGAAAAAATCAATATTCCAATCAGCTTCATGCTAATTTAGGAATATTACAAAAATTCATCCATTCATCCAAATTCATCCTCCAAGAAGGATAACGAAAAAATCACAAGAGAGAAATATCCAATCCAAGTGATGATGATGAAAATGAATCATCTCAATTATATTTATACACTTTCTAATGAATTCAACTTAGATAAATTGGCCTAATTGAGCCCCTAAAATAAAATGATGTGCATAATAACAATAATTTTTGTGACAATACCACTAAATAGCTCAATAATACATGAATAAGCCTCTAAAGAGGGTCAATGATAAAACAAGTGATTCATCGGTCCTTTGAGGAGGCCTAATGAAGTCCAAGGGGTGTTATGATGTAGAAATGGACTCCCAACATATTGAACAAGGGGTTGGCCCCTTGTTTTCCAAGCGAGAACTTGTGGTGCTCCCAAGTGGGTGTGGGCCAACAAGGGAAACCTCATGGGCATCCAAATGGATTTAATATTACTTTAGACCATATGTAAGGTCTACAATGATGACATAATCCCTCCCTCTGCATTGAGGACAATACTCTAGAACCTGGAACATTTTCCAAGTGAATGGTGCATCTGTGGAGACAATTGGACATGGTGAAACAGATGCATCATCCTCATCCAAAAAGGTGGAACATGAGGAATCAAAAATTGTTGTTGGGGATCCATGAAGTAATATTGGCTATGCTGGAAGCCCATGGCTCTCAATGCTGACCCTACAAGTGCTAATGTGGCCCTTTGGAGGGCTTGGACCTTGTATAGGGATACTAATCCCCAAATGGAGATCCACTTGTAATCCTGCATAAGATCCAATGCATCTCCCTTCCATCCATAATGGTATTCCCTTCCATAGTGGGCTTCAAAATGTACAAGTGTTTCCAAGCTCAATATGGGGTTAGTCAAGGATCCCATTAGCTAGTTTCAACCTTTAAAGGAGGCAACATGTCAATGGTACATCCCTCAAATGGTAGGTGGCACATGATATAGTAATGGAGTGGAGTGGGGTTTAGTGGAATCATCTAGACAACATGTTATGGTACAAGGGTAGCTAGGAAAAGGGAATCCCACACCTGGGTATATGAGTGTAGGAGGGAGAAAATTGTGGTACATGAGTTACCTTGAACTTTATTTTTCTACCTTTCTTCATATGAATTTTTCCTTTTATTTATTTTTCTTCATAACTATTTGAGGCTCTAGGGGCTGAGAGCATGATGTGTAATATGTAGTAGTGAATATCCACTTAAGTTGGGGTGATTCATTTCCCACAAGGGTTTGGGATAATCATGGGTTCCTTAATAATAGAGGGGGCTCATCTAGGGCCCATAGGAACCAGGGTATTGGCCATGGATAATGGGTAGATCTCATTGTTAGCTTTTCCAATGTGCTAAATTTGTATGTCTCAACCATATTTTTTCATTTTTTGGTATACTTCCTATTGAGAGTGGCCAAATTATGATTTTATTTTCTTTTTAGCTGAATCAATTGTTAGGGAATTTTTCCAGGTTTGACCTAAGGTGTGGACAAGTGGAGGGGGAGTGAATATATCAAAAAAATTTAGGATGATATTATTTTGGTCATTGGGAAAAAAGGAAATGGACTCATCATCATAATTGGGGAAAAACGATGATTGGTGGTTTTTCGTATGTGAAAAAAATTCATCATCAAAACTAGGTGAATAAACTTCATTAAAAACATCCATTTCTGGTGTAGGGACATAACAAGGGGAGTAATTCTCAAACATGAAGAAAAACCATTTATTGGTTGCATGGCTAAAGGAAGCATATTCCTTAATTTATTTTACATTAGAGTTATCAAAATTACCCACAATTTTGGAAGGCTCCTATTTGATTGTGTCATCTCAGAACATAAATAAGAGACCCTTCCAATCACTAGGAAAGGCTTCATAAGGGCCAAAATTATTATTCAGAAGGGGTGGAACATTTTCTTCTTTCCTGAGATCATTCTTATGAATTTGAAAAACTATGGGGTCTTAACTTTTATAATCATACCCAATTCCCCAATCAACAACCCAAAAGTCACTCATTGATTCTTCATCTATTTTAATATCACAATCTTCCTTAGAAACATCTTGTTCTTCACTATATATTTGATGTTATTTAGGATTCCATTCATTCTCTTATTTATACAGGGAGGAAATTTCCTCCTTCATCCATTCTCGAAGAATGATATCCAAGATATTTACTACATAATTTTGATAGAATTCTTCAAGAATAAGGTCATCGGTAATACCCTTGTTATATTCACACTTCATGTTACAAAGCCTTTCTGATTTCCCACAATAATGGGAGGAACTATATTTGGAGTTATATGTAGCCATCTATTGCTAGCAAGAATCTTCATATTCCATCATTCGTTCTTGCAACACATTAAGGCTCTCAGGGTCGATATCTTCTTCATAATCCTTAGAGGACACGCTTTCCAATTCATGAGTCTTTATTTTGGCACAATCCCCAAGGCATGCATCAATCACTTGATATTGATGATTTGGAGAAGGATCAGGATACTCTTCCTGAAGCATAAAACCATATTCAATAACTTCCTCCTCTTGAAGGGCCACGTCCAACATTTGGCATATGTCTTCATGAGATTTGAAACCTAACCCTTCATGCAATAAGAAGTGCACAACCAAAATTGAAAGAGGAGGAATGATTTTAAGTTAACATGACTCAAGCCAGTTGGTATTGGGGGAAATGGATAGGAAAAAAAATTCCATTTGGTCACAAGGTTAAGTTATATTTTTCTTTGAAATATACCTCATGAAACTTACCATGTGATTGACTTCGGAATGTGGATCCCCATCAAACATTTGAATATTCTTCATGGATTCTAATGAGGGATATCTCGGGATCCATATCATATCTATGTTGGGAACATATGTGGTCAACATGTTTTTGGGTAATTAACGACATGGGAGTCACCAAGGTGAATGAAATTTCCTTCACAAATGCTTGCTTCACCCTAGAAGCATTAACCTTAGATATCAATGAAGAACTAGGGCTTCGTTCTTCCAATGGAGTCACCAAATAATTATATATCAATATTTTCATATGGAGAAGAAGATGCATGTCTTGTGTCCCCGAAAATAGTGCCAAAATGTTACCACTCAAACTAGCAAGGGTCCTAGGAAGGGATCCTTGAAGAGAAACTACTAGCTCAAGGAAAACAATGGAGTGATAGCCCACTTTCCCCTCAAGTAAGGCTTCATGCTCTTTATGGACTTTCACCGATAGAAGGAGACCTGGTATAATAAGGATAACGATAATGAGTGTATAAACAATAGGATGAAGCGTGATCCTAAATGCCTATTCAAAAGAGAGGCTCAAATATATGGATTTCTTCCTTAGAAATTAAGGTGAATATATCTCTAGGAAGGGCTAGGAGGATTTCAAGGGCTAGGATTTGGATAAATGACTTACAAAGATATTCCTAGACCTCAAAATCCTTGCAAAAACTTGGTTTCTAAGTGCTTTTTAAAGAATTATCTTTGATGATATGTGGGACCACACGAGACCAAGTGGACCCAAAATTAGGTCAAGGGGATGCAATCGATCAATCAAAGGTGTGCATGACACAATTGAGGAGGAGAAAGGGGTTAAAGGATAAATTTTCTTTGAACTCGATGCATTGATCCCAATGAGGTCACTAGCCAAAAGAAACCAAAGGAAAGAATAGATCTCAGAGTTAGGTCTTGAAATATCTCAAAATCCTGCTCTTGGAATTGCTGCAAATTTGGAGGGAACCTAGGAGACACACTAGTGCAGTAGAGGGCATGATATCAAACTTCTGGATGGGTGAATCATGAGAAAATCAATGCCCTAGGTCACCTATGGAGGCGAGGCCTAGAAAGAAAGATGTAAAGGTGAGTGTTAGTATGAATCTTTTGTCGAAGTGTTTGAAAAAAGACCACTTTAGCTACGCATAACTTATAGCCCTAACATCAAATACGGCTGCCAATATCTTCAGATTTGTAGTTATTAGATCAAGAAAAATGCTCACAAATCCATATCTATGCATAAAAAGACATTAAGCAGTGAAAATAAGGTTTTTCTCAATACATCCAATAGAGAAGACAAGAACAATATTTTTGAAAGAATTTTATATTAAGGGCACCTGGGAGGAAAACAAGAAAGGTGTTTCCAATTCTCCTCAATGGGATGGGTTCTTGAAAGTCCTCAATGCTTCAGATCTATCATTTCTCTCTCTTTTTGGTGTAGAAAACCCAGACAAAAATAGAACTCAAAGGGAGCTCACAAAGCAAATAATGAAGAATGTGACAATGATAATGGCTCAAAGTTAGACCAAGAGCATAGATCCAGAGTGATCTAATAGGCAACAAAAGGTGAAGAATGGTAGGAAAAACCCTTCTATTTATAACAAAATATTGGGTCATTCAAGATCATGGTGCATGATTAAAATACTATTAACCAAATCTAGATCCACCTTTTATGGAATATTTTATTATATTTGTTGGAGGGGAAAAGTATTTGACTTGGGTCAAATCCATTTATTTGTAAATAATAAATAAATAAATGATTTATTTATTATTTTAAGGAAGTGGTTAAATGATAATTGAATAAATAATGATTTATTCAATTATTTATAAATGATTTAGTCAAATTTAACAAGGAATATTATTTAAATAAGGTTTAAATAATTATTCCTAGAAAATAATAAGATAAATAAGGATTTATCTAATTAATTTCCTTGTTTTGGGTTAAATATGACTCGGAATAATAATTAAATTATTGTTTAATTAATTATTCCATAAGGAAAATCAAACAAATATAGATTTGTTTAATATTTCCTTTTGGGGCTTCCTGTTTAGACCATAAACAACTTAATAAATGTGTTTTATTAAGTTATTTTACATAGTGAAAGCAATTTTACTTAGAGTAAAATTGGTCTTACATGGTGTACTTGGGTCCATCTAATGATAATAGGTTAGATGACCAAAAAATGGTATAACAGTGAGGAAATTTTGCTTTTGAGTGATCACTAATAGAGGATCAGTGCCCAATCCTTTGGGGAATATGGATTCAAGGATATTCAGATGCTTGGAATGGATTCACTTAGTCAAGGAGGCCTCCAGATCAATTTCGCATGACATTAGGGAATGCGAACAATTGCTTCAAGGTATTTACACTTCGATTTGAAATATATGATGAATTATTGAAATAAAATTTTGATGAAACTTCTCTATGAATATTCACTCATTCATACATGGCCCATGAAATAATTCAACACTATAAAAGAACAAATTTCCACAATTTCCCATAAGGAAACTAGTAAATTTCAACCTAGTATAGCGAAAATCACCAACGACATGAGAAAATAACAAGAATAGCATTAAAATAGTACTTAAATTTAATAAAGAGTATATCCAATCATCATTATATGCCAATAGTAAATATCCAAGGAAAAATGAAAGGGATCCAAACATCAAAATTCATCCATTCATCCAAATTCGTCCTCCAAGAAGGATAGTGAAAATATCACAAGAGAGAAAGATCCAATCCAAGTGATGATGATGAAAATAAATCATCTCAATTATATATATACACTTTCTAATGAATTCAATTTAGATAAATTTTCCTAATTGAGCCCCTAAAATAAAATAACGTGCATAATAACAATACTTTTGGTGACAAGCTCACCAAATAGCTCAATAATACATGAATAGGCCTCCTAAGAGGGTTGAATGATCAATAAAGTGATCTGTTGGTCCTTTGAGGAGGCCTAATGAAGTCTAAGGGATAAAGTGATGTAGAAATGGACTCCCAACATAGCGGACAAGAGGTTATCCCCTTTTTTTCCAATCAAGAACCTATGGTGTTCCCAAGTGGGTGTGGGGGCACAAGGGCAACCTCATGGGTCTCCAAATGGATTGAATATTCCTGTAGACCATATGTAAGGAATATAATTATGACATAATCCATCCCTCTGTGGTGGGGGACAATCCTCTGGATCCTGGAACATCTTCCAAGTGCATGGTGCATCTATGGATATGACTAGACATGGTGAACCAAGTGCATCATCCTCATCCAAAAAGGTGGAACATGAGCAATCGACGAGTGTTGTCGTGGATCCATGAAGTAATCTTGACCATGGTGGAGGATCATGGCTCTCAAAGCTAACACTATAAGTGTCAATGTGGCCCTCTGTAGGGCTAGGACCCCATATAAGGAGACCAAGCCCCAAATTGAGATCCATATGCAATCCTGCATAAGATCCAATGCGTCCCCTTTCCCTAAAATACAACAAATCATTAGAATAATCAAGTAAAATAACTTACAAGTCACAGAATTAATGGGGAACTTCATGGTGGTATGCCCTTCCATAGTGGGATTCTACATGTACAAGTGTCTCCAAGTTCAATAGGGGGTTAGTCAAACTTGGAAACAAACTATGCATTGGAAACAAACTTGCAGATGAAAGAAAAAATTAAAATATCAAACCATAATTTATAGAAAAGGACAGTTTTTCTACAAAAATAGGTCAAAGATTTGATGAGGTATTTGGGATTCCAAATTTAATCCTAATAGTCTTAGGGAAATTGTTTTATTCCAATTATGGTTAACCATGGTTCAGATGCAAATCTAAATCAAGTTTTTGATGCAAAATAAAGGTTGCTACAGTGGTCCTTGTTTTGCTACAAGGGACAATATCGTGAGCAGAAAAATTCATTTTAGATGTGGATTGAAGGAAGTATAAGCTAAGGGAAGGCTAAAGGATGGAAAAGTGGTATTTTCCAAGTCTTTATACCTATGATGGATAAGTTTATTCAACAAAAGAGTGTTTTGGGGTTTCCTGTAGCTCTACCAAACAAGAATTTATGAAATAACATAATACAAAAATGTATGAAAACAACTAAGGAAACACAAATCTAAACAAGCTAAATGAATGGAAAAGAATGTTAACTACATAAAATAACTATTCAAAATTTACTAAAACAAGATGCATAAAAGGACTTGTAAACAAAATAACTCATCAACCTATGGAAAATAATATTCAAAAGTGATATTACAGAGATAATTGTAGGTTTTAACCCTATACAAAAATTATCTGCAAATGAATCTTAAAAACATAAAACAAACAATAGCGAAAGCATAAAACATAAAACATATATACATAGAGATTTTCCCCTGGATCCCAAATCAGGACAACCAACTTGATTTTTCGTTATATTCCTTTTAGTGTTACAACACATATATATACATGCAGAAGAATACATAAACCCCAATCCATTAACCCTGGATTAGAACATAACCGTAGTTCCCTTGACCGGAACTACAAAATACTAGGGGCCAAAAACCAACATGCCCCAAAACCATGTGCAAACCTATGCACAAAACCATGTGCAAACCCACACACAAAGCCATGGGCGGGTCCACCCACAGAAAAATAGGGTCCAATTTTTTTTTACCAGGGCGCTGCCCCAGACCCCAAACAGGGGGGCTACCCCCCCCCCCCCCCCCCTTTGACCCCCCTGTTGCACCTTGCACAATGTATAGCGGGGGCTTTCGCCCCTCTATGATCCCCCTGCATGTGACTAGTCATGGAAATAATATAACACATACCCAAAATTATCCCACTTGTTGTTTTCTTTCTCTAGGGGACCACAGGAGACCTTAGTCATTAGCCCAGCTCTACAACAACCATTGTTTCTCTACACCAACAGAACTTCTGAGTGCTCACAGAATTCATCAATGCATCTACAACATTCTTCAAAGTGTCCACCTTTACCAGCAACACCCTTTTAGCCTCAACCATATCTCTCACAAAGTGATATTGAACATCAATGTGCTTTGTCTTTGAATGATAAGCAAGGTTCTTAGCCAAGAAAATTGCACTTTGGCTATCATAGTCTATCCTTATAGCTTGCTCCACCAACCCCATACTTGAACACAATCTCTACAACCAAACTACTTCCTTGCTTACATGAGTGGCTGCCATGTATTCTTCCTCTGTAATTGAAAGAGCCACTACAAAATGTCTTTTACTCATCCAACTGACTCCACCTCCAAATAGGCTAAACACATACCCACTTGTAGATCTCCTTTGGTCTAGATCTCCAGCCCAGTCTACATCAAAAAAACCATGGATGTCCAAAACTCTGTCCAATCCTTGTCTTCCTTGGTAGCAAAATCCATAATCACTAGTGCCACGCAAATATCTGAAAACTCGCTTCACTGGTGTCCAATGCTCTTTCCCTGGGTTTGACATAAACCTGATCAATACTCCCACTACATGTGTAATGTCCGGTCTAGTACAAACCATTTCATACATCAGGCTACCCACTACACTTGCATATGGAACATGGGACATATCCTCCTCTTCTTCTTGTGTCTTGGGACAAAGTTCAATAGAAAATTTTACACCTACAGGAATCAGAAGATTCACTGGTTTACTAGCCTGCATATTGAACCTATGCAATATAGTCTTGACATACTTCCTCTGGTTTATCCATAGCTTCCTCTTTGTCTGATCTCTCTTAATTTCCCTGCTCAAATATAGTTTGCAACATCAAGATCCTTCATGTCAAATTTAGAGAATAGTTGGGTCTTCAAATCTTGGATAATTTCTTTGTCATTTCCAATAAACAACATATCATCCACATACAAGACCAAATAAATAACATGGTCACCAATTAATTTAAAATAAACATAGTGATCCTCCTTGCTTTCGGTGAAGCCAAGTCCCCGTATATAGGTATCAAATTTCTGATACCACATCCTTGGTGACTATTTTAACCCATACATAGACTTATTTAACCTACATACTAGTTCTTTCTTCCCCTTCACCATAAAGCCTTTAGGTTGTTTCATGTAGTTCTCTTCTTCCAGATCCCTGTGAAGAAATGTTGTCTTCACATCCATCTGTTCTACCTCAAAATCAAATGCAAAAGCAACCGATAAAAGTAATCTAATAGAAGTAGCTTTGGAAAAAGGAGAAAAAATATCCACAAAATCAATTCTCGGCACCTAGGAATAACATTTTTCTACCAACCGAGATTTGTATTTCTCCACCTTGCCTTCTACATTCATCTTCTTCTTAAACACCCATTTTCTCCCAATGGGCTGCCTTCCAGCTGGCAACTCCACCAGATCCCATGCCTCATTTTTATGCGAGGATGCCATTTCATCAACCATGGCCTCCTTCTAGAGTTTTCCATCCTCTGAATCTACTGCCTCCCTGATGTTTCTGGGATCATCATCAATTATAGTTAAAGAAAAATTTCAACACAAAGTAGATGGACTATACCTTTCTGGTTGTCCTCTTTCCCGAACTAATCTTCTCAGAGATGGAGTTTGTGGCTCTTCCTCTTCTAAGTCTTCTTCTTTTGTAGAGTCCGATTCATCCTTATTTAGCTCAAATTCTATCTTCTCAGGTTCCTTTGGTAGGACTTCATGTTTAACCAAGTCTTTCACCTCTCTAAACACCACATCTCGGCTGTACACAACCTTCCTTATTTCCGAGTTCCAAAGCTTGTAACCCTTTAAACCATCCTTATACCCAATAAAGATGCACCTTTCAGATTTATTATCCAACTTGGTCCTTTTCTCCTTTGGAACATGGACATATGCATCACATACAAATACCCTCAGATGTGAAAGAGAGAGTTTCTTACCAGTCCATACCTAATGTGGAGTCTTATCCTCCAATGCTGATGACGATGATCTATTAACAAAGTAACATGTAGTTTCCACTGCCTCTGCCCATAATTCTTGTCCTAAACTAGTACCACTAAGCATGATTCTTGCCTTTTCCATCAATGTTTTGTTCATTCTTTCTGCAACTCCGTTTTTCTGAGGTGTGTATGGAGTAGTCTTCTACTGTGCTATACCAAAATTCTTACAGAACTCTTCAAATTCCTTCTTGTATAACTCCCCACCATTATTTTTCCTCAATACCTTTATCTTCTTCTCTGTCTGGTTTTCCACCAGAGCCTTAAATTATTTAAATCTGTCAAAGACTTCATATTTCTTCCTCAAGAAATATATCCATGTATTCCTTGAGAAGTAATCTATGAATGAAACATAGTACATAGACTTACCCAGTGATGGAACTGACACAGGTCCAAACACATCACTGTGCACAAGCTCTAATATCTTGTTCGCCCTCTTAGCACCAGAAGGAAAACTCACCCGATTCTGCTTCCCATATACAAAATGTTCACAGAAATAGAAATCCAGATAGATATTAGACATACCTTCTACCATACCATTTCCATGCAGTATCTGAAGGCCATTTTCTCCAATATGTCCAAGCCTTTGATGCCATAGCATGGTCTTTTCTCCAGAGACCACTAGGCTTTCCGCTCCATCTTCGGGAACCAAAAAAATATTGCACCCATCAATACAAGTGCTGCCCTGAAGGTTGTACAGAGTTCTAATTCGAACTCCCCGCATTAATACCAGTGCTCCCCGAACCATCTTACAAATATCTTTCTCGAACACTATTTTGACTCTTGCATCATCCATATTGCTTACATAAATCATATTTCTGGCCAATGCAGGAATGTGCAGAACACTAGGAAGTGTTCTAATCCTTCCACCTTGCAGCTTCAGCTTGAATTTTCCACATTCGATGATTCTGGCCTTCCTATCATCACCTAAGAAGACATCACCACCATCATATTTCTCATACTCGCATAACCACTCCCTATGGGGAGTGAAGTGAAAGGATGCACCCGAGTCAATCAACCATGACTCATGATCTACATATTTATTTGAAGAAGAAGCCAAGTAAACATCCCCACCTTCATCCAAGGTGGTTTTTACCTCTGCAGAAGGAGCATCATCATATCCCTTTCCTTTCTCAGGAGCTTTAGATCTATGGTCCTTTTTGTAGTGCCCTTCCTTTCAACATTTCCAACACACCTTTACAAACTTTCCAAGAGATTTAGATCTCCCACTCGAAGCCCTATTCTTGTTTCTGTTCTGGGACCTTCCTCGTACAGATAAGGCATCTCCCTTCTGACCCTCCATATTTCTCTGTCTCATTTCCTCTGACAGCAAGGCTAAGATAATGTCATCAAAATTCAAGGTAGTTGTATTGCTACCTATTGCAATAACCATACTGTTCCTTGAGTCTGGTAGAGAACACAAAAAACTATTGCACTTATCTTCATCTGAGATTTTAATATCAACAGTCGACAACTGATTTACCACAGCATTGAAGGTGTTCATATGATCTGTCATTGGGTCTCCATCCTTCATCCTAAGGTTATTCAACTTTTCCGTAGGAACAATTTATTCACTAAAGAATTAGATTAGTACAAAGTCCCAAGTTTGTCCCACAAATTCTTCAGTGTAGATTCCCCAGATACATTCAAAAATACCGAATTTGAGACACACAACCGTATTGTGTTCTTCACCTTCTAATCCAAATTTTTCCAATCTTCATCTGAAATTTCCATTGGTTTAGTACCTGGATCTACCACAATCCACTGGTCTTTATCCACCAGCAGATCCTCCATATTGAGCTTCCAAAACTCAAAAATATGACCATTAAATTCTCAATATCTATCTTTCCACTACTCGCCATCTTCTTTCACCGCAAGAATCGATCCCACAGATCTCCCACTGAACAGGGCCTACCAAAGGCCAACCAAAAAACCCCGCAGCAACAAAGGCGTCCCCTTGAAGCCGAAACAAATATGATACAAAATGTAGGTTTTAACCCGGTACAAAAATTATCTGCAAATGAATCTTAAAAACATAAAATAAACAATAGTGGGAGCATAAAACATAAAATAGATATACACAGAGATTTTCCCCTGGATCCCAAATCGGGATGACTAGCTTGATTTTTCATTATATTCCTTTTAGTGTTACAACACATATATATACATGTCGAAGTATACATAAAACCAAATCCATTAACACTAGATTAAAACATAACTGTAGTTCCCTTGACCGGATCTACAAAATACCAGGGGCCGAAAACCATCATGCCCCAAAACCATGTGCAAACCCATGCACAAAACCATGGGGGGGTCCACCCATAGAAAAATAGGGTCCAAAGTATTTTTCCCGGGCCACTGCCTCAGACCTCGAACAGGGGGGGTTGCCCCCCCCCCCCCCCCTTGTGACCCCCCTGCTGCGCCCGACGCAATGTACAGGGAGGGCTATCACCCCCCTGTGATCCCCCCATGTGTGACTAGTCGTGGAAAGAATATAACACATACCCAACAATAATTATCTGAATTAATTCATGTAAAATAAAAGTACAAAGAGGGGTATTGAGCACTTAGCGTGGGCCCTAAACCAAGGAGACTTAGATCCATAAAGAGATATTTGAACCGAAAATGCATTTCACTGATCAAAATATGGGCTCACACATAGGAAATTACAAGATTATAATGCTAGGAAAAACTACTCACTTAACTATTTCTGGTTTCTAACTTAAAAAATTGAATCCTAATGGGAAAATCGAGCACTCTATTTATACAAAATTATATGAGGATCGACCTCCTTGAAGAGAGGGATACTTTACATCCAAAATATATAGAAAATAATATGTTTTTCACGTGACCTCACAACTACAAGGGGGGGGTATTGATTGACTTAATCCAATTGAGTTTGGTGATCCTGCAACAGGGGAAAAGTCTCATATTTTCTCTTGGCTGGATTCCTTGTGATTTGTACCAAATATCATCAATATCCCACAAAATAGACACATTAGGCACACAAAGTATGATAATCATTTCGAACATTCCTAATCACTTATTAAACTTAGAAATATATTATTAAGTGCAGAAGGAAATGTTAAATGTGCCTAGGAAAGGTTATATGGGCCTTATGTTGTACCTAATTGGGAGGTCCATCATACCCCCCTACTAAAATTTTTGCTCATCCTTTGAGAAACCTACGCATCTTCCTTTTTTATTGTTATTAATTTATTTTCCTAATGGTTTGTGTAAAATCCCATGTTGTGATAGACGTAATTGTGCCTGCTAGTTGAAAGCCTATATTTTCCTCCATTTCTCTCCCTTTCCTTGTTTCTTCCTCCTAAATTTTTTATTCATTAAGGACTAGTAGTAAGTGTGGACTTTGTTTAGTCTAATCCGTGTACTCCAAGATTCTTTTGTACAAGGGAGTTTTTCCGATGCAACCCTAAACATATTAGGTGAATTGTATTCCCTAATCCTCATACTAAATGGCAATGTGTTCCATCTCCTTTGGTAGACATGTAAGATTTTCTCACCCAATACTGTAAAGCTATCCTCAAAGTGGAGGATGGTCTCTTCCTACCTTTTTACTATTTCCAAATTAGGATCTTCTATTATAAGTTCATGATTTGCGATGAGGAGATATGGGGATGGATGCTCTGCCATGACCTATAGTGGTTCATCCATTTCTATGGCTAATGATCTCTTTACCTACTTTGCGCTGATTTCTTTATTCCTTAGCCATGAGGTTAATGCCATCAATTGTGCATTGCAAAATTAAGAATTTTGTCCCCATATGTTCATGTTAGGAAACACTAATTTGTGCATGTAGAATTCGGCAATCTTGGTCTTCTTCTCAATGTTGCTATGGAAGAAAAAGTCAATAAATCCTCTAAGACCCTACAGAAGGAGACAACCACTTTGTGTTAGCTTCTTAATTTGGAATTGGAATTGTTTCTATTTTAAAAATAGGGAGTATGTTTTGGATGGATTCCTAGAACTTACTACCTCCATGGAAAGGTGTGCCATGCTGCTTAGGTTGGTCTCAAGCATTGCATCTCGAGTTTCTTTCTCTTGTAGAAGTATTTGGGTTTGTTGTAGCTAGGATCTTAACTTCCCTTTCTCTAGGAAATCCCTCTTTCATGATTAAAAAAAATGAGGATTTCTCTCTCTTATCCCATCTTTTTCAACTCTTCCTCCATCCTTCCAACATTAACAACCCCTTTTGAATCTACAACATGCTTCCACCTATGAGTCCTAGCCTTCTCTTTTTCAAATTTTGAAGAATAATATTAGTGCTAGGTGGATTCAAAGGATTTTTCCTACATGCATGAAAAAATAGAAGTCAATGGATCATTTTTGAGATTATTGTGGTTCTATTGGGTTCTTTTATAGTTCTGATATGTGCTCTTGTAGCACTACAATTTTCTCATGTACTACTTCAATTTTCTCCTACAACACTGCAAGTTGAGTGCTTGGGATTTCTAGATGTATTTTCAATTCTTTTTTATCATTCAGTGTGAGAGTCAAAATTGATGTCATTAGCTTCTACCTTTCTTCCTCTTAATGCCCTCCCTTCTCAGGTCTAGATGATTTTTATATGGTGATTGGAGTGGGAGATGGAGATGGAGACTTAGGTTTTCCAGTAAAATTTATTTTGGTGCTCCTCCTTCTCCTAAAATAAATAGGAAGTTCTTTATGTTTTTCTTTTCTTAGGTTTTGTTGGGGTGCTGAGGGCTGCTAGTGTAGAAGCTATTTCATTTTCTTCTTCTTCGAAAGAGTGCTCCTCTCCCTTATGTATCAAAGGGTATGTTTCTTCCTCCTTATTTATTTTCTTGTTTTGTATTCTTGGTGTCCTAATGACCACCTGAGGTTTTTGATATTCTATCTGTGGTGATAGTACATATTGAGTCTCTGATTCCACTAAATGAATCTTAGACAACTTTGTCTCGACTTTTTCTACCTTTATTTTTGGGTTAGTTTTGACCTCTACCTCTACCTATGTATTTTCCTCTATTTCTACCTCAGTATTTTCCTATGTTTTTTCCCCTCTCACATCTTCTATTTATCCCTTTGTATCTGCCTCTTTTGACCCTCTTTGGAGTTCTAATTGAATTTCCAGAAAAACCTTCCTATCCATGTCAATGACTTATTCCCAATAGATATGATTTTTCAAGTGTTCCAGGGAATCCATTACTATGAGTCTAATCAGGCCATGATGAGAAAAATAATTGTTCTTTCCTTCCTTTACTTTGGTTCTCATTTCCTTCATATATTGAAGGAGGAAACGGGGGATACTGAGTTGCTCATGTATAGGTAAGTTTGGTTGGAATCTAAGTCATTGGAGGAGTATGAACTAGTAGGAATGGACAATACTAAATCTCCCCTCACAATAAATGTACTTAAGTATGTGATATTCCACATCATCCCATGGATGTGGTAATCTCTCTCTCCTTATGTCATTTTTATCCTCCTTGCGTTGTTCATATGGGAGGAAAATTCCTCTCTTAAGACTAATTTGTTCATGCCTCTCTTCCTTGCTCCATTTCATCCTATTGGGGAGGGTTTTTATCCCACCAATGAGATCCACATCAATATATATAATTAAACCTTTGAATAGAGTTTTATTTCTTTCAGTATGTTGGATGTTTAAGGCAAATTATAAAGAAATTTCATAACCTCTAAACCTTTCAAAGAACCCTAGCCAATTTCAATTTTCAAAGATATTTCTAACTTAAGGATTTTGATGATTCCTGGAGGCATTTGTTGGTTCTCTCCTATTAAAACCTCCTCTAATTGTATGACACATAGATTTCAACAAGAAAATTTGTATAATGGAGCAATTCTACTACATGAGTTAGGGTTTCATGTCGAAGTAGGAAATCATGTAGTAGAGGAGAGAAGTATAATTTTTCAAGGAATAAGAGAAGAAAAGACTTGTTAAATAATTACTCCCATGTAACTTCAACATTAATCAAACTGTGTTATTGAAAAAAATCAAACCACCCAATTCCTTCTCTGTTTGAATTTAGATTGTGTAATGCAGAAAATTTCCTTGGATAACTGAGATAATTTGAAGATTTTCCCTTTCTTTTCAATTATTCAAAGCTTTGGTAGCCTTTCTAGGAAAAAAATAATATTCGTGTATCAAAATTTCTGTCTGCTATAGTATATGGTTTGTCTCCTATAGAAATACATGTAGGTTCTTGTAGAATATTATTTTCAAAGCTTGGTAGTGGTGTTGTTCTTCTGTAGTGATGGCAGGTCCTTATTGAGACTTTAAATGGCATTGCATTCAAAACAAATTAAAAGCAATTTGAATTGTGTGGCATTTGTTGAGGCTGATGTGAGTTGATGAACTCAACATGCAATGGTGAGTTGGATCCCACCTAATTCTTTGTACTCCATACCCCACACAATGAGCAAACAATAATGCCCAAATTCCTTGCTTCTTTTTCACCTTTTGTCTTGTTCTTCTCCCACACCTCTATGTGTCTTGGAGAAAAAGTGAAGTCCACTTCTAGATGTGGCTGAGACCTCCTACTAGTTAATTTTAGCTTATAAATTCCTCTTACACTTTTAACGTTACCTCAAGCTTGGGATAAGTTTGAGGGGTGAAGTTTCAGAGATCATACCTATGCCTTACCTTTAATACTTTTGTAGGTGACATAGATGTTGTTGTTGAATTTGAGGCTACTTGTAATTACTATCCTGTGTTAGGCCCTATAATTGCTCTCATTTTTACCTAAATACCCCAACCTTAACCTCTATTTCACAAGCTAAATAATCCCCCATGAATACATTTTTAACCTTTTTTATGTTTATTTGGGTACAATGGGTAAGGTTTTCTTATCTTTAATAAAAGTAAAAATACATTAATATTTTTAACTATAAGCTTACCTTCATGTTACCTAAAATATATTTTGCAATATTGGTCACTAAGTTCAAAATCTAAGTGTTATGGTACAAGAATATTATGGTCTTGGGATTCCTAAACTAATATCGGTTCTCACACCAAATTAGGGAGGATGTTGGATCAGACTGTTTGACTAGGATTTCAATGTGAGATGTCAAGGAAGATATCATGCATTTTCACTCCTGGTCTTCAAAATAGTTTTGTTCTTGACTTCTTGCAAATGATTCGAGTGAAACTGAGTGTCTGAGGGTTTCTATTGTTAGGAATTAGTTGGAAAAAAAATATATTTCCATGATTGGATGTAATGTTCCCACTTAGCCTTAGCTAAGAGGAACATTCAATTTTGTTTTAATTTATGTTTCATGAATAAATGAATAAAGTAGGACATGTAAAGCTCCTAAAAAGTCTGAATAAATCAATGCCCATGTGAACAAATACAAATCAGGGCCATGTAAATAATCACTTGCAAGTGTGAAAAGGTTTGAGCTAAATACTGGGTCAACCTTGACCAAATCAACAGCGCTGTCTAGGTTCATTACATCTCCAAAAGGGAAAACGAATTTCTAGAAGGGAGCCTCTCATGTAAAAAGGGCTAACTCATCAAGATGGTTTAGGGTTTGCAAAGGCTTTCTCATCTTATAAAAGGAGGAGAAGGCAGCAAGAGAAGGTTGATTGATCATATTTCTGAGTATTTGTTTGCTTAGACAAATACCATTCTCTGTTGTTTAGTGGAGGATCGTATCTAGAATTCCTATGTAGGGATTTCATCTCTTCCTTTGAGGATTCAAGGAGGAAATTTTTTTGAATTGAACCACTATCAGGCTTGTGGCCAAGCTCCATATTACATTACACTGCTTCTCATCTTGAGGGCTGAGCTGTCTTGTGAGCTGCAGCAAGTGGGAGTCTAGATTTGCAAAGACCTAGTGTATGTTTGGGAGCCTCTTCTCATGGAAGGTGTTCTTTAAACTCCTGAAAGAGTGTCTCCACTTCTTGTGCTTCAGATCTGCAATTTTACAGTAGTTTTCTATGTCATTTGAGCTACAACATTGTCCCATTGAGTAAACTACGTTATTTCTGTATGAGGGTTTACAGGGTGTCTTGCTCATAGTTTAGATCAGAGATCTCTTGTGTTGGGCTTTGCCTTCCACTTGTTGATATATTTTATATTCAAATATGATCCATTGTAATGAAATTTTATATTCAGAAATTTACTGTAGAATTTTCTAGATCTGCAACTTGTTTCTCAGATCTACTCCTATTCATGCATGCTCTTGTCAAAATTCCAAGTGAATCTTGTAGAGAAAAATATATAGTTTCCAAATCTGATATAGATCTAATGTTTTATCCACAGATCTATCCTATATTTGAGTTGTAACTTCTAGCTGCTGAATCTCCTAAAAAATAACACTGTTGAAGCATTTATGCAAATATACATGTGTTCCAGCTCTCTTTTTCGAAGATTTATTACTGTACTGACTCATACATTATACTATATAATGAAAGGGCTTTATCATAATGTTGATTTGCTGCTGTATGACTGAAATATGAGTCTCCTTGCTGACCTCCTCTGAAAATCTGCTAAACTGCGCAATTCCTGAAGCAGTGCTTACATTTGACTGCAACCTTCCTCTTTGGGTGCTTTTTAGCTAGTCAAGTTTTTGGGAGATCTGTTTAAGTAGTCTAAACTGATTTTTTTTTTTTATGAAATTCCATATATAAGTCTCATACAATATAAATAAGAGGAACCAAGTCCTGATATACATTATTTTTGCACAGTTTTTCTTATACAACATTTCTGTTGAGCACCTTGTTGAAATTCTTGAAAAAGGAATATTACAGTGGTATCGAAGCTCCACTCTTGGCATAGCTTGTGCTTGTCATTGGAGCACTAGTCATGCTAAATTCTGAAGAAGAGGATCCTCCCACTGAGAGGGAGAGGAGGTACCAAAATAGAAGTCATAGAAAGTATGACTACACCACTGTTGATCTTGACAAGGGTCAAGACAAGGGGAAAGCCCCTGAATCTGTGAACGATAAGGATAAGAAAGTAGAGGAGTTTGCAAAAAATCTCTTGGAGGCTATGCAAGATTTGTCCAAGGAGATAAAAGAGATGAGGGTGGATAGAATGAGGGAATCCCTTGGAAGATTCCATCAAGGAGAAAGTTATAACATGTCTCATTTTGGGACTGGCCAACCTGTGAGCTTGCCACAAGCTCCACAGGCCTCACAATGTTCTACTATGCCTACCTTCTTGGCTGTAGAGAATGAAGGACTGCAAGAGTAGAAACTGAAATTTGAATAGATGATGATAATGAAGACATTGATGATATGCAGTCAATATTTACTCTTTCACAATTAGATTAGGAAGATCAATTGATAAATTTAGTGAATAATAATGATTGTTTTTCATATTGTGAGAAGGATCAAAATTTTCAGGAAAAATGTAATATTGAATATCTAGCATCTCACCAAATGGATTTACATTATATGGAAAATTTTGGCATTTCTCAAGTATAAATTTTTCCAAGAAAAACATTGAATATTAAGAATAACTTGGAAGAATTTCAAAAGAAAAAATTGATAAAGATGTTGCAAAAAAACTCTTATGCTTATGCATGGGAGTATACTGATATGAAAAGGATTGGTCCTAAGACTTATATGCATCATAGTTATATCCAAGAAAATTCCAAACTAGTTAGACAACATCAAAGAAGGATGAACCCTAATCCAAGAGAAATTGTTGAGGAATTACAAAAGTTACTTAATTTGAATTTCATCTATCTGATATCATATAGTCAATGGGTGTCACCTTTGGTCACTGTTCCAAAGAAAAATGGAAAATTGAGAGTGTGTACTGACTACAGGGAATTAAACAAAGCTACTTTAACGGATCATTTTCCACTACCTTTTATAGATCAAGTATTAGGTACCTTGGAAGGGAAGAAATAATTTTTATTTCTAGATTGTTTTTGTGGATATAATCAAATCTAACTATCACCATAAGATCAAGATAAAACTACATTCACATATCTGTGGGGAAAATATTTCTATAGGGTACTTCCCTTTGGATTATGTAATGCACATGCCACATTTCATGATTGTTTGGAAGTTTACATGGATGACTTTACTGTATATGGATATACTTTTGAGGAAGCTATTGCAAATTTGGAAAAGGTTCTTATTATATGTAAAGAAGGAAATATTTGATTAAGACATGAAAGTGTTTTATGATGTTTAATTAAAGGATTGTTTTAAGCCACCATATTTCAAGTGATAGAATTAAAGTGGATACATCTAAAGTAGAATCAATTTCTAAAATTTAAATTCCTCTTTGTAAAATATATGTTGGAAGTTTTCTCAGATTTACTGGTTATTATAAAAAATTCATAGAAAAATTCGCAAAAATAGCTTCTCCACTTTTCAAACTTCTTACAAAATATTGTGAATTTGTTTGGAGTTCTGAAAGTCGAAAAGCATTTGGGACATCGAAACATAAAATTACTGAAGAACCAATTTTAAGAGGATATAATTTGTCTCTCCCTTTCCACATTTCTACTAATGCTTCAGATAAAACTTTGGGAGTTATGTTGGGACAAAAATATCTAACTCCTTATGCTATTTATTATACATGGAAAAATTGACTCCAACTAAGTTAAATTACACTCTAACGGAAAAGGAGTTTTTAGTTGTTGTGCATCTCATTAACAAGTTCGGTCATTATATCACTGGTTATGAAACTTTTATTCATGCAAATAATTATTCCATTATATGTTTAATGAAAAAATCAATTACTTCTTGTAAAATCACAAGATGGTTTTTATTATTGCAAGAATTCAACATTACTATTCTTGATAGACCAGGAAAAGAAAATACAGTTGCTAATTTTATTTCTAGAATGAAAAATAATAATGATGATGTTCCTGTAAAATATAATTTTCATGATGAATATATTTTTGAAGTATCTAATAAAACACCATTATTTGCATATATTTCCAATTATTTAGCTATAGGAAAATTACCTCCACCATTATCAGCGAGGGAAAGGAAAAAAGTTATCAAAACTACTGCACCTTATTCATGGATAGATGGAGAGTTGTACAAAAATGAACCTGATTTGATCATTCAAAGGTGTGTTCAAGAAGATGAAGTATGATAAAGTATCAGAAATATTTAAAGCTTGACATGATGAACCATGTGGAGTACACTTTGCTGACAAAAGAACTTCTTACATGATCCTTATTTTGGGATATTGTTAGCCATCTATTTTTAAGGATGCAAAAGAATATGTCAAAATGTGTGATAGTTGTCAAAGAATGGGGAAACCTATTCCACTAGATGAAATGCTTATACAACCATAGGTACTTGTAGAGAATATTTAAAAATGGGCTCTATATTTTTTTGGTCAAATAAATCCTCCAAAAAGGTATATACTTGTGTACATATTATGTTACAAAAAGGGTAGAAGTTAAACCTCTTTTATTTGAAAATGAAAATGTTGTAATTAGATTTTTTTTTTATTTATCTTTACTCATTTTGGTGTTCCAAGAGAAATTGTAACAGATCAAGGTATTCAATTCACATTCAATTTGGTGCAAAAGATCATGGAGCAATATAAAATCAAGCATCGAAAGTCTACTCCATATCATCCACAAGACAATGGACAAATGGAACCAACAAGGTACTTGACAAATTATAACCAAGATTGTGCATTCTCGTAGGCAAGATTAGGTAGAAAAACTTCCAGAAGCACTAAGGGCATATTGAACCACATGGAGAAATACAATTTATATACTCCTTATGAACTTGTTTATGGGAAGCAAGTTTTTCTTCTAATTGAGTTCTAAGTGGACACCTTTAGAATAGTTGCTAAATTGGGCCTTGATCTATCACAAACTCATAAACAAAGAATATCACAATTGAGTTTTCTATATGAGATCCGACAAGATGATATCCAAAGAACCAACATAATTCAACAATAAATATCAATATTTCATGACAAATTTATCAAAACTAAAAAGTTGAAGCTAGGTGACTGCGCTCTTCTTTTAATTCTAAATTCAAATGTTTTGAAGGGAAGTTTCAAACTTATTGGTTTGGTCCTTATAAGATAGATATTGTTTATGAAAATTGACCAGTCAAGATAAAAAATATTGATGATGAAAACACTACCTTCCTTGTTAATGGTCATAGATTAATATTTTATCATAAACCACTAACAAAGGAAGAGTTTTTTAAATATTTGCAAGAATTATAAATTCGAATTGGCTAAGAAAGGATATTTTTCTTCCCCTTCTCCAACTCAATTGTAATTATTTTTATCATCTTAAAAAAAAATTATAAACATGAAAACCAACAATGTTGGCATGCTTATACAAAAATATTATTTACAAACCAAGAGTACATGGTGGTTTAGATTTTCATAATTCCCTTGTCTTTTCCCTATTTCTTTTTATCCCTCTTTTAATAAATTTTCAGGTGAAAAACAACACTTTTGAAGACCAACATTATTCATTGATCATCAAATAAGAATCAAAAATAAAAAAGCAACAAAAAATATCAAGGAATATGAAACAAAAAAATTAATGTCATTTTGCAAGCAATCTTCAATTCCGCAGCTGAGTTTAATTTCTACGGTCATAAAAAAATCAACACCTCACATACATAGAATCCACAACAAAGGAACATAAAAGTTATCCACAACAAATTTATGTAAGATGTTAAATTATTTTTATACAAGGGCATTAGATTTTAATTCATTGGATGATTCCATTAAAAAAAAACTTGGGTTATTAAAATACCTTATTAACTACTTAAAAATTATGTCCCATTATCATAACCGTTACAACCCCATTCCATAATAATTACTTAAGCTATCACATCAAATCTATTCTAAATCGCATAAATCCTATTGATCTTAGGAAAGAAGATCTAAAATTTTTGGGAAATCATGTGAAAAGGTTTAGTCAATAAAATACCCAACGAGCACCCCACCCAATTATCATTTTACTCCATTTCGCTTCATAATATAACCCTCGCCATTCAGTTTACTCACCTCCCTATTTTCAACCCTCCATCACCTTTGTAAAAAAGAAATAGTTTAGGACTGAGAATTCTCTTCTCCATGGGTATCATTATTCAATCAAAACCCAATGGAGTCAAATTCCTTCAAGCATACTCGTGAGTCAGAGAACAATTGTATCAAGTAGGGTGGCTCAATTTCTTTGAAAATTTTGATGGGCATGAGACAAAGGTGACTAAAGCTTTTGCTCGGGATTTTTATGGGGTCGAGGCAAAATTGGTGACATTAAGCTTATACTGACATAGTCAATCATGGCAGAAGCTACGAAATTTCCCAGAAATAGAGATAGTTGGTTTAATATAGGAAAATAAAGGAGAAATAATGGGTAAACTTCCTCAAAGAATGAGGTATGGACATTTCTATCTTTAAAAAGGGAATTCGGTCACAACATTGAAAGGAAAATGGAGGAATTTACTATTGGTTATTCATAAATTTTTAACTTGTGAAGGAAGGTTTGAAACCATTTTATTCTATCATTCTCGACTTCTAATGCACTTTATTTATGGAAATGAAATAAATTTTCCTTATTTCTTGATCTATGGTCTTAGAAATATGGCCTCCTATGTGGAAAGAGATTCAAAATCCCTTGGTAATGCCCTCTATCTTCATGGACTTCTCAAAATCCTCACAAAAACATACTTAGAATCTAAAGAAGAAACTAGAAAAAGGGTTAAAATAAGTCAATGCAAGTCATTTCCAAACCCTAACCCCGAAGACAAAAATGAAAAGGAGAATTTGGGGCAGAATGAAACAAAAGCAATAGAATACCCACTTGAAGATGGCACTTCTCTCTCTTAGTTTTTGAACAAAATTAAACATATTAATGGGAAAAAAATGTTAGAAGAAACAAATACAGGCCAAATACTAAACCACCTGAATAAAATGAAGAATAAAAGAATAAGAAACAAGAACAAAGATAAAAAAGGAAGAAAATCCAAAACATTGAAGAATTGGGAATGAAACTGAGAAGAAGCAAAAGAATTTCCAAACTCTCAAATGTGCAATCTCCAGAACTGGTCGATCTTTAAGAAGAATGATACATGACACCACCTCAAACAATGAGCCTGACAAGAAAGACACCATACATTGATTTAGTACAACAAGAAATATATGACTTGTTGGCAATATGATGTAATGTGTTGTCCTTGATGGCAACCTACTTGATGAATTTTTCCTTGATGGAAACCTATTTGATGAGTTTCCCATGATAAGAAATCTACGTGTTAAATATGTAAGCCAAAGAAATGTTATTTTTAATATGTCACGAAGTATACGCGAGTTTGTAAAGGTGTAATGTTCTTTTTTTAGGATTAGGTAGCAATCCATGGCTAGAGAACGCATTTTCCAGAAATGGAGGCAGCAGGATTTGATACCAAGACCTGAATCCCTTATATCAATGTGTCTAAGAAAAAAATACAAGATTTGGGATCAAAGAAATCCTTCTAGGGTGTTGAGACAAGCCTCCCACACCCAGTTCCCTTCAGAAATTTCCCAAAGAGTGGGGCTGCAATAATACATGAACATACCATGGAAAGACAACATTATATTATGATCTATGAGAAAATAATATGTATATAGCCAATGAACAATGTATAGCAGCAAATAAAGTACAATTTATTGAGGAAACAACCTCTCAAGAAAGGCAATGCAAGCCTAAATAATACATGTATATGGAAATGGAAGAACACTACTATTTTTGCATAAACCCAAGCTATGAGGACGCAGTTTATAAGAGATACTGCTCCATATTACATAATAACTGAAATATATGACAATAGATGGCTCAAATAAAGTGGGGGAGCAAAGTTATAACCCCTGAAAGAAACAATACAACAATCCTCCAAGTGATTGTTGGAAATGTTGTCATTGATGGCAATGGAATTGGCAAAGAAGGAGCATTTGAAACAGTAAATAGGAAAAGAGAAAAGAAAAGTAGCAGAGAAAAAAGGTTAGCAAAGAAGAACAGAGGAAGAGTGCATTTACAGAGAGCAGTATCAGTCAAGGAGCAGAGACAAGCAGTGAATTGAAGCAGAGTTGTCCAGAGACAGAGTAGGAGAAAAAGGCCATCGAATAGAAAATATGGCAAATTGAGAAGAATAAATGAATGTTCTTGTAAATGGTTACATTTTTATATAATGATGAGGGATTGATTCTAAATTCTCTGTGAATTATATGTATATTCTTTATTGAATTCAGTAGGAAGGATATTTGAGTCCCTGTGGACAATTATGAAACCCTGTGTTACTGACAGATGGGATTATGCCCGTATAGACTGCTTGAATTTATTGTGAAAGCGTGAATTTGTTACTCATGGTCTGTAAAAATCATAAGCTCTGTGGAAGGAGTAGATTCGTGAATCTGTATAAGAATTCCAACTGATACTGGTATCTCTCTCCGTGTAATGAATTGCCGAACATTTGAATCATAGATATCGGGTTGCTAAGGCCACGATACAGTGAGAAATGGGGAATGTATAACCTGATGAAGCAGCACATTATAGTATGCGAAGGAGTCGTGTTGAAACATTGATGAACAAAAGGTTAGAATATAAATTGACGAAACCTTGAGCGAAGGGGCGGAACCACAAAGGAGGAACAGTGGATGCGGTTTAGAGCGAACCGGTGGTTTTTATCGCACCACATTCGATGGGCAAGCGATATTCAAGAGATTGGGAGCGATTCCATAGAACGAGAAACACGTGTCCCTGAACGAATCTGCAAAACTGCCATCACAGCGCGCCATCGCATGTTAATGTCCGACCAAGGAAGCCGTGCGATATTGTTGAGCGCCATCGATCTAGAGGGGAGCCATCGGACGGTGGCCGTATGAGGAAGGTGCATGAAGGATAACCACGGTACGGTGTGAGTATGTGATTGGGTCGTTGATTATATATGTGGGCCCAGTTCTAAATTATATTAATTGGGATTTTTAAAATTAAGGTTTGTGGGGTTAATAGAGGCTGTTATGTGAAGGAGGCGAAACACGAAATATGTGATGTGATTAATATACGCGTCTGCCGAGGGATGACTAAGGGCTTGAAACTTAGGAGTATTGATCTTGAGAACGAATAAACCTGGGGGTCGACATATGAATGTCCATGAAGTGTGCTGAGGGTTTTGGATACGAGACCGGTTCTCTTGTGGGGTTGTAATAAGAGAGAATTTTTGTATGCCTTAGGGAGGTCATTACTAAAGGATAAATTTGGATTAATATCTCAATCTCAGATTGAGATATTAAAAAGCCTTAGATTAATTATCTAATTTCCAGACCAAGAAAATAGAACAATGAGAAGTTGTTTGGGGCTTGGTTAGACCCCGCTGTATTATCTATTTGATCTCGTCCAGGAATACCATCAGCAGTTGAGTGGTTTTGACTCATGGTATTAATAAAGGCTAAAAATATATAAGGAGAAGAGGATCATAGTACAACCTGTGCATGTGGAGGGGCTGATAATGAATAAATCTCTTTAATAGATATCTGCATGATTGAACTCTGATAGATATGAATCTATGATGCACCTGTGGATATGATGAAGAAATGATGAATCTCTAGGAAGATCTGCAAAAATAAATGATGAAGACTTGGCGCAAGTTTGATGAAGAAATTGAAGAAATTTGGTGGATCTGAGGGTTGAAGCCTTCAGTATGAAAATGGAAGCTTTCTTCCAGTAAAAGCTGGTGTTAAATCAGGGGGTTGGAGCTCCCTTCCAGTAGTGACTAGAGAATGAGAGAAGGTAGTAGCCTTCTACAGGTAGGTGCCTACGTGATGGTATAAGTCTGTGCCAGTACAAAATTGTAAGAAGTTTTCTTTATAATAAATATTAAAGACAGAGGCGACAACAGCGGTGGTTTTCTCCCGAATTGGGTTTCCACCTTAAATACTGGTGTTCATGTGTGTTGCTTATGTGTGATGGTTTATTCTGTTATTACTGCACATGCTTACTGCTTACTAAACATCTGATGAATGAATGATGCAATGATCTAAGTAAATAATTAAATGCATAATAAGATCTCTGGACATATAGGATATCCACAATTTAGATTCAATAAAGTAGTGTATGGTTTTAAGAAAAAAAAAAAAGTTTTCAGTCAGCTCTAAATACTGATTCACCCCCCCCTCTCAGTATTTTTCTCAACAATTGGTATCAGAGTAGGTCCTACTGAAAAATCTTAGCCGCAAGAAGGAAGATCAAACAAGATGAGCAATCAAGAAGGAACAACATATATCAAGCCTCCGCTCTTCAACAGAAACAATTTAATCTTCTATAAAACAAGAATGAGATCCTATCTTCAGTCTCTGGGAGCAGATGTATGGGCTATAGTTGAAGGAGGATATCAATATCCAGTCGCAGTACCAATAGATCCAACAGAAAGAAAGAATTATGAAAAAAATGCAAAAGTGGTCAATGCTCTATTGGGAATTCTAACTGAATCAGAATTTTTCAAAGTCATGCAGCTGGATACAGCAAAGGCAATATGGGACAAAATCATTCTAAGTTATGAAGGTGATGCAAAGGTAAAAAGTGCTAAACTCCGAACTCTCAGAATTCAATATGAGAATCTAAAAATGCATAATGAGGAGAGCATTGCCAATTTCTTCTTACGTCCTGATGATATTGTAAATCGTATGAGAAATATGGGAGAAACAACAACTGAATCTACTTTGGTTGAGAAATTTTTAAGATCACTAACGACAAAATTTGAGTCAAAATTTTCTGCTCTTGAAGAAAAGCAGGATCTTCAAAATATTACTGTGGTGCAACTTCATGGCATACTAACTGCATGTGAAATGAGAAGAGGAGGACCATATGAAGTCAAAGAAGCTGTCTTTAGAGCTTCTACAAAAGGGAAAGAAGTACAAGAGACAGAAGGATCAGGGTATATCTAAGAAGAAGATGAGGTAAATTTTGTAAAGAAACTCCAACTTGGTACAGGACGGTTCAGAGGTAAGATTCCTTTCAAATTTTTTTCTTGTGGAAGAGTTGGTCATTATGCTGCTAAGTGTCCTCACAAAGAAACACATGAAAAAGGAAAGGAAGTAACAAGAAGGAATAAGAATCGGTTTAGCACTAGAAAAAGTTACTATACTCATGAAGACAGTGAGGAAGAATGTGAACAAGATCTTAGACTTCTCATGGCATTTGAAAAAGAGTCTAGAGAAGAAAAATATACTTTTATGGATGCTTTAGAGGACAATGATTTTCTTTATGAAATCAATCAACTCAAAATATGCTTAGAAGAAAGTAAATTACCCATAGAAACTCTAAAAAACCAGCTTGAAGAAAAGGAGAAACATAATGAGAAATTAGAATATGAAATAGTAAGTCTAAGAAACGAAATTGAGAAAGTAAAGACTTTGAATCTTAGATTTTCTAAAGGAACTGAAACCTTAGATGAGATTATCAAGGTACAACGTTCTCCTCTTATAAAGACAAGTCTTGGATATATCAGAGAATCTTCTCAAACTTCAGCACCAAATTATCTAAATGCAGCTATAGCCAGCATACAACATTCTGCCACTCAGCAAGGGAATAAAGAATCTTTACAGGTAAAGCATGACCATCTCAATTCAAAGAACACTAACAGGAATACCTTTCAAAGAAACACCAATCAACAGGAAAATTCAAGTAGAAGATTTCATGATCACAGAAATTTCTTCTTCAATAGACAATGTTTCTCATGTCACAATTTTGGTCGTAAAGTTGTTCAATGTGTTGCATATAAAACCATCATGACAAGAGAAGCAAGAAAGAAAAGGATTGATATTGGAACAAAGAAGAATACATATAACAACATTTCTCCTCTTCAAAATGAAGTTGAATGTGCTTATTGCAATAACTTTGGCCATGAAGAATCTAAATGCAGGAGCAAAGTCCAGCCAAAAGAGCATTTTCCTTCAAGCTCCAAAGTATGGAAAAAGAAGGAATTACAGGTTGAAAATTGTGGCATAGCTTTATTTGCAGAAGAAGAATAAAATCAATGGTACATTGATAGTGGATGCTCAAAACACATGACAGGTGACAAAAACAAACTTCTTGCATATAGTGCTTTAGAAAAAGAAAAGAATGTTACATTTGGAAATGATACTCCTGCTGTCATTAAGGGAAAAGGGTTTATTTTTCTAAAAGAAAAGGTGAAAGCTAATAATTTCATGTATGTGGATGGATTAAAGCATAACCTGTTAAGTGTAAGTAAAATGTGTGATCAAGGAACTAAAGTTGTCTTTAGTTCAAAAGAATGTGTGGTACGTGATCTTGATATCGGTAAAACAATTATAAAAGGAAACAGAACTCCAAGCAACCTGTATGTATTAAAGAACTGCAAATAACAATTTTACTTGAGTAACTCTTCAGAAAACTGGCTATGGCATAGAAGGTTGGGGCATCTGAGCTTCTCTCAAATCAACAAAGCAAGCTAACTTAAAGTTGTTCGTGATCTTCCCAATATTACACTACCTGAAAGTATCATATGCAAATATTTCCAATTCGGTAAGCAAACCAGAGTGCAATTTAATGCCAAGGAAGGTTCATCAAGTAAGCCTCTTGAACTCATTCATACTGACATATGTGGACCTGTGAGGAAAATTCACCACGTGGTGAACAATACTATATCTTATTTATTGATGATTTCTCTAGAATGTGTTGGATTGGGTTGATTAAACACAAAGATGAATCATTTGAGAAATTTCAGATCTTCAAAGCACTGGTTGACAATGAATTAGATCTAAAAATCAAGTGTCTTAGATCTGATCGAGGAGGAGAATATACATCAGATGAATTCCTTGAATTTTGTGAACAACATTGCATAAAAAGACAGTTTTCTGTAGCTGGCACTCCACAAAAAAATGGCGTAGTAGAAAGAATGAATAGACCAGTTCAACAAATGGCTAGAGCTATGCTTGATGATTCCGGAACACCTAACACATTTTGGGGAGAAGTAGCACATACAGCAGTAAATATTCTTAACAAGGCACATGCTCGTGTAAATAGTGATAAAACTCCATATGAACTATGGTATGGTAATCCTCTCACTGTGAAGCATTTTAGAGTTTTTGGGAGCAAATGCTTTATCAAAAATAATGATGAAAAACTTGGCAAGTTTGAACCCAGAGCAGATGAAGGAAAACTTCTTGGTTACTCCTCTAGGAGTACAAAATATAAATGTTACAATAAAAGACTTTGGAAGATTGTTGAATGTATTGATGTTGTTATTGATGAGTCTCCTGCAGCTCCAAAAGAAGAAAAACAAACAACAGATGAAGATGATGATGACATATATCATTCTACATCAAATAGGAATGATATAGACAGTGAACCCAATGAAGAACCCAAAGATGATTTATCTGAAAAAGCTCCATCCAGATATGTTCAAAAGAATCATCCAGAATCTCAAATTTTGGGAGAAAAGGGATCAAGTGTACAAACAAGAAGGACTCTTGTGGGATCTTCTAGCTATCTGGAATTTCTATCCTCTATTGAACCACAAAATGTCAATCAAGCCAGCAAAGATGAATGTTGGATTCAAGCCATGAATGAAGAGCTTGATCAAATTGAAAAGAATCACACTTGGGAATTAGTACCAAGACCTCATGACAAAAATGTCATTGGAACTAAATGGATATTAAAAAATAAGTTAAATGAGAATGGAGATGTTATAAGAAATAAAGCTAGACTTTTTTGCAAGGGGTATTCTCAACAAGAAGGTATAGACTTTGAAGAAACTTTTGCTCCTGTAGCTAGACTTGAAGCCATAAGAATGTTTCTTGCTTTTTCAAGCTTCCAACAAATCAAAGTTTATCAAATGGATGTTAAATCTGCTTTTCTCAATGGTGATCTAGAAGAAGAAGTTTATATAGAACAACCGGAAGGATTCATTTTGGGAAATGATGAAAATCTTGTTTGTAGACTTAAAAAGGCTCTATATGGTCTCAAACAAGCTCCAAGGGCATGGTATTATCGTCTTGACAAATATCTTCATCAACAAGGATTTTCAAAGGGGTCTGCTGATAGCAACTTATACACAAAAGCTGAAAATGATAAACTATTGATTGTGGTTGTATATGTTGATGATATCATTTTTGGAAGTAATGAAGAGTCTATGAGTCAGAAATTTGCTTATGATATGCAGCAAGAATTTGAAATGTCTTTACTTGGGGAACTAACATTCTTTCTTGGCTTGCAAGTGCAACAAACAACAGATGGCATATTCTTATCACAAGAAAAATATCTTAAGCAAATTCTGAAGAAGTATGGCATGGAAGAGTGCAAACCTGTAAGTACACCAATGATAATCGGATGTAATCTCAGTTCTCATGATGATTCTCCCACGGTGAATCAACCAGAATACAAATCTATGATAGGAAGTCTACTTTATCTCACTGGGACTAGACCAGACATTATGCATGCAGTTAGGATTGTTGGACGATTCCAAGCTAATCCAAAAGAGTCTCACCTTTAGGTTGTCAAAAGAATATTCAAATATCTACAAGGAACTCAAGACTTTGGACTATGGTATCCAAAGAATGTTGATCTTACTCTTCATGCTTACACTGATGCAGATTGGGCTGGAAATGTTGATGATTGGAAAAGCACTAGTGGTGGTGCATTCTATATGGGGCCTCGGTTAGTATCTTGGTTCAGCAAGAAGCAAAGCTCTATTGCCTTATCTACAGCAGAAGCAGAATATGTGGCTGCCGCATCATGTTGCACTCAACTTCTTTGGATAATGCAAACCTTACAAGACATTCAAATCAAATGTTCACCTCCTATCTCCATTATGTGTGATAATACAAGTGCCATCAATATCTCAAAGAATCTTGTTATGCATTCCAAGACCAAGCACATTCCCATCAAGTATCACTTCTTACGTGAACAAGTGCTTGAACAAAAGATGAAGTTGGAGTATGTTCCCTCCAAAGAACAAGTTGCTGATATATTTACCAAACCTTTACCCAAGGAAGCGTTCGAATATCTCAGACAAAAGCTGGGAGTAGTCTCTGCCATGCAAAAGATCAGATCTACTTAAATACAAAAGATTATATTGGATATGCGGATTTCCTGCAGGACAGTCGCGTATATACGCAAGTTTATACATAGAAAACCGAGTATGGGTATTTGCTGACAATTTTTTTTTTTTTTTTTTTTTGGGTCAGCATTCTTCAGCACGACTACGGTGATGTTGGGTATCTCTAGATGCACAGGTTAAGGGGGAGCATTGGTCATGTGGAAAGGATGCATTGTTGGCATTCTAATTATTTGTTATAGTCTGATCTCATGCTTGAGAATCTTTGATCTTGATTGTATAAGTCATTTCAGTTATTTCACTGAATATTATGTTTGAAGATGCAGCATGATCTCAGGGGGAGCATGGTATTTTCGATACAAAGGATCTTGATCAACCCTTTGCCATTGATGTCAAAGGGGGAGGAAAAGCAAAAAGGGGCTTCTATAAGACAAACAAAGGAAGAGTATTTCCATCAATGCCAAAGGGGGAGATTGTTGGAAATGTTGTCATGATGGCAATGGAATTGGCAAAGAAGGAGCATCTAAAACGATAACTAGGAAAATAGAAAAGAAAAGTAGTAGAGAACAAAGGTCAGCAGAGAATAACAGAGGAAGAGTTCATTTACAGAGAGCAGTATCAGTCAAGGAGTAGAGAGAAGCAGTGAATTGAAGCAGAGTTGTCCAGAGACAGAGTAGGAGAAAAAGGGCATCGAATAGAAAATTTGGCAAATTGAAAAGAATAAGTGAATGTTCTTGTAAATGGTTACATTTGTATATAATGATGAGGGATTGCTTCTAAATTCTCTTTGAATTATATGTATATTCTTGATTGAATTTAGTAGGAAGGATATTTGAGTCCCTGTGGACAATTATGAAACCCTGTGTTACTGACAGATGGGATTATGCCCGTATAGACTGCTTGAATTTATTGTGAAAGTGTGAATTTGTTACTCATGGTCTGTAAACATCATAAGCTTTGTGGAAGGAGTAGATTCGTGAATCTATATAATAATTCCAACTGATACTGGTATCTCTCTCTGTGTAATGAATTGCTGAACATTTGATTCATAGATATCGGGTTGCTAAGGCCATGATACAGTGAGCAATGGGGAATGTATAACCTGATGAAGCAACACATTATAGTATGCGGAGGATTCGTGTTGAAACATTGATGAACCAAAAGTTAGAATATAAATTGACAGAACCTTGAGCGAAGGGGCGGAACCACAAAGGAGGAACAGTGGATGCGGTTTAGAGTGAACCGGAGGTTTTTATTGCACCACCTTCGACGGGCAAGCGGTATTCAAGAGATTGGGAGTGATTCCATAGAACGAGCGACACACGTCCCTGAACGAATCTGCAAAACCACCATCACTGCGAGCCATCGCACGTTAATGTCCGACCAAGGAAGCCGGGCGATATAGTTGAGCACCGTCGCTCTGGAGGGGAGCCATCGGACGGTGGCCGTATGAGGAAGGTGTGCGAAGGATAACCATGGTACGGTGTGAGTATGTGATTGGGTCATTGATTATATATGTGGGCCTAGTTCTAAATTATATTAATTGGGATTTTTAAAACTAAGGTTTGCGGGGTTAATAGAGGATGTTATTCGAAGGAGGCGAAACACAAAATAAGTGATGTGATTAATATACGCGTCTGCCGAGGGATGAGTAAGGGCTTCAACCTTAGGAGTATTGATCTCGAGAACGAATAAACCTGGGGATTGACATATGAATGTCTATGAAGTGTGCTGAGGGTTTTGGATACGAGACCGATTCTCTTGTGGGGTTGTTAATAAGAGAGCATTTTTGTATGCCTTAGGGAGGTCATTACTAAAGGAGAAATTTGGATTAATATCTCAATATCAGATTGAGATATTAAAAATCCTTAGATTAATTATCTAATTGCTAGACCAAGAAAATAGAACAATGAGAAGTTTTTTGGGGCTCGGGTAGACCCCGCTGGATTATCTATTTGATCTCGTCTAGGAATATTATTAGCGGTTGAGTGGTTTTGACTCATGGTATTAATAAAGGCTAAAACTATATAAGGAGAAGAGGATCATAGTACAACGTGTGCATGTGGAGGGGGTGATAAATAATAAATCTCTTTAAGAGATATCTGCATGATTGAACTCTGATATATCTGAATCTATGATGCACTTGTGGATATGATGAAGAAATGATGAATCTATAGGAATATCTGCAAAAAGAAATGATGAAGACTTGGCACAAGTCTGATGAAGAAACTGAAGAAATTTGGTGGATCTGAGGGTTGAAGCCTTCAGTATGAAAGTGGAAGCTTTCTGCCAGTAAAAGCTAGTGTTAAATCAGGGGGTTGGAGCTCCCTTCCAGTAGTGACTGGAGAATGAGAGAAGGTAGTAGCCTTCTACAGGTAGGTGCCTGCGTGCTGGTATAATTCTGTGCCAGTACAAAATTGTAAGAAGTTTTCTTTATAATAAATATTGAAGACAGAGGCGACAACAGCGATGGTTTTCTCCCGAATTGGGTTTCCACCTTAAATACTGGTGTTCATGTGTGTTGCTTATGTGTGATGGTTTATTCTGTTATTACTGCACATGCTTACTGCTTACTAAACATCTGATGAATGAATGATGCAATGATCTAAGTAAAGAATTAAATGCATAATAAGATATTTGGACATGCAGGATATCCACAAGTTAGATTCAATAAATTGGCATATGGTTTTAAGAAAAATAAATAAATAAAAAAATTTCAGTCAGCTCTAAATACTGATTCACCCCCCCCCCTCTCCTCAGTATTTTTCTCAACAGGGATTGGCTGAAATACATAAAATGGAAAAAATGTCGGATTTGCCGGGCAACAGCTGCAACTCAAAACTGGAACTAAGTAGAGAAGGTTGAGGATGATGAAAAATCTGAAGTAGACCTCCTCCAATGGATCTCCTAAGTGGAAGGCTAATCCTTACACTTGAGTTATCACCCACCAATCAATCTGCAAACCCTCACTGTAGATACCCCATGAAAATAACGTAGTCACTATGAGGGACTGCGCAGTGAGTGGAATAGAACACTTTGGCCAAGTGCCAATATCTACAAATAGGTTCCCAAGCTTCCAATCTGATCTCCCAAAGAAGGGAAATACTCTCTCTCTGAAAAACAAGATATGAAAGAGATGTTGTGGAGTCTCCACACCAACACCCTACAACACACAGTTATGTTGCTGCAACAATAACGCTGTCCTGGAGGAGGATGCTTTGGCCTTGAGCCAAGAAATGTGGAAAATTAAGAACCAACCCTCAAGAGGCCTCTCAAGAAGGTGAGGAAATCCTAAACAGGAATTTCCTGGCATTTCTTGCTAAACAACAAAGAATGCACAATGTCTGAATAGACATGAAATGAATAATCATAAGCATGAATAACAATGGCTCTCCTCCTCTCCATATATAGCAAGTGAAGGCTCTCTCTCCATGGGCCCCACCCATTAGGGTTTTCTCCATAAAGGAATATTCCCTGCTCTATCTCTACGCTGTCCCATGTAGTGCTTTCCACCTCATACCTTGCGTTGGTTGACTTGGTCAAACCTTTTTGAAAATGTCTCCTTTCACACATGAGGGTGTGAAATCTAGTTCCAAGGCTGATCCCCTTTCATAATAGATGGATTTTATCAATGTTTTTATTGTCTTTAGGCCTCCTTACTCAATTATTCAACTTATAAGTGAAATTATCAAAATCTAATGTTCCAATTTATTGAAGGCAAAAATTAGGAACATTACAGTCCTCCCCTCCCAAATGTTGCTTGTCCTCAAGAAACTGCAAGGATAGAACCGAAAATTCTCCACTCAAGGCATGGAATTAGAAATTTGATGAGGAACATATCCCTCATGTGGATCCTCCATCCCTAAGCAATCATCCAAACAAAATGAGTCACCTCCCAACATGGTAACTCCTGAAAATCTGCTTCCACCTCAAGCTCCGAAAATGAAAGTGGGCTGAAAATCTGAACATGGTAAGCATCATAACCTAGCCCAAGCTGTCCTTCTATTAACTTATGACAAGTGTAGAGTGTGTACTGATCCTATGCTGCAAAAGTATTTCCCTCAAATGGCAAAGTGAAGAACAATCCTCCAAAGAATGCTCCTCCAACAATGAAGAACAAGCTGGCCCAAAACAATCCATCCATGATGAATATGACATGATCATCATATAAAATCCTAATGATAGGTTTGCTGAAGGTTTTACATGATGATACATGATACAAAAAATGTCTCACAAGGATACACCACAGTTTCATCCACTGTAATCTCAGAAAGGTACATGGCAAGTGACATACAAAATCCATCACATCTACTAAGGAATAGTAAATGGTTGAATATAACAACAATACAAGACCAAAAAATTGCCCATGGTTGTACAATGGATGAATATCTAGTCCATGGTCCACCTCAAAAGAGAACACATATGTAGTAGTGGTGGCCATATCTCTTCCCATGCTCCCATTAGAACATGTAGTGCAGAAAATGTGGGAATTTTCTCCCCTCAAGGACACATCCAACTCATGTGTTTTTTCCATAATCATGCTTCTCATAAAAATATGATCCATATCAGAAAATTAAGTCATGATCAGCAATAAAATGAAGAAAATTATGAAGGTTTCATGTGTTTCAAGAATGTACCAACAGTTTTCCAGTAGTGACAACGCATTTTTCCAAACTGCTGCTTTAGAAAATCATATGGCAAGTTGTTTTGTGTTACATGAATAGTTAGGTATGTCATGATAGCTACTGATAAATAGAAAATGGCTGAGTATATCAACTTATCATTCATTAAATAAAACACTTGCCCAAGGCCATATAAAAGATGGTTGTCTCCATCATACAAATTGGCACAATTTTGTTCATGGAGCCCAATGAAAAACTTGCACTTTTGTGGAGCAATGCACTGAATGTGAATGGTAAGAGCATCAAAATGTGGTGTTAGATAATCCATGGATGTAAAAGCAATTTTATTACCATATGTTGAGAGAAAAATGATGCATGTGTATATAAATGACTCCTCCATAGTAGTATGGCACATTCCCAGGAAGAGAATTGAACCATATGTGGCATAATGATCACCCTCTTTATACATGGAAATCCAAATCAATAAGATCATAGTAAGTGAGGTCATACCAATATAATAGATGTCTCCATCCACTACTCCATTAATATCACCCCCTCTCTATTCTCCAAGTGCATAAAGTGTGAAGTGATTCTGGGAAAATTCCATTAATAACCCCAAGCTCTCAAATGACAGTGTTGTTGGCCTCTACAAATGAACTTTGGCCAACTCATAGCAACATTATTTGACATGATCCTTGTTAAAGATATTTCCCATCATGTTGCAATATATAATAAGCTCCTCCCAAGTTGGAAGTACTCCTCTATCATCAAAAGCCAAGGAGATAATGCCATCTCCTCCTCCTGCAACATCATGCAAAAAGTGAGAGCAAATCTGCTCTTGCTCTCCCAAGAACAAGCAAAGCAACAAAACATTTTGTTGCCTCTCCATAATTCCATCATACAAATCATGTGATGAAGACAAAATGAATGATATGAGTATCACATCAACACCATGCATCCATACTCTATGCTTCTCAATGATGTAAGTATCCATCCTCCTACTCTTAGGAAGAGTGTTTTCCAAGTGATGGCCAAACTCTTTCAAGAGTAACCAGCGCAGCCAAGCCTCCTACTGCCTGGTATCATAAATTTTCAAGTAGCCTCCCAGCTCCTTGCTCATAAAACACTTCCACTCAACCACTTGTGGATGATTCCTCCTTCTCTTCCTCTTGGTACTCCTCCCATGAGGGCTACCATCCTCCCAAATCAGATTCCTATCTTTGCACTTCATGGGATTTTGAAATGAAATCTTCTCAAGGATCAATGAGACCCTATCAAGACCCAAATAGGTGGTAGGAAAAAGCCTCCCATCATGACATGTATGGCTCAAGGAATGTCCAACACAACCATGAGAGATTTTATCCATCCTAAGATGTCCTCCATCTTCTATCTGCTCTTGTGAGAAAGGAAGATAATATTTTCACTCCATGGTGTGTTGAAGTGCACCTCTAATGAGATCTCTCCTTGAGACCTCCCTCTCATCGATAGTCTTCCAAAACCAATGAGGTCATGGATCTGAATGTATAAGTTCCTCCTTGAGATGAGAGGAGCTCATTGAGAAAGTGTTATCTTGAAGGGCGAAATGGTTTCTTACTCCAAGATGTCTACTATCAACCTTCAAGGCTTGAAACCCCAATCTCCAATGTGATATAAAATCCAACAAAGGCTCATGAAGATGATGGTTTATTTCCTCCTTGAATGTTTTCATGTTTCACAGTGCAGTTTAACCAAGATGCTCTATGGTAGCAATGGGATTTAACCCTTGGTCATTCAAAAGAAAATCTCCACAATTTTCAAAAGAAGTTGCTGCAACAATAGATTGTGGAAATATTTTCATACCTTGATGTGCATTTGAAACTTCTTGTAGGGCTACAACAGTTCCCTCCTCCAAAGTGTTGGCTGCTCCAATTGTTGATGCATGTAGCTTCTCCTCCAAGAGTGTGACAGTGTTATCACAAGGCTCCTCAAGTGGTGGTGTGTTCTCCCCTCCCTTTGTTCTTTCACCATCAAAGGTTTTGACCAACCCTTGTATGAACTTTGCAAAATTTCTCTCGCTTTCATGGCTCAAGTGGTTGCTCCACCAATCATAGGTTTCACCCTCCAAGTGTAGTGTTGAGATTTCAATAGCTTCTTTCTCTACTACTAGATGTAGAAAGAAAAATGCCCCCAACTCTTTCACCCAAGTTCTTGCAGTAAATGACCCATCATAGGTAGATAACAGAAATCTATTGCCTTTGATTTCCTTTATGCTACATGGTCTCTTCTCTTCCTTCAGCTGGATGAAATGAGGAAAATCTAGAGTCTCCTTGAAAGCTCTAGGTTGAGATCTATACTCAACAAGGTAATAACTTAGAATTTGATGATCCAAGTATCTTCCATGGTCAATGTCTTCTTCTTGATGATAATAGGAAGTGCATGGTACTTCCTCTTCTTCTTCCTCAATCTTCTTGACCTCCCTGGAGAGGTCTCCTCTGGATCTGAAAATAGATGAGAAGAAACTCATCTTCTTCAACATTTTGATCTTCTTGGGCTTAGACTCACAGGCTGAGCCAAGAAAGTTGCTCTGATACCATTGTAATGTTCCTTTTTAGGATTAGCTAGCAATCCATGGCTGGAGAACGCATTTTCTAGGGATGGAGGTAACAGGATTTGATACCAAGACCTGAATCCCTTGGATCAATGTGTGTAAGACCAAAATCCAAGAGTTGGGATCAAATAAATCCTTCTAGAGTGTTGAGACAAGCCTCCCACACCTAGTTCCCTTCAGAAATTTCCTAAAGAGTGGGGCTGCAATAATAAATGAAAATACCATGGAAAGACATCATTATTTTATGAGCTGTGAGACAAGAAGATTTATATAGCCAATAAAAAATGTATAGCAGCAAATAAATTACAATTTCTTTAGGAAACAACCTCTCAAGAAAGGAAATGCAAGCCTCAACAATACATGTATATGGAAATGGAAGAACACTACTATTTCTGCATAAACCCAGTCTATGAGGACGTAGTTTATAAGAGATACTACTCCATATTACATAATAACTGAAAGATATGACAATATATGGCTCAAATAAAGTTGGGGAGCAAAGCTCTAACCCCTGAAAGCAACAATACAACAAGCCTCCAAGGGATTGGTTGAAATACACAAAATGGAAAAAATGTTGGAGTTGCTGGGTAGCAGCTGCAACTCAAATATGGAACTAAGTAGAGAAGGATGAGGATGATGAACAATCTAAAGTAGACCTCCTCCAATGGATCTCCTAAGTGGAAAGCTGATCCTTACACTTGAGATCTCACCGTCCAATCAATATGCAAACCCTCACTCCAGATACCCCATGAAAATAACGCAGTCACTAAGAGGGACTGCACAGTGAGTGGAATAGAACACTATGGCCAAGTGCCAAGATATTCAAATCAGCTCCCAAGCTTCCATTCTAATCTCCAAATGAAAGGAAAGACTCTCTCTCTAAAAAACAAGAGATGGAAGAGATGTTGTGGAGTCTCCACACCAACACCCTACAACACAGAGTTATGCTGCTGTAGCAATAACGTTGTCCTGGAGGAGGATGCTTTGGCCTTGAGCCAAGAAATGTGAAAAATTAAGAACCAAACCTCAAGAGGCCTCTCAAGAAAGTGAAGAAATCCTAAACAGGAATTTCCCTGCAATTCTTGCTAAACAGCAAAGAATGCACAATGTCTGAATAGACATCAAATGAATAATCATAAGCATGAATAAAAATAGCTCTCATCCTCTCCATATATAGCAAGTGAAGGCTCTCTCTCCATGCACCCCATCCATTAGGGTTTCCTCCATAAATGAATATTCCCTCCTCTATCTCCGTGTTGTCCCATGTAGTTCTTTCCACCTCATACCCTGCATTGGTTGACTTGGTAAAACCTCTTTGCAAATGTCTCCTTTCACAAAAGAGGGTGTGAAATCTAGTTCCAAGGCTGATCCCCTTTCATAATAGAGGGATTTTATTCATGTTTTTATTTTCTTTGGGCCTCCTTACCCAATTATTCAACTTATAAGTGAAATTATCAAAATCTAATGTTCCAATTTATTGAAGGCAAAAATTAGGAACATTACAGTCCTCCCCTCCCAAATGTTGCTTGTCCTCAAGAAATTTCAAGGATAGAAATGGAAAGTCTCCACTCAAGGCATGGAGTTAGAAATGTGATGAGGAACATCTCCCTCATGTGGATCCTCCATCCCCAAGCAATCATCCAAAAAAAATGAGTCACCTCCCATCATGTTAACTCCTAAAAATCTGCTTCCACCTCAAGCTATGGAATGAAGGTGGGCTGAAAATATGAACATGGTAAGAATCATAGCCTACCCCAAGCTGTCCTTCTCTCCACTTATGACAAGTCTAGAGTGTGTGCTGATCCTGGGATGCAAAGTTGTTTCCCTCAAATGGAAAAGTGAAGAAAAATCCTCCAATGATGAATAGGACATGATCATCATAGAAAATCCTAATGAGAGGTTTTCTGAAGGTTTTACATGATGATACATGATACAAAAAATGTATCACAAGGATACAACGCAGTTTCATCCACTGCAATTTCAGAAAGGTACATGGCAAGTGACATACAAAATCCATCACATCTACTAAGGAATAGTAAATGGATGAATATAACAACAATACAAGACCAAACACTTGCCCATGGCTGTACAATGGATGAATATCCAGTCCATGGTCCACCTCAAAAGAGAACATATATGTAGTAGTGGTGGCCATATCTCTTCCCATGCTCCCATTAGAACATGTAGTGCAGAAAATGTGGGAATTTTCTCCCCTCAAGGACACATCCAACTCATGTGTCTTTTCCATAATCATGCTTCTCATAAAAATCTGATCCATATCAGAAAATGAAGTCATGATCAGCAATAAAATCAGGAAAATTTTGAAGGTTTCATGTGTTGCAAGAATGTACCAACAGTTTTTCCAGTAGTGACAACGTAGTTTTCCAAACTGCTGCTTTAGAAAATCATATGGAAAGTTGTTTTGTGTTACATGAATAGTTATGTATGTCATGATAGCTACTGATAAATACAAAATGGCTGAGTATATCAACTGATCATACATGAAAGAAAACAATTGCCCAAGGCCATATAAAATATGGCTGTCTCCATCATACAAATTGGCCCAATTTTGTTCATGGAGCCCAATGAAAAACTTGCCCTTTTGTGGAGAAATGCACTGAATGTAAATGGTAAGAGCATCAAAATGTGGTGTTAGATACTCCATGGATGTAAAAGAAATGTTCTTACCATATGTTGAAATCAAAATGATGCATGTGTATATGAATGACCCCTCCATAGTAGTATGGCACATTCCCAAGAAGAGAATTGAACCATATGTGGCATAAAGATCACCCTCCTTATACTTGGAAATCCAAGTCAAGAATATCATAGTAAGTGAGGTCATACCAAAGTAATATATGTCTCCATCCGCTACTCCATCAATCTCACCTCCTCTCTATTCCCCAAATGCATCAAGTGTGAAGTGAGCTTGGGGAAATTCCATCAATAACCCCAAGCTCTCAAATGATAGTGTTGTTAGCCTCTGCAAATGAACTCTGGCCAACTCATAGCTACATTCTTTGACATGCTCCTTGTTAAAGATATTTCCCATCATGCTGAAATATATAAGAAGCTCCTCCCAAGTTGGAAGTACTCCTCTATCATCAAAAGCCAAGGAGATAATTCCATCTCCTCCTCCTGCAACATCATGCAAAATGTGAGAGAAAATCTACTCTTGCTCTCCCAAGAACAAGCAAAGAAAAAAAACATTTTTCTACCTATCCATACTTCCATAATACAACTCATGTGATAAAGACACAATGAATTATATGAGTATCACATCAACGCCATGCATCCATACTCTATGCTGCTCATTGATGTAACTATCCATCTCCTACTCTTAGGAAGAGTGTTTTCCAAGTGATGGCCAAAGTCTTTCAAGAGTAACCAGCGTAGCCAAGCCTCCTGCTGCCTGGTATCATAAATTTGCAAGTAACCTCCCAACTCCTTTCTCATAAACCACATCCACTCAACCACGTGTGGATGCTTCCTCCTTCTCTTCCTCTTGGTACTCCTCCCATGAGGGCTACCATCCTCCCAAATCAGATTATTGTATTTGCACTTCATGGGATTTTGAAATGCAATCTTCTCAAGGATCAATGAGACCCTATCAAGACCCAAATAGGTGGTAGGAAAAAACCTCCCATAATGATGTGTATGGCTCAAAGAATATCCAACACAACCATGAGAGATGTTATCCATCCTAATATTTCCTCCATCTTCTATCTTCTCTTGTGAGAAAGGAAGAAAATATTTGCAGTCCATGGTGTGTTGAAGTGCACCTCTAATGAGATATCTTATTGAGACCTCCCTCTCATCGATAGTCTTCCAAAACCAATGAGGTCTTGGATATGAAAGTAGAAGTTTCTCTCTGAGTTGAGAGAGCTCATTGAGAAAGTGTCATATTGAAGGGAGAAAGGGTTTCTTACTCCAAGCTGTCTACTATCAACCTTCAAGGCTTCAAACCCCAAACTCCAATGTGATATAAAATTCAACAAAGGCTCATGAAGATGATGGTTTATTTCCTCCTTGAATTTTTTCATGTTGTACAACGCAGGGAAACCAAGCTACTCTATGGTAGCAATGGGATTTTACCTTTGGTCATTCGAAATAAAATCTCCACAATTTTCAGAAGAAGTTGCTGCAACAATAGATTGTGGAAAAATTTTCATACCTTGATGTGAATTTGGAACTTCTTGTAGGGCTACAAGAGTTCCCTCCTCCAAAGTGTTGGCTGCTCCAACTGTTGATGCATGTAGCTGCTCCTCCATGAGTGTGACAATGTTATCACAAGGCTCCTCAAGTGGTTGTGTGGTCTCCCCTCCCTTTGTTCCTTCACCATCAAAGGTTTTGACCAACCCTTGGATGAAATTTGCAAAATTTATCTCCCTTTCATGGCTCAAGTGGCTGCTCCACCAATCATAGGCTTCACCCTCCAAGTGCAGTGCTGAGATTTCAACAGATTCTTTCTCTACTACAGGATGTAGAAATAAAAATGCCACCAAATCTTTCACCCAAGTTCTTGCAGTAAATGACCCATCATAGGTAGACAACATAAATATATTGCCTTTAATTTCCTTTCTGCTACATGGTCTCTTCTCTTCCTTCAGCTGGATGAAATGAGGAAAATATAGAGTCTCCTTGAAGGCTCTAGGTTGAGATCTATACTCAACAAGGTAATCAATCAGAATATGATGATCTAAGTATCTTCCATGCTCAATGTATTCTTCTTGATGAGAATAGGAAGTGCATGGTACTTCCTCTTCTACTTCTTCAATCTTCTTAACCTCCTTAGAGAGGTCTCCTCTGGATTTGAAAATAGATGAGAAGAAACTCATCTTCTTCAACATTCCGATCTTCTTGGGATTATACTCATAGGTTGAGGAAAGAAAGTTTCTCTGATACCACTGTAATGTTCCTTTTTAGGATTAGCTAGCAATCCATGGCTAGAGAACGCATTTTCCAGAAATGGAGGTAGCAGGATTTGATACCGAGACCTGGATCCCTTAGATCAATGTGTCTAAGATCAAAATCCAAGAGTTGGGATCAAAGAAATCCTTCTAGGGTGTTGAGACAAGCCTCCCACACCCATTTCCCTTCAGAAATTCCTCAAAGAGTAGGGTTGCAATAATACATGAACATACCATGGAAAGACAACGTTATTTTATGAGCTGTGAGACAAGAATATTTATATAGCCAATGAAAAATGTATAGCAGCAAAGAAAATACAAGTTCTTGAGGAAACAACCTCTCAAGAAAGGCAATGCAAGCCTCAACAATACATGTATATGGAAATGGAAGAGAACTACTATTTCTACATAAACCGAGGCTATGAGGATGAAATTTATAAGAGATACTACTCCATATTACATAATAACTAAAATATAGGACAATATATGGTTCAAATAAAGTGGGGGAGCAAAGCTCTAACCCCTGAAAGCAACAATACAACAATCCTCCAAGGGATTGGATGAAATACACAAAATGGAAAAAATGCTCGAGTTGTTGGGAAACATCTGCAACTCAAATATGGAACTAAGTAGAGAAGGCTGAGGATGATGAAAAATCTGAAGTAGACCTCCTCCAATGGATCTCCTAAGTGGAAGGATGATCCTTACACTTGAGATCTCACCGTCCAATCAATATGCAAACCCTCACTCCAGATATTCCATGAAAATAACGCAGTCACTAGGAGGGACTGTGCAGTGAGTGGAATAGAACACTATGGCCAATGCCAAGATCTACAAATCTACTCCCAAGCTTCCAATCTGATCTCCCAAAGAAAGGAAAGACTCTCTCTCTGAAAAACAAGAGATAGAAGAGATGTTGTGGAGTCTCCACTGCAACACCCTACAACACAAAGTTATGCTGCTACAGAAATAACACTGTCCTGGAGGAGGATGGTTTGGCCTTGAGCCAAGAAATGTGGAAAATGAAGAACCAAACCTTAAGAGGCATCTCAAGAAGGTGAGGAAATCCTAAACAGGAATTTTCCGACAATTCTTGCTAAACAACAAAGAATGCACAATGTCTGAATAGACATGGAATGAGTAATCATAAGCATGAATAACAATGGCTCTCCTCCTCTCCATAAATAGCAAGTGAAGGCACTCTCTCCATGGGCCCCATCCATTAGGGTTTTCTCCATAAAGGAATATTCCCTCCTCTATCTCTGCGCTATCCCATGCAGTGCTTTCCACCTCATACCCTGCACTGGTTGACTTGGTCAAACCTCTTTGCAAATGTCTCCTTTCACACATGAGGGTGTGAAATCTAGTTCCAAGGCTGATCCTCTTTTATACTAGAGGGATTTTATCCATGTTTTTATTTTCTTTGGGCCTCCTTACCCAATTATTCAACTTATAAGTGAAATTATCAAAATATAATGTTCCAATTTATTGAAGGCAAAAATTAGGAACATTACAAAAGGCCAAATCGCGTATGCACGCGGATAAGTACGTTTCAAGTCACGTATGCCTGTTTGTGCTCCAAAATTATAATACCAAGGGGCATTACCATGGTATTAGCCCAAAGTATTGAGCGTTTTTTTGTCTATTTGATTCCGTCTAAGAATACCATTGGAAGTTGAGTGGTTTTGACTCATGGTATTGGTAAAAGATAAATCTATTTAAAGAGAAGAAGATCATAGTGCAAGGTGTACATGTGTAAAGGTTGTTAATGAATAAATTTCTCTAAGGAATATCTGCATGGATGAACTCTATTCTTAATTGATAGATATAAATCTATGATGCACCCATGGATATAATGATGGTTCAAGATCTCTAGATATGATGATGATGAATCTCCAGAATGACCTACTTAAGGAATGATGAAGAATTGGCGCAAGTCTGCTGAAGAAAATGAATAAATTTGGGTAACTTTTCTAGATCTAGTCTATTCTGCAAAATTATTTTTACAGATATATATGCTATTTGGTTTCAAAAAAAGCGTGTATATACGCGGGTTCGCTTCATGAAAATCACGTATGGCAGTTAGGGTTTTTTGAAGAATAAAATACACATAAGTATACGCGGGTTGATGTGCAGGAAAGCACGTATGTACGTGGCTTCAGTGAAGCAAAGTAGCGTATGCTATTTGAATCAATGAATGTTCAGGGTTGAGTTTGTATCTACATATTTATTCTAAAGTCTGAGTTATTTCTGAAGTTCTTGTCACAGTGTTTTCACTACTCTAATTAAAGTGTTGGCCAAAGTTTATGATTGTTGATAAAGGATTGTGATGGAGCTGTTTGATCCAGTATGAAAATTGATGAAACATGGTCTGCAGTGGGTCTGAGGGTTGAAGCCTTCAGCATGGAAGTAGAAGCTTCCTACCAGTAGAAGCTAGTGTTATGTTCAGGGGGTTGAAGCTCCCTTCGAGGAGTGGCTGGTAAACGAGATCAGGGGGTTGGAGCTCCCTTCAAGTAGTAGCTGGTAAAAGAGTGAAGGTTGCAGCTTTCTGCAGGTAGAAGCCTGTGTACTGATATGAGTCTACATCATTACAATGTTGTAAATAGTTTTCCATATAATAAATATTGAAGACAGAGACGACAACAACGGTGGTTTTCTCCCGAATTGGGTTTACACCATAAATACTGGTGTTCATGTGTGTGATGTTTTATACTGTTGTTACTGCACATTTTTCATGTTTATCTAACCTAATGCATAACTGGTAAATCTGTTTTAAATTCTGTTTCTGAGATACTTTATAAACTAGATCTTTACATCAGTATACGTGAGTTTCTTTCAGCATATCCACGTGTATACACGAGTTCAGTTCATAAAATCCGCATATCCAATTCTGCAAAAGAAAAAGTTAAAATCAAGTTATAAGCTCTAAATACTGATTCACAACCCCCTCTCAGTATTTTTCCCAACAATTGGTTTCAGAGTAGGTCCTTCTAAAGAAGCTTAGCAGCTAGAAGGAAGATCAGCCAATATGAGCAATCAAGATGGGACAACATCTATCAGGCCTCCACTCTTTAACCGAAACAATTTAATCTTCTGGAAAACAAAAACAAGATCCTATCTTCAGTCTCTTGGATCAAATGTATGGGCTATTGTTGAAGGAGGTTATCCATATCCAGCCTGATTTCCAACAGATGCAATGGAAATAAAAAACTATGAAACAAATGAAAAGGTGGTCAATTCACTATTGGGGAGTCTAATAGAATCATAATTTTTCAAAGTCATGCGGTTGAATACAGCAAAGGAAATATGGGACAAAATCATTCTAAGCTATAAAGGTGATACAAAGGTAAAAGGTGCTAAACTAGAAACTCTCAGAATTCAGTATGAAAATATAAGGATGCATAATGAGGAGAGCATTTCCAGTTTCTTTTTATGTCTAGATGATATTGTAAATCGTATGAGAAATTTGGGTGAAACCATAACTTACACTACTTTGGTTGAAAAAGTTTTAAGATCTCTAACTTCAAAATTTGAGTCAAAAGTGTTTGTTATTGAAGAGAATCAGGATCTTCAAAGTCTTACTATTTTTCAACTTCATGGCATTCTAACTGCATGTGAAATGAGAAAATGAGGATCATCTGAAGTCAAAAAAGCTATCTTTAGAGCTTCTACAAAAGGAAAAGAAGTACAAGTAACAGAAGGATCAGGGTATGTTTCAGAAGAAGATGAGGTAAATTTTCTAAGAAGCTCCAACTTGGCACTGGAAGGTTCAGAGGTAAGCTTCCTTTAAAATGTTTTGCTTATGGAAGATTTGGTCATTATGCTGCTAAGTGTCCTCATAAAGAAACACATGAAAAAGGAAAGGAAGTAGCAAGAAGAAATAAGAGTCAGTTTAACACTAGAAAAAATTATTATACTCATGAAGATAGTGATGGGTTATCAGACAGTGAGGAAGAATCTGATCAAGATCTTAGAATTCTCATGGCATTTGGAAAAGAGTCTAGTGAAGAAAAGGATACCTTTATGGATGCTCTAGAAGACAATGATTTTCTTGAAGAAATCAAACAACTCAAAACACGTTTGGAAGAGAAAAAAATATCCATAGAAACTCTAAAAAATTAGCTTGAATAAAAGGAGAAACACAATGGGAAATTAGAATGTGAAGTAGTAAGTCTAAGAAAAGAAATTGATAAAGTAAAGACTTTGAATCTTAGATTTGCTAAAGGATCTGAAACCTTAGATGAAATTATCAAGGTACAACATTCTCCTTTTATGAAGACAGGTCTTGGATATGTCAGAGAATCTTCTCAGTCTTCATCACCAAACTATCTAAAAGCAGCTACAGCCAGCCTACAACATTCTGCTGCTCAACAAGGAAACAAAGAAACTTTACAGGTATAGCATGACCATCTCAATACAAAAAACTCTATCAGGAATACCCTTTAGAGAAATATCAACCAATAGGTAAACAAAAATAGAAGGTTCTATGATTGCATAAATTTCTTCTTCAATGGGAAATGTTTCTCATGTCATAATTTTGGTCATAAAGCTATTCAATGTGTTGCATAGAAAACCATCATGACTATAGAAGCAAGAAAGAAAATAACTGATACTGGAATAAAGAAGAATACATATAACAACTTTTCTCCTCTTCAAAATGAAATTGAATGTGCTCATTACAATAAATTTGGTCATGAAGAATCTGAATGCATAAGCAAACTTCAGCCAAAAGAGCATAGACCATCAACTTCCAAAGTATGGAGAAATAAGGAATTACAGGTTGAGAACTGTGGCATAGCTTTATTTGCAGAAGGCAAAGAAAATCAATGGTACATTGATAGTGGATGCTCAAAACACATGATAGGTGACAGAAATAAACTTCTTTCATACAATGCTCTAGAAAGAGAAAAGAATGTTACTTTTGTAAATAATACTCCTATTGTCATTAAGGGAAAAGGTTCTGTTTTTCTAAAAGAAAAGGTGAAATCTAACAATTTTATGTATCTGGATGGATTAAAGCATAACCTGTTAAGTGTAAGTCAAATGTGCAATCAAGGAACTGAAGTTGTCTTTAGCTCAAAAGAATGTGTGGTACGTGATCTGGATACAGGAAAAACAATCATAAAAGGGAATAGAGCACCAAGGAATTTGTATGTATTGAAAAGTTGTAAAGAACAATGCTACTTGGGTAAATCTTCAGAAAATTGGTTATGGCATAGAATATTGGGGCATTTGAGCTTCTCTCAAATCAACAAATCTAGCAGACTCAAAGATGTTCATGATCTTCCCAATATTACTCTGCTTGAAAGTACCATATGCAAATCTTGCCAATTAGATAAGCAAAGTAGAGTGCAATTTAATGCCAAGTAAGGATCAACAAGTAAGCCTCTTGAACTCATTCATACTGATATATGTGGACCCATGAGAAAAAGGTCACCCCGTGGAGAACAATACTATATTCTGTTTATTGGTGATTTCTCTAGAATGTGTTGGATTGGGTTGCTAAAGCACAAAGATGAAGCATTCGAAAAATTTCAGATCTTCAAAGCATTGGTTGAAAATGAATTAGATCTAAAAATCAAGTGTCTTAGATTTGATCATGGAGGTGAATATATATCAGATGAATTCTTTGATTTTTGTGAACAACATGGAATAAAAAGACAGTTTTCTGTAGCTGGTACCCCACAACAAAATGGAGTAGCAGAAAGAATGAATAGAATAGTTCAACAGATGGCTAGAGCTATGCTTGACGATTTTGGGACACCTGACACATTTTGGGAAGAGGCAGCACATACTTTGGTAAATATTCTTAACAAAGCACATGTTCATGTAAACAATGATAAAACTCCATATGAGCTCTGGTATGGTAATCTTCCCACTGTAAAGCATTTTAAAGTTTTTGGAAGAAAATGTTTTATTAAGAACAATGATGAAAAAATTGGCAAGTTTGAATCAAGAGAAGATGAAGGAATATTTCTTGGTTACTCTTCTAGAAGTAAAGCATATAAATGTTACAATAAAAGACTTTAGAAGATTGTTGAATGCATTGACGTTGTAATTGATGAATCCATCTCAACTCCAAAAGGGGAAATACAAAAAAAATGAAGATGATGATGATATATATCTTCCTGCATCTAATAGAGATAATATAGAAGGTGAACTAAATGAAGTAGTAGAAGATCTATCTAAAAATGATCCATCCAGGTATGTTCAAAATAATCATCCATAATCTCAAATTTTGGGAGAAAATGGATCAGGTGTCCAAACAAGAAGAAATATTGTAGGGTCTACTAGCTATCTAGCATTTTTATCCCCTATTGAACCACAGAATGTCAATCAAGCAAGCAAATATGAATGTTGGATTCAAGCCATGAATGAAGAACTTGATCAAATTGAAAATAATCATACCTAGGAACTAGTTCCAAGACCTCATGATAAAAATGTTATTGGAACAAAATGGATATTCAAAAACAAGTTAAATGAAAATGGAGATGTTATTAGAAATAAGGCTAGACTTGTTTGTAAAGGTTATGCTCAAGAAGAAGGTATAGACTTTGAAGAAACATTTTCTCCTGTAGCTAGACTTGAAGCCATCAGAATGTTTCTTTATTTTTCAAGTTTTCAACAAATCAAAGTTTATCAAATGGATGTTAAATCTGCTTTCCTCAATGGTGATCTAGAAGAAGAAGTTTATATAGAACAACCAGAAGGATTCATTTTGGGCAATGATAAAAAACTTGTTTGTAAACTTAAAAAGGATTTATATGGTCTCAAACAAGCTCCAAGGGCATGGTATTATCGTCTTGACAAATATCTTCATCAACAAGGATTTTCAAAGGGTTCTGTTGATAGCAATTTATACACAAAAACTGAAAATGATAAACTATTGATTGTGGTTGTATCTGTTGATGATATCATTTTTGGAAGTAATGACCATGAGTTAGAAATTTTCTTCTGTTATGCAACAAGAATTTGAAATGTCTTTAATTGGGGAACTAAAATTTTTTCTTGGCTTACAAGTGCAACAAGCAATCGATGGCATATTTTTATCTCAAGCAAAATACCTTAAGCAAATTTTGAAGAAGTATGGGATGTAAGACTGCAAAATTGTAAGTACACCAATGATAACTAGGTGTAACCTCAGTTCTCATGATGATTCTCCCGCAGTGAATCAACCAGAATACATATCCATGATTGGAAGTCTACTTTATCTAACCGGGACAAGACGAGACATTATGCATGCAGTTGGGATTGTTGAACGATTCCAAGCTAATTCAAAAGAGTCTCACCTTCAAGCTGTCAAAATAATATTCAAATATCTACAAGGAAATCAAGACTTTGGACTATGGTATCCAAAGAATGCTGATCTTACTCTTCATGCTTACACAGATGCAGATTGGGCTGGAAATGTTGATGATCAGAAGAGCACTAGTGGTGGTGCATTCTATATGGGGCCCCAATTAGTATCTTGGTTCAGCAAGAAGCAAAGTTCTATTGCCTTATATACAACAGAAGCAGAATATGTGGCTGCCGCATCATGTTGCACACAACTTCTTTGGATGATGCAGACCTTACAGGACATTCAAATCATGTGTTCACCTCTCATATCCATTATGTGTGATAATACAAGTGCCAGCAGTATCTCAAAGTATCCTGTGATGCATTCCAAGACCAAGCACATTCCTATCAAGTATGACTTCTTACATGAACAGGTGCTTGAACAAAAGGTGAAATTGGAGTATGTTCCCTCCAAAGAACAAGTTGCTGATATATTTACTAAACATCTTCCCAGGGAAGCATTCAAAAATCTCAAACAAAAGCTGGGAATTGTCTCTGCTACTCAAAAGATCAGATCTGCTTAAATTCAAAAGATTAAATTGGATACGTGGATTTTATAAAGGACAGTTGCATATATACGCAAGTTTATATACAAAAAACCGCGTACGGGTATTTGCTGGCATAATTTTCTGGGTCAGCATTTTCAAATAGTTGCAGTGCTATTTGGTAATTCAGGTTATGTTTATTTATAACAATGCATCTGATGTGAAGAAGATAGGTACATGTGGTATAAGTTCAGGGGGAGATGGAGTTGTGAATTTTTCTGTACTTCACTTTCTATACGCGGGTTTCATGAACTAAAGCCGCATATACACAGGATTTCCATTGGAGACAGTAGCGTATGTTTTCTGATAAGAAAAAAAATGAGACAACTCAAGAATAGGAGCATTAGCCTTGCTAAGAGTAATGGATTTTTGGCATTATGATGGTTCTGAAATATGATCTCTCTCTTGAGGTCTTTTTGGTTTTGGTTATAAAAATTCATATCTGTAATTTAATGAAGGTTATGTTGAGACCTATGATGTAAAATTTTCATATTCATACATGTAAGGACTTGTTTGTAAACCCACTTGGTTGGGTAGTTGAGTCAAAATTTGTAAACCCACTTGGTTGGGTATTTCAGTCAAATATGTAATTCCACTTGGTTGGAACATTGATGTAGGTATGAGTACTTGGTGATTGGAATGGTCATACTTGGTTGAGTTATAGAGTCATGTACTTCATTGAAAAATATTTCTAAAGATTCAGCATGAATTCAGGGAGAGCATGGTAAATTCATTGCACTTCAGTTCTACAGAGCTCATCTTTGTACAAGGGGAGAGAAACATTGTTTTGGTTTTGATCCACCCTTTGCCCTTGATGTCAAAGGGGGAGAATATCTTGGTGTTTGAATAATGATTATGATTATTGTATTTATCTGTTATGGTGATCAAACACCATCATGGTTTCCATCAAGTCCAAAGGGGAGATTGTTGGCAATATGATGTAATGTGTTGTCCTTAATGGCAACCTACTTGATGAAGTTGTCCTTGATGGAAACCTACTTTATGAGTTGCCCATGATAAGAAACCTATGTGTTAAATATGTAAGCCAGAGAAATGTTATTTTTAATATGTCACACTATATACTCGGGTTTGTAAAGGCCAAGTCATGTATGCATGCGGATAAGTACGTTCCAAATCGTGTATGCCTATTTGTGCTCCAAAATTATAATAACAAGGGGCATTACCATGGTATTAGCCCATAGTATTGAGCATTTCTTTGTCTATTTGATTCCGTCTAAGAATACCATCAGAAGTTGAGTGGTTTTGACTCATGGTATTGGCTAAAGGTAAATCTATTTAAAGAGAAGAAGATCATAGTGCAAGGTGTGCATGTGTAAGGGTTGTTAATGAATAAATTTCTCTAAGGAATATCTGCATGGATTAACTCTATTCTTAATTGATAGATCTGAATCTATGATGCACCCATGGATATAATGATGGTTCAAGATCTCTAGATCTGATGATGATGAATCTCCAAAATTAAGAACAGAGTTTTATATATCTGGTCTGTTCTGCAAAATTTATTTTTACAGATCTATACGCTAGTTGGTTTCAACAAAAACGCGTATATACATGGGTTCGCTTCATGAAAAGTGTGTATATCAATTAGGGTTTTTTGAAGAATAAAATACACAGAAGTATACGTGGGTTGATGTGGAGGAAAGTGTTAGTGTCAGTCTAGTCATACTGCCATCAGTGATCAAAACTACTCTTTTGCATTTGCATATAAGGTGTCTCATACCGAATAAATTTCACCATTCCGTTAGGTCATGGATTCATTGATGGTAGTAATTTTTCATCATTTTTCCCTCATGTGAAACTTGTTGATTTTCCTCTCTATGGTCTTCAGTCATTATTCACTTTCATTCTTAAAATCATATCAGTAGGTCATAGGATGGGTCTCATTAGTTTCTAGGGTCTCACCATGGTCAAATTAATGAGTCAAATGTCAATAAATATCAGCAAGGTCATGAGGAAGCCAATAAGCTCAAAGTCACAGCACCTGGAAGAATCAAAGAGACATTTTATTCATTTTGATGTAACTTTCACCTCAAAACCATGTTTTGAGGTGAAAACATGACATTTTGCCTTTATTCATTATGTAATTTTATATCATCATGTGTAATAAGTCACAATTCAGAAGCTGTTATCTCCACAAAGTGATGTCCCTGCCTTCAGAGAGATTTCCACAATGTGCTCAGCGCAAAATCATCTTCCAAGAAAATCCATCAGAAAGAGCCCGGAAAGAGCTTTCCAACGATATACCACACTCTCAAAACTGACTTCTGGATTGAAATTTATGCTTAAGTGAAGTAAAAGCCCTCTATATCCTAATCCTTCCGCTTTTCCCATTTTTCCTCTTAAACTTTGTTTAATTAAAGTTTTATATCCCTTTAAAATTCCCTTTTCCCCTTTCAGATTATAAATTTGCATTATAATCATTTTAACACATATGCAATTTATGCTAAATCACTTCCCCTCCATACTACTTTGGAACTTTATAATAAACAATATTAAAAAATTTATTATAAAGTCTCGTCTGCAACCACTTCCCCACCATGCTTATGATAAAAATTTATAATATAAAGTTTAAAGTTTTATTATTATAAGTCGCAATCGCAAGGTTTGCATTCCGATTGACCCATCACAAATGTTATATATGCACTCCGATCGCTCCAATCCTCCGATCGCACCCCTCCTCCGATTGACCAATCACAAGTCCTCCCTCTGATTGCTCTGATCCTCCGATCGCACTTCCTCTCCGATTGATCGCAACATTCCCATCACACTCTCGATCATGCCCGCTCCTCCGATCGCATCGCAAATTCTATTCTCGAAATGCGATTACCCCCGCTTCCCTCTAATATTGCGATTGCGATTGACCCCTCGGGCCCACCATAAAATATCTGCCCAATCGCTTTGATTGATCACTCGTCACAGTCGGCGATTCTTCATGCGATTACCCCCCGCTCTATCCCGATTGCGATTGGTTGGCCCCACCATACAATACTTTCACCTATTCATAAATAAAATGCCTTGCCCTTTGTAATCCGAAACTTTGGTTATATTGATTTATACAAAGGCCTTTCTCCCCAATCGCATCGGAATTTTAATTTCATATATATTGTCCCGCTCCCCGATCCCGATTACGATTATGTGGGCTCCATCTCCCCTCCTCCGATCCCCGATTCTGATCACATAGCAATTTTTATATTCCACGTTTTAAACCACTCCCCATCTCCGATGCGATTGCGATTGGTTGGCCCAACCATAGTTCATTCCGCCATTTTCCAATTTAAATGGGTTTTCTCTTTGGTTAGTGCGATAAGTCGATGTTTCAAATATTTCAATCACATTGCATTATTTCTTTCTACCACGGCACTTTTCTCCGCTTCCTGCCTCCGATTGCGATTGTAATGCGATTCCCCATCCCACCCCTTCCGATTCCGATTGTGATGTTGGTCCCGCCTCTTTTCCTCCACTCCTATCCATGTAAAAATTAATATTTCCCTTCACTAAGGTGTAATTTCGTATTTTATTGAAAAAGTTAGTTTATTCAAAAGAAATAGTGGAAAGCAAAGGAAAGAGTTGGCTGGCCTATAGCTTAAAATAAAATGAATATGGTTACAACAACAACAAAATAGGAAATCTTTTCATCAGATTACCTATTTTCTTTCATACAGCCTAATACTAAAATCTCCAAGTGTTCAAATGTAATGATGTCTCTTGTTTTCAGGGGTAGATTGTTGTATTTCTTTACTATGATTGTATTTCAATTATTCAGCTGTTAGAAAAGCTCCCTTTTCTATGAATCTATGTTCCCATATTTCAGCCTATTTAATGCAATTGTAAATCATTTGTAAGAAAAAAAAAAAATAGTAATCAGTAACTCAGAAAGTAGGGGAAAGGTGTGGAAGAACATCTCGGCGCTACCTTGTACAGTTTGACAGGAATTAATAAGAGATGCAGCTCTGATTTGTGGGATTCATGTGGTATGAGATTTAGCATTTGTTTTCCTCTTTTGTTTCATATGTGAATTGTTATGTGTTCCATTCATCCATAAACATTTCCTTTTGAATGTTTTCAAGATAGAAAGGTAGAATCCATCTCTATATGCTCTGCCTTGGGAAATAATTCATGCTCTGTTTTTTTCTTCTGTTTGAAAAGGATCCATTTGTTGTGTCCTTTTCAGCTCCGCACCAGTCTTTCCATCCCATCCCTTATTAAATTTTAATTGCTAATTTTCCTGACTATCTTGCCCCATGAAATACCCTGTGTCCTGATTTAATTCTCGATTTCAACTGTCCCTTTATATCCCACATATCCCTGAAATTAATTCATTCACTCATTTTATTAAAACCTTTTATCCCTTTCATTTTATCTAGCCCAATATCAGTCCATTTATTATGTTCCTTTGAATATTCTTTTACGGAGAGAGCCCTCTCCTGTCCTTGTAGGGCTAGCTACAAGGCTGAGCGTGGTTTAGTTGTTACCCTGATTTGCCTTTTGTAGCCTGGGGTCCAATTCAGGTGCTAACATCTCTGGCAACCATACTGGGGAATAGTTCAAGATTGTTTATTTGTTAGTGTTATTTGTTTTATAAACTACAGATGGAGCATGAAGTTATGCCAGGTAGCCTTCGAAATGCACATTTCTTTGCAAGTGCATAAGTTGATAAATGCTGCTTCAGTCAATCTCCGATCTAGTTTTATAAACATAACATCTGACTTGCAAGATTTGCCCTAGTACATCAAATAATTCCAGACTTTTAAAAGATGATGTTCAGATTTTTCTAGGCTGCAAAATAAGATTTTTGTAGAATATAAATTTGACCACACTGGCTTCAAGAAGATATACCAGGGCTAATCCAGATCCAAATCCTCCCCCTGTGTTTGAAAATCCAAACCTTATCCCAAGAATTGTCAAAAGACAAGAAGGATCATTAAGCCCCAGACCCATTTTCAGGTCCTATACTTGGCCCAGTGAATGGTTTTTTGTAGAGGATATTTCTTTTGATGAGAATTTTGAGCTTTATTTATTTAGGAATAAGTCTGAAAATGACATTGATGATACAGTTTTAGATCCTGATTTCCTTGTAGATATTGAAGTCCAAAGAGAAAATACCTCCATTGACGATTACATTTTGAATTCTCCTTAGTCCATCACTGTAACTAATATCCCTGAGCCTTCAGAATCATCAGGAACAACATTTTCCCCTCCCAATTCATCAGCATTCCCATCAGTCAATTCCCAATTATCGTCTCCTCCATTAACACCTCCCTCAAATCCTACAAATCCTATCGTAAATCCACCCAGAGTTATGGCTACCAGGTATGCACCCCTGGTCTTACCCCAGGTCCTCGATGATAGGCCGAATGACTATCAAAGTAAAATTACTATTTTTGATGCCACTCAGAGAATCACGGCTCAGAAACATATTGATAAAATGAATGAATTTTTTTATTTGCATGAGGTAGAAGCAGAGAATGTAATGACACAGCTGTTTGTTCAAAGTTTCAGAGGCGAAGTCAGAAAGTGGTTTAGAGCCCTACCGCCAGGCACAATTCACACTTTGCAGGAGTTGCACACTCAGTTCCTGCACCGATGGGAGTTAAAAAAGAACCCACTTCAAATTCTGTTTGAATATGGGAACATTAAAAGAAATGTGGGTGAAACCATGCAGGATTATTTTCTGAGATTCAATGATGTATATAATGTTATTCCAGCTAATTTGAAGCCTCCTGTGGGATTAGCATTGTTAAAATTTCTCGATGGATCTGATGCCGACATGGAATATCAGCTGTGTGAAAGAGATCTGTCTTCACTTGAAGACATGTAGAAGATAGCGGTAAACGTTGAAGCTAATTTGCTATCTAAAATAGAAACAGCCAGAGCCGAGAAAATAGTCACAATAAAAGAGGAGGCCTCTACTTCAGATAGTAAAATGGACACTCTGATCAGAACGGTGGAAAAAATGGCTGATAGGTTGACCATTGCAGACAGACCAGAGCCTCAAATAAGAAATCTGAATTTTAAAGGGCAACAGCTGCAATTCAGAATTAAACAGAGAGAGCAAAGAACGCAGGACCAAATTACGCCACCATAGCAGCAGATTAAAAATCCTTTGTAGCAGAAGTACGTGCAAGGGACAGATTCAGATGACGATGATCCTGTGATTGAGGCTAATCACTTTTTCACGGCTGATGGTTCGCCCATTTTCCTTACAGAAGACGAAGAATACACAGTGGCGACTCCAGACATTCAAAAAGACCAAAATTTCATTTTGGCCAATGATACAGTATTGGAAAAGGAGTCTGATGACTATTAGAGAGGGTATATGAACGCTCTGTTGGCTTAGCAAAGGCAGTACTCTTTAAGGAATAGAGAGGTTACAGTCATCCCCATTCAAAAGAGAAAGGAACTCCAAATGAAAAACGATGCACAGAAGAAAGCTAAGGAGCCAAATGATCCTTCCTCTAGCAAAGCACCTGCATTTTCTAACACAGCTAATGAGAAGAACCAACAGAACACAGTAAAGGAGCCAACAGAGAAGAAATACCCGCCCATTAAAGAGGTAGAAAAAGCTCCCTCCTTTAATCTAGAAAATGAAATCTCTAAATTAAAAGTGTAAATGCCCCTCACAGAGTTGGTAAAGAATAGTGTGTATAAAACTCAGGTGTCCAAAGTCTTGCAAATAGATTCCGTCTTTGATATGGTCAATGTAGAAGACAACTACCCTGAACTTATTTTCGGTACACCACAGAAGAATTTGAAGAAAATGAAGTCCCTCCTTTTTACTTGAGTCTTAGAGTACATGAGTTTATCCTACATAATGCTATGTTGGACTCCGGGGCCTCACATAATTTGATTCCCAAAGCTGTCATGGAGAAGTTAGGCCTTGAAATCACTCGTAAATATCATGACTTGTATTCCTTCGACTCAAGTAGGGTCCACTGTATTGGTTTAATTAAAGATTTGGTAGTGTCTTTAGACCAGATTCCAGCAAAGAATGTCTTGATGGATGTAGTTGTTGCTGATGTCCCACCAAGTTTTGGAATGCTCCTATCTAGGTCTTGGGGTGCAAAACATAAGGGAACCATGCAGCTTGACTTCTCTTATGCCACTATCCCTATATTTCACCAGTTGAGGAAGTTATATAGGGAAAATAAAATGAAATATATGATTACCAGCAAAGACAAGCCTGTAAATGATCCAATCAATGATGTCCATACAGACTTAGAGTATTTTGTCTTGTATTCTGATGGTGGTTTAAATGATGAGAATGTTCAATTGGTACAAGTGGATGAAATACCTAAGATTTCAAAGAATTTCAGAGAGGTCCTCAAACAGAAAAAGGACAAATCAGCAAACACTTCTGAACCTCTTGCCTGCCAGCAGCAAAGGGAAAATGAACAGCCAGAAATCAGCCAACGTAAAGAAGAGAAAGAAATAAATTTCCATCATCTTCAAGAAGAAGAAGAAGGTTTGTGGAGTATGGATTTTGATGGAGCTGTTGGTAAGGATGGAGCTAGCATTGGAATATGGATTAGGAGCCCTATTTTCCAACCTGAGAAGGTTCCAAGTAATGTTAGAGTTTGTGCTTATAAGCTAGCTTTTGATTGCTCTAACAATGAAGCAGAATATGAGGCTTTGATTGCAGGCCTCAAAATTTTGAAGAAGTTGAATGCAAAAAGGATTTCTGTATATGGCGATTCCAAATTGATAATCAAACAGGTGAAGGGATAATACCAAGCCAAACATCCAAGATTGAGGGCATACAGAAATGCAGTCTTGGACATTTTGAAAACATTCCCAGAGTATAATTTGACAACAGTACCCATGATGCAGAACATTATTGTTGATTCTCTTGCCACTACTTCAAGTAAATTGAAGATTCCTATGAACTCCAGCAATAAGTTTGAAATCTATGTCAAACATAGGCCTGCTGTTCTGGACAATTTAAGGTATTGGCAAGTATTTTGGGATGATAATCAGATCAATGCATTTTTGCAGGGTGATGGAAAATTCAAAGATACTCCAATAGAGGGTGAGTATGAGTTTGATGATCAGGAGTTCGAAGCAAACCAGATGGACATATTGCAGTTAAAGGATAATGTAATTCCTAGAGGTCTCATACCTCTGGAGGAGCTTTTTGATCAGGATGATGTCACAAAGAAACCAAGCTTGGTGCCCACAGAGAAAGGAGTTGAAGATGTGAATATTGGAACAGCTGATCAGCCCAAGTTTGTCAAATTATCAAAGGCATTATCCCCTGAGGTAATGGAGAAGTAAGTTAAATTTCTTTCTGAATTTTCTGATGTATTTTCATGGGATTATTCAGATTTGAAAGTGTATGATAAGAACATAATTCAACATACAATTCCTATCAAGCCGGATCAGAAGCCTTTCAGACAGAAGCTGAGAAGAATCAATCCAAAGTTGCTGCCATCAATTGAAAATGAGGTAAACAAGTTGTACAATGCAGGAATCATAGTTCCTATTAGATTTTCTGATTGGATTTCGAATTTGGTCCCAGTGCATAAAAATACTGGAGAAATAAGACTGTGTATTGACTTTCAGAACTTGAATAAGGCATCCTTAAAGGATAATTACCCACTTTCGAAAATGGACCATATTCTGCAGAGAGTAGTTGGAACATCTAGAATGTCACTACTTGATGGCTACTCAGGCTGCAATCAGATCTTGGTGCATGAGAAGGACCAAGATAAAACTACCTTCACAACACCCTGGGGAACCTTCCAATATGCCAAGATGCCCTTTGGACTGAAGAACGCTGGAACCACCTTCCAGCGTGCAATGGAAATTGATTTTGCAAATGAAAAAGACGTGTTTATTGTTGTTTATTTGGATGATTTGACAGTGTTTTCAAGTTCAGATGATGAGCATTTGCACCATCTAAGAGTGGTTTTTCAGCGTTGCAAAAAGTTTGGGATTTCTCTCAATCCCAAAAAGAGCCTTTTTGCCATGGATGAGGGAAAATTGCTTAGGCATATCATCTCTAAAGATGGCATCCGCATAGATCTAGCCAGAGTGGAGGCAATTCAACTCATAGATCTTCCACAGAACAATAAAGAGATTCAGGCCTTCAATGGTAAGGTGAATTTTTTGCGCAGATTTATACCTAATCTGGCTAAGAATTTGAGAGAAATGACTAATATGTTGAAGAAATATAGCACAGTTAAATGGAGTGAGGAAGCTATCAAGTCATTCAATCTGGTAAAGTTTGCTTTGTCTAATGCCCTAGTTCTGATCAGTCCCGTCTATACTCAAGATTTTATTATATTTTCGTTTGCATCTAAGCATACTATGGCTACTATTTTAATGCAAAAGAGAGATGAAGTAGAAAATCCAATTGCCTTTTTCAGTAGGACTATTAGAGATGTTGTTTAAGATATAATATTATTGAAAAGTAGAAATTGGCTCTTGTCAAGGCATTGAAATATTTTAGGGCCTATATTCTGCATTCACACACTATAGCGTATGTCCCTAATGCAACAGTCAAGGATGTGCTCATGCAAACTGATCCAGAAGGTTGAAGAGGCAAATGGACAGTAGCTATGTTGGAGTATGATTTGGAGATCAAGCCTACTAAGTTGATTAAAGGCGAAGGTTTGGCGAAATTGATGGCCCAATCAAACCTGCGTGCTTTAGATATAAACATCATTTCAGCAATGTCGGAAGAGGAAGATGAAGGTTTTCTAGTTCCTATTTCAGATATTTTTCTGCAGTCCCCTTGGTATTCAAATATTTTATATGTTCTTCAGCATCTGTCACCTCCTCTAGGCATGTCTAAGAGTAAAGGTAGATCTCTGAAGCTTAAATCTCCAAAATATTGCATTTTGAACAGTGCTCTGTTTTGGAAGGATTAGGGAGGCGTATTGCTAAATTTCCTGGTTGAAGAAGAAGCTCAGAAGTGTTAGTATGAATCCTTTGTCGAAGTGTACAAAAAATTACCACTTTAGCTACGCATAACTAATATCCCTAACAACAAAAGTGGCTGCCAATATCTTCAGATATGCGGTTAGTTGAACATAAAAGAGCTGCAAAAACCAGATCTATGCATGGAAAGACATTAAGCAGAAAAAACAAGGGTTTGCTCCATATACTAATAGACAAGACAAGAACAATTTTTGAAAGAATTTTTATATTAATTGGGCACCTGGGAGGAAAACAATAAGGCGTATCCAATTCTCCTCAGTGGGATGGGTTCTTGGAAGTCCTCAGCACTTCAGATCTAAGATTTCTCTCTCTTGTTGGTGTAGAAAACCCACACAAAAAATGGAACTCAAAGGGAGCTCACACAGCAAATGGTAGAAAAATGGGACCAAGTGTATAGATCCAGAGTGATCTAATAGGAAACAAAAGGTGAAGAATGGTATGAAAAAACCCTCCTATTTATAACAAAATATTGGGTCATTCTAGATCTTGGTGCATGGGTTAACCAGATCTAGATCCACTTTTTATGGAATATTTTATTATATTTGTTGGAGGGAAAAGGTATTTGACTTGGGTCAAATCCCTTAATTAGTTAAAAATAAATAAATAAATGATTTATTTATCTTTTTAAGGAAGCGGTTAGAAGATAATCAAATAAATAAGGTTTTGTTTAATTATTTAAGGAAGTGGTTGAAAGATAATTAAATAAATAATGATTTATTTAATTATTTGTGGGTGATTTGGTCATATTTAACAAGGAATATTATCTAAATAAGATTTAAATAATTATTCCTAGAAAATAATAAGATAGATAAAGGTTTATCTAATTAATTTCTTTGTTTTTGGGTTAAACATGACTGGGAATAATAATTAAATTATGATTTAATTAATTATTCCATGAGGAAAATTAAACAAAATAGGTTTGTTTAATATTTCCTTTTGGGGTTTCCTGTTTAGACCATAAACAACCTAATAAATGTGGTTTATTAAGTTATTTTACATAGTGAAAACAATTTTACTTAGGGTAAAATTGGTCTTACATGGTGTACTTGGGTCCATCTAATGATAATAGGTTAGATGACCAAAAAATGGTGTAACAGATTTCCCCCCAACGTGCGAGTGTCAGGAGAAAATCGTATGACCGAAGTACATTGTAAGAACACAATCACTAGACAACAAAAGGGATGTCAGAGAGAGAAATGTGAGGTAGATAGTGTGCTGAAGGACTAGACCCTGAGGAGACGAGACTCGCGGGTGCAACAAGTCTCTTTTTATGAGAGGGTACCTGTGCTGAAGGCGGCGGGGGAGGCATACCTATGCCCGCCGAGACAAAGTACAAAAGAATAGTGTGTCCAGTAAACAAGGGACCGAACCATAAAGTACAGTCGACATAATCAAGAGCCAGATAGAAATACAATGAGGAATCCCATATACATGCTGTGCCTGGGATAACAACCAGGACTTGTACAATAATATATGAGTACATGAGATACAAATACAACCCAAATGCCCCCTAGAAATGGGGAAGGGCTCACAAAATCTGACTGATACATGCAAATCAAAGAGGCGCTGCAAGTGGCTAAGGCCAACATCATCAAATATCTGGAGCTGCATCGAAGGCTGCGAGGAGGAGGTCATCCGGGCATGTGGGGGGCTACCTGCAGGGCCACCCCCTCATGAGGGTTGAGACATCTCACACACACCCGAGAATCATCAAGAGCTGCTGCTGTATCACTGAACCATCAAGTATACGGATCTCGGTCATGCTGAAAGGAGCTGGAGTGGAGAAACAACCAAGTCAAAGGGAAACGAGAGATCCCTTTGCCTGATCCGAGGCACCGAACAAGAGTGGAAGCTGGAACCAAGGTACACCGCCCTCTAGACCTGGCTTCTGGAAGGAATGAGCTGATGTCGACAGAAGGAGGTCCGCCATAGGTGAGGCAATGAGACATCCTCAACTAAGGCACGAGAGAAAATAGTGGAGCGACGGACAGACTGACACTAATGATGATAGGGAAATGGAAAGGACTGAGTAGCGAATGGACGACTTCCCTTGTTAGAGCATAAAGGGCATGAATGACATGGCAGCTACTGACACAATATCATAAGGGATAGGGGACATTGGGACTGAAGGTCATAATGTGCGACACAAGAGAGAGACCAAGCAATGAAGGATGGAGGGCTATGGCGGGGTACAAAGGGACTCGGGATAGACTCCATGAATGTGATGATGACTCAACTTGGATGCTCTAAACAAGGGCAACTCGATGGTGCTGCCACATAGTAAAGGCCCGGTGGGGGACCATAAAAACATGAGTACAAGATGGGAACTCATGATGAAAATCGACACGAACAAAGACAAGTAAGGAGGCGAAGTGGTGCCCCGAGTACAAGTGTCGTAAGTGAGGAAATTCGATTTTAATGAGAGGGGAAGTGACCCTTCTTGGACAAAATGTGTCCTAGTGAAGTATCAGATCATAAAAAACTAATAGATACCCATTTGAGGGCTCGGTGAGAGCTTTCCAACGGTGCAGACGGTTTATCAAACGGGGCTATGGTGTGGTCGCAGCAGTCGAAAGAAGAAACAGGGGTTCTCTTTTAATAAGGCAGTTTTCCCTCCAAATTCACTCATTTGCTATTGTTGCTGTGGTGAATGTAGAGAGGAGAGAAGGCCCTAAATCTTGCGACGAGCGTAGCGGACAAACCGACCGTTGGAATCGAGATCCGTCAGTTGCAGGTAAGAGGCCTAACCTTACTCTTTCATTTTGATGGATTGAAAGTTCAGTTTAGGGCCCAAAATTCTAGAAACAGATCCTCTGTCATCTCTACGGCCGGGTCGCACTTTTTGGGCCAAAAAGTGCGACCTGGGACGCAGGTTTCAGGGCAAAAACTGTGACCTTCTCCTGAACTGGGCAGAAAACTGCGACCTGGGAGATGAGGGGGTTTTGGTGTTGTTTTATGGCTGGGAGTTGGGTTTGTGTGTTTGGTGATGGTATTCTCGATATGTATGCTAACAAAGATGATGTTTTCGTGCAGGTATGGCAGATCTACGGGTTAACTAGAGAGAGAGAGACCTGGGTACATTACGGGCAGAGATCCAGGCGGATCAGGGTGTCCGTCGTGTGTTGGCCAGGTTTGGGGTTATAAAGTTTTTGGAGAACCTGTTGATGAGAGCAGGAGAGCCCTTGTTGGCCCAGATTATCAGTTATTGGGATCCAGAGCATGAGGTCTTTGTAGTGCAGGGGCACAGGATCGAACTGACAGTCCAGGATGTGTATTTCCTGACGGGTCTCCCACCACTGGGGATGGTGGGAAACAAGCAGCCAGTATTACCGTGGGGGCGGCATATCATGGAGTTTGTGGAACAACATTGTCGACCGGGTCTCCAAGTCAAGGGGACTCGGATACCGATCAGGGATCTAGAGAGGCTAGAAACCTGTGCAGTGGCCGCAGCTGTGCTGCGTATCCTGGGAAACCAGGCGTTCCATCACATCACCGGGGGGCAGATGATGCTGGTAGAGAGTGTGTTGAGTGGGACCTACTATGGGTGGGCCCAAATGATGCTGGTGTCGTTAAAACGACAGTTGTCACTCTGCAAGCGGCAAGTGAACCACGATTTCTCGTATGGGACTTTATTGTGCACCTTCTTCTTTGAGAAGATCCCGACCTTGCGGCCTCGTGTACAACTTCCAGATGGGGGCCCGAGAGAGCCCAGGATGCGCCGGTGGGGGTGGATACTGTGCAGAGGAGGAGGAGGGGCGGTCGGGCGAGTGTTTCGACCTGAGTTCTTTACCCATTGGGATCAGATGCCGTTATACATAGACGACTATCCCTATAGTGGGATGAGTTATTGTGGAGATCCGGACCTGCCACTTCCGCCTGGTCGAGTCTGGGGGCCCGATGGTAAGTGAAAGATTGCTATTCTTGTATGGGCATGTTAAAGTTTTTTGAATAGTAGCTAGGGTGCTGATTCATGTATTGTTGATGTGCGAATGTAAGCGCTAGAGGTAAGAGCCGGCCGGATATGTGGGCGGCCGGCGACGGTCGGAGCTACGGTGCAAGTGGGTCCGAGAGCGATTGCCAAAATGAGGATGCGTGCCCATACACGGAGGACATCCGCCGTGAGTACGAAAGGTTGCGGTCGGGTATCGGACGTGGGTGGCGAGGACTTGCGACGACCCGGTACATGGGGTATGTATTGGTCTACCTAGGGGCTAGCGAGGGTCATGCGGTGCCTTAGCGATGGCCGGTCGAGATGCGTGATCTCCCAGTGCTTAGGGGTGAGGCCATTAGCTTGGGATCGCAGAGGATGATGAGTGTGAATGTGGGGCATGTGATGTCCCTAGTGTGTGTGGGGCTTGGGTGGTGCCCCCGCCTTGAGTTTTTGTAACATGCTATGGGCATGTCATATGTATCAGAGTAGATGGACTCTAAACACATGTTTTTTGCAACACATATTATGGATATGCATCGTTTTTAATGATTATGAATGTTATTGTCTTGTATGAAATGCGTGTGATAAATGCCAATCTAGAACATGGTTTGCAATACTATCTACATAGTGATTATGTTCTCGAGGTACATGGTTGAAAGTTATGGTTTCAAATGCACGTATCAAGAGTTTCACTTGTAAATAGCGTCTAAACAGCACAGGGTTATGCACACGATAAACACCATTTAGTTGCATGATAAGAAGTAGGGAATCCAAACGAACGTGCAGATGGAGGATGCGATGGAAGAGGGCATCGGCTAAGAGACCACGCACTGCATCATATTCGGCCTGATTGTTGGTGGCAGAACCAATGCAGACCCCGTCGGAGAGAACAAGGGCATGCAAGGGGGTGAAGATGGCCCAACCTGCCGAGGCGAGATTCCGGGAGTAACGACTGGCACCATCGGCGTAACCGATAAAGGGTGTGGACGGGGGGTCCCGCGGAATGGTGTTACAAGACAACAAGTGAGGGGAGGAGAGGCAATGACGGTAGCGTGAGTGTACAGAAGATATCGAGCGGCAACTGCGGGAGGGAGCGCAAGGAGCAGGAGGACTATGACTCATATACAAACTGGAGGGTGGTATATGAGGGCTATCGGAAGTATGGGGAGGACTCGGGCTGCTGAGGTCAACAGAGATATGGATGGAGTGATCTCATGTATGGGTAGAAACAAGGTGTTCAGGCGACACAATAGGGGAGGGTGCAGGGGGACTGGGCTCCAAGTGTCTCGCAGAGGAGACTAGGTAAAGAATGGTTGTGGTAGACTCCGTCATCTGAACATCAGGGGGGGGATGTCGATGGGAGTGGGGGGATCCTCAGGCTGGCTGAAAGCATATTGCGCGAGGATGGGAGAGGCGGATTGATTTTGTTCAACCTCATACTCTCGGACTACCTCTAAAGAGGTGCGGTAATGCGTCAGGTGAGGAAAATGGTGGGAGTAATGGCCATGGACACCGCACAAAGCACAGGGTTTTGCTGGCGGAGGAGGGGTCGGGTCAGTCGTGGTGGTCTTGTCTTTGGGTGCCCCCTTGCGAGCTTTGCCTTTCTTCCCGAGAGTTGTCACGATAGGAGAGGGGTCCTGTAGAGGTGTTGGGGGCACAGGGGCAACGGAGGAAGCGAGGGGGACCGGTTGAACCGGTGTCAAAGCCATGTAGGGTTTGGGGTGACCAGGAGGGGTAGCTGCTGGAGGATCAAGGTACCAGACTGGTATGCCCAAGGTCAGGTTAGGGAGAGAGAGGGTGGCCATGACGGGGACAGAATATACTCCGGGAGGGGGAGCCATGAAAGGGATCTTCCCAGCAGGGAAATGACCAGGAGGGACAGCTCCGAGATGGTTAAGGCCTGGGGGAACCGATCCAAGAGGATAAAGAGGTTTAGGGATACCAGCTGTAGGGGGAGGGCCAGAAGGAGGAGGTCTGGCTGGCTGAGATGAATGGCTAGGAGCGGGTTGCGGAGGGCGAAGGGGAGGTTGCTGACTAGCTGAGGCAGGCCGCTTACGGGCAGCCTGAGATGATTGCATCGTGCAAACATTCAATAAGCTGGGATCAGTGATGGGAGGAGGAGGGAGATTAGGAAAAGTTCTAAGCAGGGAGGAATCTTTGTAAACGCCAGGGGAGACACTCATCAAGGAATCGATAGTTTGCTTGTTGGCTACAGAAGAGATGGTTGTCTCAGGTGAGGTCTGAGATTTTGGCTCATGATATGTCAACTGGTCAATGGTGACTATCTTTCCATTATGGGGGAAAGACATATTGCGGAAAACCGCGGATGGGACAGCAGACATAGCATAGGTGTAGCTTTGCCCCAATAGAATGTTGTAGTCTAGCGGGGCGTCTATGACTTCGACGTCAACGTAAACAGTCTTACTGGCGAGGGTGATAGGACAATTACGGAAAAGGCCAATGGGCTGGGAGACGTGGCCGTCCCACGCTCGAAGGGTGATCATGGAAGGGGCCAGCTCAGGGGATCCGAGTTGCTTCCAAACCGAAGCGGACATCACACAGGTGGATGCCCCCTCATCAATTATGCACCGTGAAACGTTGGTGTTCCGGATTTTGACTAGGATTTGGAAGGCGACGGAAACAAGAAGAGGGGGATGGTCCGATTGAGTGGCGTTGAAAACAATCATTTGGTCATCAGCAGGATCTACAGCGCCCACGGCAGATAGTAGAGCCTTATTTTGGGAAGGGAACGACTGGAGGAGTTCCAGTGTAGAAATGGCAGCAGGAGATTGCGCCAAATCATCTACTATACTATACGAATGAGCAACTCGACCGGAAGCAGCGTTTCGACATAGGGGTCCCTTAGGAATCTTGGTATGAACCTCAACTTTGGGTTGAGGGATATGTAAGGGGCCACTGGATGTCGAAAGAGGCTTTGTAGAACCTGAAGAAGGAGGCTCGGGGGCAGACTGAGCAGGAGGCTTTGGGTACTGGCGAGACTGGGTTTGAAGGTGAAGGTCGACGGTCGGGGAAGGATCGGAGTGCATCATAAGGATCTAGTAATCAGAGGAACCAAAAAGGGAAGGGGGAGTGGCGACCTAGCTGTCAGGCGGTTGGGTAGCCACGAATCCTTGCTGAGGGAAAGGATCAGTAAACACAGCTGGTTGGGTAGTGGCCACATTAGGAGGAGCATGAGGGGAGGCGTGTTGTCCGCGCAATGTGGTTTGAGACTCCCACATCTGCCGCATCTGGGGTAAGAGGGGAAAATCATGGGTGTAATGACCATAAACACCGCAACACGAACAAGGATTATTTGTGCGAAGCGGCCTGTCCGGCTTGGGATGAGTGCCCTATTGCTGGTTGGCAGTGTTAGGTTCAACACCAGGATTGGGTCCACGGGTACCAGGGGCAGATTGGTTTGGGTTGCCTCTCCGCCTTCTTTGAGAAGAAGGGGGATTAGTCGCGCCCTGCCGTGCAAATACTTGCCCTGGAGGGGTTGTAAGTGTTGTTGCGGGTTTGGAGGAGGCAAGGGAGATGGAAGTGCATATGCTGGAGGAGCTGGCACACCAGGCTGCGGATAAAGGTAATGGTTAGGTTGGGCAACATTGAGGTAAGCAGGAGGTTGGGCAAAAGGAGGAGGCATGCCGTATCCTGGATACATGCTACCGAGAGGGGGAAGAGTGCTAGAGGTGCTGGCCCCTCTCTGAGGGAGACCATAGCCCATAGGAGGTTGAGCGTACGGATGGGACAGGGCTCCAATGATACCGTCGGCGGAATGAGATGCCCCCGGGGCGTTAGCGCCACCGGGCCTGGGGAGGTCAGGGAGAACGGTATAAACATAACCAAATTGAGCGTAGATTAGGTCATATTTCAAGGCTATTTGGAGGGCGGCTTCTTCGGTTTGAGGAAAGTGAGAGGCGACATCTTTGCCGATAGGAGCTAAGAGGGTGCGAAGGAACCAGTCCATGTAAACCCAATCTTCGAAGGGGGGGGCTCGACATAAGCTCCGTCTTCTTCGCCATTCCTGACCATGGGCGGAAAGGCGGGTTGAAGAGGTTTGCTTGAATGAAGTCAAGAGCTCCGTGCCAGTATTGTATCAGAGAGGGAGCTGGAAATAAGATAAAAAGGCTTGGGCAAGGGTCGCAAAGGTGGTATGGGAAGAGGTGGCTTGTTCAACATACCATTTAGAAGCTTCACCGGTAAGCGTGCGTTGGAACAAATGAAGACGGATGGAGTCATCGGTAATGGAATTGGAGGAACACCACATGTGGAAAGATCGAACATGATTGGTTGGATCTTCTCCAGCAAGGCCTTCGAACTTAGGGATGTCAGAGGGGAGATTGGTTGGCATAGCAGGCCAACCAACATCGTGGCGGATAGGGACGTTGATCAACTGATTGAAATCAGGGAGGTTGAGGCCTGTAATGTAAGGCAGCAAGGGTATGGCCGAGGTAGTTCCCGTGGCGGTTCCGCTAGTAGTAGGTCCGGCATTAGGGCCTGGAGCACCACCAGCATTAGGCCCTGGACCAGACATGGTGAAGGTGACAGGGGGAGAACCTGATGAATCAGGAGAGGAGTCGGAGTGCGGACTCGGAGGGGGACTGGCTCGACGATGGCGGGGCGGAGCAGGTCGATCAACCGGAAACTGAGGGTGAAGGCCAAGAAGTCTCCGGGAAAGGTGCCTTGGGGGCGCAATGATGAAGAAGGAAACTCACAAGGGCAGAAAGGGATAGAATCAAGTGAGGTCAAGGGCAGAAAAGGTGCAGTGACAATTGATTTTAGAGTCTTTGCCAGTCGGTGTTAACCAGGCACTTCTTCACTTAGGGTCAGTGTGTGGCGTGCGTTAATTTTAATTTTTAAACCCTTTTCGTTCTGAGAGCAAGAAAAAAGTGTGCTGCGTAACTGAAAATAAATCTTCAGAGAACAGTATATATTGCTGAAATAACAGAAAATTAACAGCACTTGTGCATCTATCTAACCCAAGAAGGCGGGTATATCAAAACTAATATAAAAAAGGGGAAAAATCTAGGCAAAACACACGGAAAAGAGGCCAATAGATCTAAGGTCAAAAGGGACAGGGATCTAAAGGATAAAGTTGCTGAGAAGAGGTGCAGATCACAGCCAAGAGACAGAGGCAAGGTGGCTGGAAAAAAGGGAGGAAATCAGCAAAAAGTGGAAAGGACAGGGAGGAGGTCCTAAAGGGGGGTCCAAACAAAATGACAAGAGGTGATTTGAAAGGAAGAAAGGCTGATTTAAATGGATCTGAAGAGGAGGTTTCAGATCTGAAAAAGGGAAGGCTGAAACTCTGAAAAACAGACGGTTGAAACAGCTAAAACTCTTCCACAAAAAGTGGAGGGTACTAAAGCCCTAGGGGGCTAGGTTCCCACTTAGATGAGCTAAAACAGAGCAAAACCAGGTCAAAGCGGGCTGAAACAGAGGCTGGAAAACCTTGACAGAGGCTTCAGCAGAACCCAGAAAAATTGCAGAAAAATCACTGAAAAATTGGCAGGTCGCAGGTCCTGACCTGTTTTCAGTGCAGGTCGCAGAAAAGGGGCAGAAAAGTGTGACTTGGAGGTCCAGGTCGCAGGTTAAGGGCCAAAAAGTGCGACCCCCCGTTCCGGTTGTCTCGGCGGCAGATTTTCAGAAAAGTTGTCGTCTCAGTTGCGGCTGGTGTCGCTTACCTGCGCAATAGGGCCAGAAACACACGGAAGTTAGAAATTTTAATGTTTTATGGTTTTATGTGAGAAAAAAACATAAAAATAGGAAAAATAAACAGCTGAAAAGAAACCCTAGGGTCTGAAGTAGCTGGATATGCAGGAATATGAAAAATGACAGCGGTCGTAAATTAAAACCCGTGTGGAGTCGCCATTTGTTAGTATGAATCCTTTGTCGAAGTGTACGAAAAAGGACCTCTTTAGATACACATAACTAATAGCCCTAACAACAAAATTGGCTGCCAATATCTTCAAATCTATGGTTAGTTGAACATAAAAGAGCTGCAAAAACCAGATCTATGCATGGAAAGACATTAAGCAGAAAAAACAAGGGTTTTCTCCATATACCAATAGACAAGACAAGAACAATTTTTGAAAGAATTTTTATATTAATTGGGCACCTAGGTGGAAAACAAGAAGGCGTATCCAATTCTCCTCAGTGGGATGGGTTCTTGGAAGTCCTCAGCACTTCAGATCTAAGATTTCTCTCTCTTGTTGGTGTAGAAAACCCACACAAAGAATGGAACTCAAAGGGAGCTCACACAACAAATGGTAGAAAAATGGGACCAAGTGTATAGATCCAGAGTGATCTAATAGGCAACAAAAGGTGAAGAATGGTAGGAAAAACCCTCCTATTTATAACAAAATATTGGGTCATTCTAGATCTTAGTGCATGGGTTAACCAGATCTAGATCCACTTTTTATGGAATATTTTATTGTATTTGTTGGAGGGAAAAGGTATTTGACTTGGGTCAAATCCCTTAATTTGTCAAAAATAAATAAATAAATGATTTATTTATCTTTTTAAGGAAGCGGTTAGAAGATAATCAAATAAATAATGATTTATTTAATTATTTAAAGAAGTGGTTGAAAGATAACTAAATAAATAATGATTTATTTAATTATTTGTGGGTGATTTGGTAATATTTAACAAGGAATACTATCTAAATAAGATTTAAATAATTATTCCTATAAAATAATAAGATAAATAAAGGTTTATATAATTAATTTCTTTGTTTTTGGGTTAAACATGACTGGGAATATCAATTAAATTATGGTTTAATTAATTATTCCATGAGGAAAATCAAACAAATAAAGGTTTGTTTAATATTTCCTTTTGGGGTTTCCTGTTTGGACCATAAATAACCTAATAAATGTGGTTTATTAATTTATTTAACATAGTGAAGGAAATTTTACTTAGGGTAAAATTGGTCTTACATGGTGTACTTGGGTCCATCTAATGATCATAGGTTAGATGACCAAAAAATGGTGTAACAACCCTGACTTTCCCTGGGGCGATATGCACCATCGCGCATACTTCCTCCCACAGCAGTCCCATGACCAATATGATGTGGAAACCAAAGACTTCATTCCAAATGCAGTCGATTGGTTCAAAAATCCCATCCCTACACCTGATGCTTTCGAAGAAGGAAACATGGCCAATATCTCTCCTATCATCAAAATTGACATTTCAGTCGAACCAGGAATCGAAGAATATATCACCTTGGGCGCCCACTGCACCTCGGAAGAAATCGAAGCTTACACCAAGCTTTTCAAAGAATTCCACGATATCTTTGCCTAGTCCTATTCTGAAATGCCCGGACTCGATCCCACCATTGTCGAACGCCATATCGACACATGGCCTGACGCCAAACTAGTCCGTCAAAATTTGAGACCCATGCATCCTTCCAGATGTGACGTTATCAAAGCAGAAATAGATAAGCTCAAGCAGGCTGGTTTCATTTACCCCATTGAATACACCACTTGGGTATCCAACCCAGTTCCCGTTCTCAAGAAACAAGGCACCATTCGTGTCTGCACAGCCTTTCACGACTTGAACAAATCTTGTCCCAAAGACAACTTCCCCACACCGTTCATTGACCAAATCATTGACGAGTGTGCGGGGCATGAGGTTCTATCCTTTATGGATGGTTTCTCCGGATACAACCAAATTGTTATCCGTCCTACTGATTAACTAATAATCGCGTTCATTAGTCCATGGGGAACTTTTCCTTACCGGATCATGCCTTTCGGCCTTAAAAATGCCGGCGCCACTTTCCAACGGGCCATGTCTTATTGTTTCCACG